>OX638368.1:93052865-93652865 GCA_951812925.1 Calliopum simillimum | reverse complement strand
TTCGCTTACAAATAAATAAATGTCCGTACTAACACACAAATGTGAGCATATGTATGTATGTACTTATTTATATATGTCCGTTTGACAACGCACATTGGATTACAACAAATAGTCGAGGTGATCTATTTTAATGGCCGACAGGAGCTATTCAGCCAAACAGGATGCCGTCTTCTCTGTGTTTTACAATTGAGACATTTTGAAAAGATGGGTTGGTTTTTTGCAGTTATTTCTTTTTTTATTCCACAGATAATATTGGTTGTTAAAGAAGTTTGTGTTTATTAGTATTATGCCGTATCTGAAATTTATTTTATATGTCATTAATTTATTGCTCTATGACTATTACAATTTCGGAATATGTGGCTTCAGTTTTTCGTAGCTCTCATTGGGCAGGGTTTGCTCAAAGTCTTTGATGAGGATAGGCTTTTAATTCTTTATGATGTTTATAAGTAGTTTCAAAAGACATTTATATCCCGTAAAGTTCATACTTAGTTAGCAAGTTCTTCTCGCTCCAATGGAGCGAATTCACGATATAAGTATTTGCAAGCCCACTCGTGTTTTGGACGCACATGCTTTCGAAGTCTGTGTAGGGCCTACACTGTACACGGTTGGCAAGAAGCTTCGACAGGTAGCCTAAAAATGTCGACAAAATCTAGAAACAGGGCTGTATTTGTTGATGATTATAGGTAAAAAATACATTTGGATTGAAATCGTAGCTGCTCCTATATAAAAGATATTCATATTTTTATATTTTAGATGGAGGAAAATCTATATATATGTAAATAGGCAAACGAAATCGATTCAGTCCCTGTTTCTATACTTAAACCTCAACCGATTTGCTTAATTTTTTTGTTGGAAAAGTTGCGAAGAGGAGCAGTGCATAGGACTATATTTTTTTTAAAGTGGTTGGTGCCACGCCCCTAAATAGAAAAAACGCTCTCACGGCTAAGCTACTGCATCGATTTTTATGAAATTTGGTATGGAGATAGAGTTTGCACTAAGGATCGATAACATGACCTTTATGTCTTTAAGTGAGCGTTGCTACGCCCCTTAATAAAAAAACACTCTCAAGGCTAAACCATTGCATCGATTTTTAAGAAATTTGGTATGGAGATAAGGTTACTACTAAGGAACGATAAAATTATTATGAAGACAAAACCACTGCATCCATTTTTAAAAAATTTTATATGGAGATAGAGTTAACACTTAGAAACCAAAACATGACCATTATTCTGTTGCGTGTGTGGGCCACGCCCGTTAAAGGAAAAAATGCCCACACATCTAAACTCCTGGATCGAACTTTATGAAATTTGGTGAGGATATAGGGTTGGCACAAAGAAGCAATAGCATGACCTCAATGTTTTTAATTGGGGTAGGCCACGCCTCTAAATGGAAAAACGTTTTCACAGGTTAACCACTACTTCGATTTTAGGTATGGAGATAAGGCTAACAATAATCAACGGAATATGACCTAAACGTTTTAAAGTGCGTGGTGCCACGCGCTCACGGCATTGATTTTTATGAACATTGGCATGGGGGTAGAATGAATAGGACGATTAGATATCAAAAACTTTTTGCTTTTTTCCCCACACAAAGTGCATACTTTTGTCCGATTTTCTTCATGGTCGCATTTATAATGCGGATGTGAAATTGACATTATTACAGAAACGATGAAGAATTATTCAATAACATATATCGGTGCAAATCTAGAAAATACAAGTCTATCGACCGAAAAGCTCTTATATTTACATTTTAAACTTCACTTTTTTAACTGCGGAAAACACATGATTGTCGCTCCGCCTCTTAAGGATGTTAAACGTAATTATTTTTGTCATTTTGAAATTGAAAATTTTCGAACAGTTCGCATTCATAGTACAAATGGTTTAACGATTGAGAAAAGCACTTTCATATTTATTCAAATTTTCCCCCATCTAAAATATGAAAATATGAATATCTTTTATATAGAAGCAGCTACGATTTCAAATCAAACGGATTTTTCACCTATAAACATCAACAAATACAGCCCTGCTTTCATATTTTGTCGACATTTTTAGGGTACCTGTCGAAGCTTCCTGCCAACCGTGTATAGGCTCTATAACAGTTTATCACAGTACAATTCGCAAGATTATTTTCGGGGGTATATCCAATCCATTTTCACCTACAAATGATATCTACTTTCATAGACACGTTGCTAATGGCTTTTGGTGGTTGACAATATCATAACTTCTCTACAACTCAGGAATAGCGTCACGCCCTTCCTATTTTTATATATCTAAGACGGTTCCAATATGACAGTTTTTGAGTATGTGTCCTTCTTTCCAATTGGAAAAAAAACTGGTTACATTAATTGAGCGTTTGACACCAGGGATAATTTTTACAACTTGATTTAGCCGCCGCTGCCCAAAAACATCTTTTGTACGGCCTCTGTCTCTATCAAAACAGTTTCAGACAATCTTTTAATCTTGTCATTGACGTGGGATTTATAAGGACTGCCCCAGAAAAATTTTGCGCTTTTATTCCTTAAGATTACCTGATGATCGTGCGGGTCGAAATATGGGTGCTATTTTTTGTATATAATATGACGATTAAAAAAATATATAACACTTGGTAAACAAACAAAACAAATCAATAATAAAAAAAGCGAAAACTCATTTTGTACACTTACCTGAAAAAACCAGAATTAAAATATTCAGTCATAGCTAAAAAAACAGGTGCATCAAAAAGAACTGTCCAAAGGGTTATTTCGAATTATAAAAAAGGTCAACTTATTACGCGGAAAAGGGGTTCAGGTAGAAAAGCCAGTATAGACCCATAGTTAGTGAAAAAGGTGAAGCGCCATTTTAATCAGAATCCTAACACTTCAGAACGAGATATGGCTGCCAGAGCAGGAACCTCAAAATCTTCTATAAACAGACTAAAGAAAAAACTTAAGCTAAAGACCTACAGAGTTCAAAAAGTACCAGATCGTTCCAATGAAAAGCAGTTAGAGGCTCAGACTAAATTTGACTGCTGCATAATAGACGATGAAACATACGTTAAGGCAGATTTAAAACAGGTACCACGACACGAATTTTATACCTGGGCGGAGAAGGGGCAGGTACAGAGCAAATTTAAAGAGAAGAAAACAACAAAATTTCTCAAGCAATATGTGGTTTAGCAGGCCATATACACCTGCGGTCTGAGAAGCAGTTTTCTTGTAACACAGGGCACAATTAACTCGAAAACTTATATTGATTAATGCCTTGAAAAACGTCTTTTGCCATTTATTCGTGAGCACGGGGGTACTGTAATGTTTTGGTGTGATTTAACAACCTCTCACTACTCTTGAGCCACCATAGAATGGTACAATAGCAATAATGTAAATTTTGTTCCCAAAAATGCGAATACACCTAACTGCTCAGAGCTTCGATCTATTGAGAGATAGCTATTGGACTCTTATGAAATCAGATCTTCGGAAGAGTAAAAGTACTGCAAAAAATTTAAAAGATTTCAAAAATATGTGGCGAAGGTCGTACGGTACTGTCGACGAAACAACTGTACAAAACTTAATGAAGGGTCTTGAGAAAAAAGTAAAATATTTTTATATAAAATAAATACATATAGTGTAAGGTTATTTATTTTTGTTATACTACTCATAAATAAATAGAAAAACAAAATTAAAAAAAAATTCATTACGTATTTTTTTATTGATGAAAAACAAAGTGTCAAATTTTTCTGGGGCAGTCCTTATTACCTAAGTCATTTGGATATAAAATTTCGGCACCTAGATACTTAATTCTGTATCCCACCGAAGCATCCCATGCTCCGCTGTTTCCAAGTCCACTTGACAGAGTCCACAGGAATCGTCGTCTACCAGACCCATCTTCTTAAGGTGATAATTGAGATAATTATTTCACTGCATATTTTTATATCTTTTCTACTGAGATTTAAAGCAGCTTCTACTTTGACACATTTTGGATTGATTAACCTTTTCGCTATTGTTCACTCTTCAAAAGGGTTCCGGGCCTATGAAAGTATTAAGTGTGCCTCTCTTGATAGTTGATGGTCCTCTGAGTCAAGAGGGCTGCTCACTGTAGAGCTGGTTTACGATATTTAGTATGACACCGGCGACATGTCACACAGTGCGTTGAGCCCATACAAGCAATGGTCAAAAATAGAAGGAGTGGTTGGATATCGATGAAATTTGGTACTATAAGTAATTTGGGGTCGCTGAGCTCAAAAATGATCTCAGATTTGTTGTAAACTATATAGTTTTGCTAAAAACCAGGTATTTAGGACGATTTTCTTAAGGTCCATATATAACGATGATGAAAAAGTAATGTTTAATGTTAACAAATGAAATGTACGTAGTAGAAATAATGTTTTTTGTACTTGTGAGACCATTTATGTTCATAAAAACAAAAAAAAAAAATTTTTCAACATAAATTTTATATTTCATACAAATTTTTCGTTTTAAGCATTTTTTAAAAAATGAAAAAAAATATTTGTAGGACGAAGTAGGGAAAGTTATTTGCAGTTCTTGATTATATAGAATTCGAACTAGTAGATTAAGAAAAAAAACGGCACTTATTTTTATACGATTTGTTTTTTTTTTTTCATCGAAATTTGTCAATTTCTGAAGTTTTTCATTTGATAATATCGTGTATTAAAATCACTACAATATACATCAAATTATATATTTTCCAAAATTTTTTAGTTTTATTTATTTACTCAAATATTATTTATAATAAAAAACTTTACTTCGCTTAGTTTAATCAAAAGACAAATTTTTGATAACTCTTTGTTTAAGAGAACCCAAAACGAAGTGAAGAAAACATAATTTTTTTTGAAAAATATCTCAACTTTGAAGTGTCACAGCGTAGCCAAAACTGAGTTTTTCCCCTAAATATTTTATTGATACAATTAACTGTCGATTGATACCAATATTATTAGGTTTCGAGTCACAAAAAATTTTGATTTTTGCCCACTAGCCAACGCAGTGTGTGTCATCCCATTGAATACTCTAGATTTTGCTGTCGTTTAAAAGTTAAGCCCTCATCTTTCATTATTTGAGGAGTTTTCATTGTTATATTGGTAGCTTCTGTTAAAACCTTCGTTCCCAAATCTCCTTACTTTAACCTAAATCTAATATTTTTAGTGTCCGGTCTCAAAAATCACCTACTTTTTTAGATCAGCTAGAAGAATTTTGTGTGCAGATACGAATCCACAGCCACAAAATATACAAAAAATGACGATTCCCATCCAGGACATACTTGTAGATTTCACTTCAACCAGTGTGATTGTGAAACACTTGTGACCAAAATCATCCCAAATTGAACATTTGCTACACCTAAACTCTGGATCGGTGCCGATCCTGCAACAGAGGGCCTTTTTAAGGTCAGCAATAGCAAAGAGATAATAAATCATTCCGGGATGGTGTGCAAAAATAAAAAACTTTTTTTTATTGAAAAATTCTGGACCATGACTAACATTATTTGGCTTTTGAAGGCCTTCGGTCGACAAAACGAGTTTTTTTACGCAAATGCCAGGCATCGTACAAAAAAGTGTGTATCTGGTCGAAAAACTAAAAGAGACCGAACATTTTACAATATATCAGAATACGCCCTGAATAAAATTTTTTCGACATAGTTTGTTAGAAAAAGTTACTTGTTGGACATTTGGCTACAATTTTTGTAAAATAAAATAAAGGTTTCTGGAATAGTACAGGAGCTATTAATCGTAAACTGAAGAGTCTCTAACAAAAACTTTAGAGGTCGATAAAAACCGTTATGCAGCTAACTTTGCAAAACCCATTGGGGGTTTTACTCAGCTATTGTAGGGCTATCGTCTCAGTATAGCCAAGTCTTGTTCCTAATTTTGCTGTTGTACTGTGTTATCATAAGGTACACAAACCTTAATTTTAAAGTATTTTTTTTTTATCCAGTTGTATTATTTAGCATACTATGATCATACAGCTAATTTGAACAATCTTTTGCAATCTGTTTGTTCAAGTGCGAAGCTATCGAAACAATTCGCCTTTGGAAGTACAAAAGCAGATACTAAATTGCTACCCAAGAGGAAAAATTTCTAGCGCTTCCGATCCAAGCACTTCAAAAGTGCTTGTCCCCATAGAAATTTAGAAGCACTATCACAATGATTTTTTATAAGGCTGCAGTAAGGACAACGTGAGTTCGAACCCAGCCCGGGTGATTTTTTTTTTTCGTTTTTTTATTTGTTTTTGCTTTATTTTTTTTTTTTATTAAAATATTTTTTATTAAACCTTTTTTATTTCACTTTTCTATTTTAATTTCTCATTTTTATTTGCTTTTGCTTACTTGAATTGAAACTGATTGCACAATGATTCTATGTAATGCTGCAGGACAACATTTGCTTAATATACAAATTTAATACCTCTTCATATCATCGGGCGTTGGTGGAGCGGTCTAAAGGGTTGGTAAATGTAAGAAAAAAATGAAGCACGCGGGAGGGTCGTGGATTCAAATCATGGCGCGGCCAGTTTTTTTTTTTTTTTTTTTCTTCTTTTTTCTTTTTTTTTAATTTTATTGAAAAAACGCTTACCGCAGCATTACAAATAAGCGCTTTAAAAACTCTTTTTTGGTAAGGCTGCGGTAAGCTTTTGCTCGCTTATATCCTATGACATGCAATGTTAAAAAGAAAGTATTGTTCTTACGGAGCGGAAGCGCTTATTGGTGAAAAGGATGCACTTCAGAAGAGTTTTTGAAGCACTTCTTTTCCCCTTGGGTAATAACATGTCAAATGTGTCATTATTTATGTCTCGAGGAGACCTATTTGTTTTGTTCCAAGCGTCATTGGCATCAAGTACCTCGTAAACTTTAATTTCAGAAAATCAAAACTAGCAAAAAATCATAAAACTTTTCTTTAGAAAGTATTTCGATTATTCCATTAAAAATATTTTAAAAATGACTTGCAAAAGTGCTTCGGATTCGATGGTGTACAATGGACTTTTTTTTTGCCTGTAAGGGGATACGGTCGAGAGCTTTTCGGGGGAAAACTTGGAGCAAAAGAACACTCATATTACAAATGTGCAACTATACGTCGCCGGTGCTTACGGAGAAATTCTTCCAACCGAAAGTTGCGGCGAAGAAAATCTTTTTTTTGAAATTGCGGCGAAAAAAATGTTTTTGTAATATGCGGACAAGAAAATCACTTTTTATAAAATGCGGCGAAGAAAATCACTTTTTACAAAATGCGGCGAAGCAAATCACTTTTTACAAAATGCAAAATAATTTTTTCAGAGAAATTTTTCCTATTCCTTTTTTCGAAAAAATTTGCATTACTAATCGAAAGAGATTTTTTACGCTGCATTTTTAAAAAAGAGATTTTCTTCGCCGCATTTTGTAAAAAGTGATTTTCTTCGCCGCATTCGCACAAAAAAGATCTTTTTCGCCGCAGTTTGAAAAAAAGGATTTTCTTGTCCGCATTTAAAGAAGAGATAGTCTTCGTAAGTACCGGCGACGTAGTCTAAACACTCACGAACTTGGTAGAAGCTCATTTTAAAGTAATTTGATTTTAAGTTATTAGTCATTTTATATAATTTTCTGTCACTAGCTAACTAAGTTTACAAGGAAGACACAATTTTTAAAATTGAGGATATGGCATGGCAACGCGCATCTTTTAATATCTTTCATCATTTATTTATTTTCCATATTATCTTTGCCGATTGTTTAGCCAAATATGCGCACTTACTTATGACATCGATAGTGCTGCTGAATTACGCACACTCCAACTTCACTCGAACGTCGCTTTTTTATCGCTGCAATTAGAAAAATCGTGACATGTCGCATTCGCCAACATTTCGTCAAAAAAAAAAAAAAAAAAATAATAAAAAATTCCACAGAAGAAGCATTGTCGCATTAAAAAGCTCAAAAGAGTCCGAAAACTGCCCGACCCACTTCAGTAACTCGCCACCGTGTCGCTGTGATAAGCCTACCAATAAAGTTCATTTTAAGCCTTCTGTTCCAGTGGCTGTGTCGGCCATTGTGTTGGAAATTACAAAACAATTCGTGTTATAATAATTGATGGATTAAATTGTGTGGCGCCGCCGTAGTTTGGTTGTTGGTACTTCTGCGGTACGGTATAGTTGACGTCGTACTCTTTTTTTTTTTCTACGTAAATTGTTTTTTTTCTTAACATTTATATTTTATATGGTCAATTTTACAAAATGTTTTGAACGAATCATTTATAAATATTGCAGTATAAAGTTTTAAATGTGGTTGTTGTTGTTATTGTTGGCAATAGAAAAATGTCGCCTTTCACCTAAGGGCAACTTGGCCAGCGGAACATACTCGTACATATTACAGTAGCCATGTTTATAAGGCAATTAATTTAAATTTTTTGTCAATCTTAAATGTCAATTGGCTCCATGATGTCGCTGCGTCGGTGCATACCAAAATAACTGGGTCATATACAATATTTATGGGTCAAAATTTGTTTTATTAATTTATTATACATGCACAAAATGTACACGGAGAAAAAGAAAGTTTTCACAGCTTTATTTCTTGTATAGCAAAATTTATTCTACGTAAAAGATATTACTTTATTATTTCACTACATTTTATTTGTAAATATTACTTTACGGAACCGTCAAATAGTTCACACGTATGTATGTTTATTATACCCTACACCCAGGGTATATTCACTTTGTTCTTCCGTTTGTAACGCAGCGAAGGAGGCGTGGCAGATATGAAAAAGTATATATATTCTTGATCAGCGTCACCTCCTGAGTCGGTATAGCCATGTCCGTCTGTCTGGCTGGGTGGCTGGCTGACTGGGTAACGGCTGTGTGTGGAAATACATTTTTTGGGAAAACTAAGCAAGATAATTCAATGAAATTTGGTACACAGCCTCCGTCGTCAAATTTAACTCGGGGGATTGAAAATGAGCGAAATCGGTTAACGGACACGCCTACCGCCCATACAAAAAATATCTTCAAAATGCAAATTTTGGAGTATTGGGAGTACAACTTAAAAACCGGAATTTGACGGTGGATGTCCGTACTAACAAATATCGTGAAAGCTCGAACTTTACATATATGTCATTTTGAAGGTACTTTTGACAGCTGTCAAAATCAGTCAACAAAACAATTTTATCTTGTGTGCATCATTATTATTTTTCACGATGAATAACTTCGAAAATTGGAGAAAAAGACAGCATTTGCGGGAGGTTCTGTTGGGTCATTTTTTTGCAAAGAAAACTGCTGCCAAAAGTCATTTTTGCATCGGATCGTGACTGGGGATGAAAAATGGATCCATTACGACAACCTGAAACGCAACATTCATATAAGAAGCCCGGACAACCAGGACATTCCCAGCCAAAGGCAAATATCCATGGTGCCAAGGTAATACTCTGTAATGCTCACAGGTGACCTCTATCGAACACAATTAATACGTTTGAAGCGTACCATCATCGAAAAATGCCCGGAAAATGCGACCAGACACGAAGCAATAATTTTTCATCATGACAACGCTCGGCCACATATTGCTGCCCCAGTCAAAAATTACCTGGAAAACAACGGATGGGAAATTTTGCCTCACCCGCTTTATGGCCCAGACTTTGCACCATCAGACTACCATTTGTTCCGATCGATGCAGAATGCCCTATCAGGAATACGCTTCACTTAAATTCAAGATATCGAAAATTGGATAGATTCATTTTTGACCGCCAAGCCGATGCAATTTTTTTGGGATGGATTTCATAAATTGCCTGAAAGATGGGGAAATGTTGTAGCTTCCAATGGACAATACTTTGAATAAAATATATTGTAACATTTTTCCACAATAAAGCATCAAATTTCGCTAAAAAATTCCGGTTTTTAAGTTGTACACCCAATATATTTCACAACAATGCAACCAAAATACACATAAGTAAATACTAAGAACTGTCAGCGCAAGTTCTGAGAAAAAGCTGGTCAAATTCAGGCAAGAGGGCGTGGCACCTCTCATATAAGCAAAAGCTTCAAAACGCTGTACTGAAAGCGTTTTTTGAGATAATCAAACTAGATTTGATTCGGACACTAAAAACTATAAATGCAAGCTTAAAGCAAAAACTGGATAAAATCGGACAAGAGGGCGTGGCTCCTCCCATACAAGCAAAAGCTTCAAAACGCTATTCTAAAAATATTTTTTCAGATAATCCAACCAAATTTCACTTAAATACTAAGAACTATAAATGCAAACTCTGAGAAAAAACTGGGTGAATTTGGAGGGCGTGGCACCTCCCATATTAGCAAAATTTTCAAAATACTGCTGTGTAGGGTATTTAACACCCTTACTAGTTTTTGTTTTAAATTTAGTCTTAATTACTTTTTACTGCTTGAGTGGATTAAATATTACGACACTCATTTTTCTTCGTGTTGCATATGGTAAAGTTAAGTGCGATGGGTTCTGCAGTACATAAAGTTTATGGGCACGCTTTGACCAAAAATTATTCTTTTATGATTTCCTGTGAGACAGAGATGAGTCATACTCTTCGAAAACCACACAGCGAAGTCCATCGCCAGGATCTTGAGTGGAATTCACAAGACAGTATAGGATGTGGTAGACCGGCAACCATCGGAAAAAAAAAATTTTATATAATTTTGTCGCGTTCCTTTTACATACAAAACCTACATATGTATGTGAATCTGTGTCGCTAGTGAAATATTAAATTATCAAAAAAATACACTGAGTAAGTTTTTTTCGATTTTTAGAGCTGTTTCAACTAATTTTATGGCTTGAAATTAAGAAAACTAATGGCAAAATGCTTTTTCATAACTTTGAGGCTCGTTAGTGAGCTCTAAATATGGTCCGATTTGGCTCAAATTTGGGAGAAATATTAAGTATCATGAATGGAATAAGGGTAGTCTTGTGGACAATATATATTCAAAACTTTACAAAAAAATGTACCACCCTAACGACCATCCATCATAAGATTGCATTTTGCGGCCACCCTAATGTACAAAGGTATGCATAATATAAAAAGTGCGATAAAGATAAGAAGCTTATCTTAGGACATGAATCCAATGCATAAAACTTTCCTGCGCGATTAAAAAGATTTCATGGAAAAGTTTTCAATGCTAAGTAAGTAATATCGCTCAAGGTTTTTTTTCGAGAAAAATATATTCAGTTCAAACGTACAAACGTATACAATCAAATTCTAAAACAGGCAGAATGTCTAATTTAATGGGGTTATTGGGACCAACAAAGAATAGTTGCTAATTAAATGTTACGTTTCGATCGTGTGATTAAACGGGGTGTACTCTGTACATGGCAGTTATGTGTTGTAAAGGCGAGAGGCACCGAATTTTTTCTTCTCTGTTTTCCAACCCAATTAAGTGAGGACCTATTTTTATCATCAAATTATTTATTTTTTTAGTTGCACAAATTTTCCCACAAGTTGCCTTCAGATATCAAATTTAGAATCTGATATTACAAGCTGCATATCAATGGTCACAGCTAAGTAAATACAGCGTGAGAGTTTCATTTCAACAAAATGTCCATCCACTATTAAACCATACCATGATATCCAGAAGCTCAAAGCTCGCAACGGTCTGATGGTCGAACACATCGATAAAATCAACATCAAATGTGAGTCATAACTATTGTGAATACACACGTGCACTTTTATCAGTTGTTAGAAAGAGTGAACCCTATATTGATTGCTGCTCAACCAATCGCTAGAGAGAACCATCGCAATTGGTTTACACAGCAGAGGTTGCAAATTGAGCAGATGATGACGGAAAAACAAACATGGAACATTTTATATGCGCCGCATGAGTGCCATCCAAGATGCTGGTATCTGCTGGTGCTGCTGCAGCAGAAAAAAACAGTTTGTTGAAAATGTGGTCAAAAGTGATGTTCACAAGTTGTTACACAAGGAAATTAAAAGTTTTCCCAACTGCCGAAAATTCAAGATGTGAAAGGAATTTAATTAATTAAATTACTTGGATTACTCCCAAAAAAAAAGTTAATTTGCGCGTGTCGTGTTGTGTCTTGGAAAAGAAAACGTGTGGTGTAGTGTAATGAGTTTTTTGGGTGAAAAATATTTGTTTTGTTGGTATAACGGCCATTCCACGGGATGGATGACTTAAATAGGGTCAACAATATAAATGTATACTTATTACCAATGCTTCATATTTTCAAGAAATGTTCATTAATTTTTGGGATCATTGTTAACAAATTGACTATGCACTAAATTGTGTGGGATGGACGGGACGGGATGGACGGGACAAAATTTTAACAAAAAATAATTGTACGAAAATTTATTTATAAATTTATGGCTTAAAAAAATATAACATTTGAGCTGCTTGGATTCAATTTTGGGAAGTGCATCAACAGTAGACTGATTCAAAAAATATTTTTTCTTTTTGAAAAACCACTTTTAACCCAAAAAATATGAAAGAGGGTGTCACATAAGTGAGCCGAAACTTTTAAATTTTTTTTTAAGGTCATTTAGAGATCACGCAACGTCAATTAATGCAAAACCTTGGCTTGATGCGGTTTTTTTTTATTGCGATCTCAAAAATGCTTGGAATCAGTTGTACGATATCTGAAATTTTTTGTCTTGAATCAAAATATATAAAGAAATAAAATTTTGAACCCAAAATCAACCACAAACCATTTTTTTTAGCTAAAATACATGCAAAAACGTATTTTCGAAATTTCACTCTACTGTAAAACTCTTAATCTTCATTTCGGACGAAACTTGCTATTCCAAGGACATCACGAAATCATGCTACGAACAATTCACTTTAGCATCTCAACCCATTATATCCTGTTTTTGTGGGTCTTTTTGACCCCTGTTTTTCTTCCAACAGCTAAGTCATAATGGGTTAATGTGTTCTACAAAAATATTCTACGGACAATTTCATTGGGGGTCTCCAAAGCCGAAAAATGTTTAAAACTTAAGAATAATGCGCAAAATACGTAATAAAATGCAATAGTTAAAAAGTTATAAAATTATAAATAATTTGGGATGGACGGGACAGATTTCGTAGTATAACTAAATCTCACAGTAACTATCTTTAATATCATATCATGACAACAAAGTGTTGTGTGCTATCCTCACTTACATATAACGGAACCCTATTCTAAAGAAACCTCTTTTACGGTAATGATGATAAAAAAATGCTTATTTTGGGATGGACGGGACAAAAACCAGGTTCCTACCAGAATTTGGTCAGACTAAGGAAAGATTGCATTAATATAATAAAATTAATCAACGAGGACATAGATAACAAAATAATTAATATCACTAAACAAAGAAAATGACATTTGCGGCTTTAGTTTTTTCATGGCCAACTGTGCAACATAAGCGATTTTTTCACATAAAAAGAATATCTTGACTTAGATTAGTAAAATGTTAATTAATTTACCTTAGGCGATTGTCAAAGACAATGAAAAAAGTGTTTGAAATACTTACGGATATAACCAATAAGTTTATGAAAAAAAATTTGTAATATGACACTTTTTAATTTTTCCACAATAGAAAAATTTGCCGTGGAATGGCCGATAATCCAAAATTTTTTTTTTTTTTAAATGTGATACCAATGATTAAATAAGATTTTGTAAGTACATATACATATGTATTTCGTAAAAAACTTTGCAAGTTGACACTTCGTCGCCTGAGTATTACTTTGCCGTAAACGCCAATTTCACTTTTTTGGGAAATCACTTTTTTAAGTTTGAGTTGGAATTACAAACAAACGAACTGATCAAACTTAATTTTTTTCTCTTAAATACTTTGAGTAAATAATTTTATTTGGTTTTTACTAACTACAGGATCCTAGGCCTTCTATTTTTTAAGTTATATGAATTTATCTTCAGGTAGTTTGGCAAAATTTTTGCATTTCAGGAAATTTTTCTCACTTTTTTTAACTTACAGAGAGTTTGTGGCGGCAGAAATGTCAGGAAATGTTGATATGAGTCTTTATTTTTCCATATTAATAAATATTATTCATAGGACATGTGGTGCATGTTTGCATAGGAAATAGTTTTTAAATGGCCATAACTTTTGCAAATATAACGATAAATGGTCCATTTTTTCACCATTTTAAGGACAAAACCATGCACTTTTAAAACTAACCATAGTTCATTTATGGGAAATATATCAAAATGGGTCAAATTTGCATGTAACTAATTTGTCAACTTGAAAATATTGAAAAACGGAGCTAAAATGTGAAAATGACTACGATCAATAAAATTAGCAAATGTGCGTTGTTTTTACTACTCAGGATTAAACAATATGAACGTTTTTGAATGCGACAGCTACAAAGAAATACTTACGAAAGAACCATCGAATAACACACTATCTTTGTTTTAAAAATCGCAATGTTCCATGTAGATAATTTATTATTTGTTAAGTTACAGAACTAAAAATAACGACAACGACATAGTATGACAAACGAAAAGGTCCTCTTAGAGACAAACAAATGCACTAATTGGCTTAAGTTTATACACTTAGTAATGCATTGCATTAAAGCAATAGTGAATTATTATATGATTCATATGCATGTACGGCAAAACAAAAATAACTAAAAAAAAATTTGAAAATATATGGAAAATTTGCCGTATATCCATATTTTTGGCTTTTACGGCAAATTAAAAATTCAACTAGCTATTTTTGTGGATATACGGCAAAAGTCACACTGTATAACTCTGGATTGGAAAGAGATATGACGAAATAGATAAAAGATTCAGAAAAAGCGTACTCGAAAACATAAAACTGCATCCTCAGTTGAAAATGCGTGTTTTGGCGTTTACGGCAAAGTAATACTCAGGCGACGACTTAGGCGTAGCGGAGTCAGATATTTTTACAGTCTGGAGATGTATGGATCAATGTTTCTACCGGTTAAGTATGGTCAGGAGTATGGAGAGAAAAACTGGGCCCGGAAGTGTTTACTTACGAAGCCCCCTTCCACTCTTAGATTTTTTTTATTTGATACATCTCTTTCATTTCTAAATAATCGGTCAGAAACAACTTCAAAAACAATTGATTGCATAATCTGATAACAATATGCTTGAATCAGAAACATTTTTTGCTAACATTGATTAGTCCTAAGTAGTAAATACGATTTGAGTACGCTGGTAGCAGTAATTTGTACAGTTTAGCTCTGGCTTGCGAGATATTCGAGTTTGAGGATCTTACACAAAAAAGCCACAAAAAACAAAAACATATATTTTTTGTACATATCAATAATTTTTTAACAAATACCTAGATAGTGTGTACTCTATACTCAAAATTAGTCATGTTTGGGAAAACTTTTTAGTAAGTTTGGCACTTACCTGATTACTTTCATTACTCATGTTTAGCACCTACCTAACAAACTTTATCAAAATAAGTTCCTTAGTTCGCCAGATATGACGGGATGTAAAAAAAAGTGTCGATAAAAGGGGAAAAAATATCACTAAGGTATTGCGATTTTCGAATTCTACCCTAGCACGACTAAAAAAGAATAAAAAGGCTCGACACTTCAAAGCGCAATACCTTTAGACCAGTGTTTTTCAATCTTTTACAATTGTGGGTCGGCGAAAAATTTAAAAAAATTTCGTGGACTGGCGCACTATGGAACGAAATGAAGATAGTCGTCTCAAAAATCTTTCACTTTTTTATTCGCTGCAGATAAAAGTTGAAAATTCACAAACAATTTTGAATATATGAGGACACGGTGCTCTTGAACAGTCGATAGGTTTTTTGAATATGTGGAGAAAATCTGTGAATGGGGTTTCATTTGTATTAGTTTAGTGGTTTGAAAAATGCAAACCCCGAAATCGTAGCTGATCATCCCCGCGAAATATCGCAAAAATACATATCCTATATAAAATTAAAAAAATTCAGAAAAAAAAAACGCAACAAACAAATATAAAAATTGTTATTTTTAACGTATTTTGCAATGTTGAATCCGAATCCGCCCTAAGAATTGCTGTATCTTATACGGTTTTTGAGATATCTTAGCCTAAACAAGGAAAAAAGCCGATGCTATGTTTTATTGCAGTGTTTTGGAGCTATATAACAGGACATATATCCGTAAATTCTGATGCAGAAATGGAAAGCTCTAATCAATCTTCTAAACCTAATTCAAATAATGTCGATAACTTTATTTTTCTCGGAGATATCCTAACCTAAAAAGTTAAAAAAGTGCAAAAAACGTGTTTTGTCATTATTTCAGTCGACGATATTTTAGAGAAAAATTAAGCTGTTTACGTAATTTAAATGCGGTTTTAAAGAAAAATATCTTTTAGATAATGTATCGAATTCTGCGTATAAATGTTTTATACTATAGTTATATAGCTTCAAAATATAGCAAAAACTGTATTTTTTCCTTGTTTATGCTAAGATATCTCAAAAACCGTATGAGATATAGCAATTTCAAGGCCGGATTCAGATTCAGCATTGCAAAATACTTTAAATATAATTATTTTTATATTTGTTTGTAGCGTTTTTTTTTTTTGAATTTTTTTTATTTTATATGGGATATGTATTTTTGCGATATTTCGCAGGGATGATCAGCTACGATTTCGGGGTTTGCATTTTTCAGACCACTAAACTAATACAAATGAAACCCCATTCACAGATTTTCTCCACATATTCAAAAAACCTATCGACTGTTCAAGAGCACCGTGAGGAGTGGTCAAGGTAATATGTATATCCCATTTTTGTCTTTTTGCTTTTTTTTTAAGAATCCTACGTTATATGATACTAATCACTAATCATAGTCGTCGCCAAACATTGTCAGTTGCTTTTATTACTCTCAAAAGGTAACATTTCGATTTAATGATTACACTGTTCGAAAATTTCAAACTTTTTGGTAAAACATATGAGAAAATCCAAAAAATTTTTAAAGTAGACGTAGCTTTTCTACAGCATGTCAGATTTTTTTTAATCGATCTTTGAAATTTTTTAATCTACTGTTCATGAAAAAAAAAAAAAAACAAATAACGCATTCTTGTGCTAAGTCGATGAATTTAACTATATGATCTTTACATCTGAGGTGTATCTTGTGTTCAGCAAACTTATGCAGGATATTGCGAGGAGTATTTTTGTAGAAAATTTTAACCCTGTACAACCCCCACATGCGGGTCATTTTTGCCCTTTTCTTAAAAAGGTACAAAAATGACACCTAAAACAGGGGAATATTGAGTCAGTATGTACTACAGAAATATTTGCTATACAATTTCCCTAATAGATGCTGAACATTAAAAAAGCAAAATTACATCCCAAAAGCAAAAAAATCGTTAAAATCTGAAAGCATTTCTAACAATCAATATTTCCCAAATTTCACCCCACTGTAAAACTCTAAAACTACATTTTGGACAAAACTAGTTCCGACAAAATCATAACGAAATCACACAAGGATCATTTTCCTAAAACACATTAACCCATTATATCCTGTTTTTATGGGTCTTTTCGACCCCTTTTCTGAAAACTGGGCCACAATGGGTTAAAGAATTCTGCAAAAATATTTCACAGAAAATTTCACTAGGACTTACCAAAAACGAAAAATTCTTAAGACTTAAGGTAAGCGCGTCAGGGATCTAATAAGTATGCAATGTGAAAAGTCCTAATTGATTTTAACGATTTTTTTGGTTTCGGGTTCAAATTTTGATCTTTACGTGTTTAAAAACTAGTAGTGTAATTTTATAGCGAGTATTTCTGTAGTACTTACTGACTTAGGTGTCATTTTTGTACCTTTTAAGAAAAGGGCAAAAATGACCCACATGTGGGGGTTGTACAGGGTTAAAATTTTCTACAAAAACACTTCTCGCAATATCTTGCATAAGTTTGCTGAACACATGATACACCTCAGATGTAAGGATCATATAGTTAAATTCATCGATTTAACACAAGAATGCGGTATTTTTGTTTTTTCATGTACAGTGGATAAAAAAACTTCAAAAATCGATTAAATGGATTTTCTAATGTGTTTTACAAAAAGTTCGAAATTGTCGAACAGTGTTATCTTTAAGAAGTACTTCAAGAAGTCGCTTTCCTCAAACTTCCAGTAAATGGATCAAACGTAAACAATTATGAATAAAGGACCCCTTTATTTGGAGCAACCCTAGAGCACTTTCTCAAATGCGTTAATGGCATTTTCTTATTGTCTTTATATTTTGATTACTGTGCACCTTCTAATAGGGGTTGAAACCAAATATGACGATAAAAAATTATTTTGATAAACCATTTTCTGCCTAGCACCCCCTACAGCCACTTTTGTGGGTTGAAACTTTACTTGGTGTAAGCATTCAAAAATGAGTGCATATGTCTATATTTTTTGGTGAGCTCTTATCAAATATGCTAAAAAAAAGGATGTCAGCCGCCCAGTCACCCCTGGCGTCCCCTTATAACCAACCACCTTGAAGAGTTGAAAGTGCACTTCTTATAAAAATTGTCCGGCCCAGACCAAACACAAAGTTTTTCAACTTGCAATTTTTCAATTATGATTAATTTAGTAAAATTAATATAATTATAATTACAACAAAAATAGTCTGATGAGTTTGTGGCGAAAGAGGAAACATATGTCACTATAGCTGTGTTTTTAATTCGTTCCTTAATTTGTCATAATTATGTGTTAGAAAATGCGTTGATAGATATGTAAATCGACCTTTAATAATAACATAACAACATAATAGGGCCGGAGTTTTTAGTATTTCAAAATAATTAGAAATGTTATAATTTGCAGCTTTTCCAGTTTTTGAAAATGTACTATATATCTCTTAACTACATAGAGAAAACAACATTGTCAAAAGTGGCAGAAACGTGGTTTCAACTACGTTTGTGAGTGATTTAACAACGCGCGTTGCTTAATAAAATACTGTAGGATTAAGGATATTGTTATTTATAATTTGTATAATATTACCCGATCCAAACAAGACATGCGTCGTTGTTTGTGTTCAAGGCTCTTTTATGTTTTTATTTTTTATTATTTAATCCCTTCCACTAGAGTCGGTTTCCCGTCTTCTAATGTTTAGTAAATTATATTTTTTTTATTTATTTTATTTTGAGGTCTGCTTGGTTAAAATTTTCCTTTTTGTTCCAATTAAAGCAAATTCGTCTAATTTATTAATTAATTTTTTTATTTAAAAATATTTTTATTCATGTGTTTGGTTCAAAAATTTAAAATTTAATGAATTGAAATTCAGGTAAAAATTAAATCATAAAATTTTCAAATAACAAAATTCTATTCGAATGAAATTGTTATGGAAACACAATAAAAATTATTCTAAAGAAATTTCCATAGAAACATAAAAAGTTAATTCGAACATTATAGTGAAGGCTTGATAATTGTATCCAAAATCAAATTAATAATTTAAAATAATTTGAAACAATGAAATATAATTGAATTTAATAATAATAACAACAATATTAGTTACAATACAAAAAAAAAAAATTCTATTTTTTTCCTGTCAACAACAATGAAACTGATATTATTTTCTTTTTTAATTTTAAATTTTTGCTTCAAATAAATATTTTTTTGTTTGGTATTGCGGTAGATTTGAACTTGGAACCTGTCGTGTGGTAGATGCGGACTTTAACGAACTCAGCCACTGTCATCATTATTGTGAGGTTGACTGAAAGTCTATTTGTTTTGAAATTAGCTTCTACCACGTTTGTGAGTATTTTGACTACGTCTCGTTGCTTATTTGAATTTAACTATGTTTCGTGGTGTTTTGACTACGTTTCGCTGCTGATTTGGATTTAACGACGCTTGGCAACCAGCGTTGCTAAATATGTTTTAACCACGTTCGCGAGTGATTAAGCAACGCACCATACAAATATGGTTTTAGAGCGTTGTTAAATTCAAATCAACAACGAAACGTAGTTAAAACACTCACGAACGTGATAGAAACGTATTAAGCATCGCAAGTTTTGCTTTTTTTCTTCGCTCTGTGTATTACTATGAGAAAAGAATGATGCAAAAGCCAAATACTTTCCTCTTACGTATGTAATGCTCCATGTACATAAATAAAATAGATACTATATAAGTATAATCTATATGTAAAATTTAATACGTATTCATATAATCTGCAACTTGAAGGAAGACCCAAAATTTTTTCTACGACATCTATGACGCAAGACTTTACTTTTACGTTTAAGCTATTCAAACAACAACTAAATATGATGATGTATATTCAACAGGGATTTATCACTAGTAATATTGTGCAGTGGCTTATAACTGTGGCCTTTATGATAATTTTTTATGTTGAACTAATTCAACAGTAATTGCGCTTTAGTCGATTGCGCTATTGGACACGGATAAACCCTCTGAACAGGATCGCCATTATAGATAAATCATAAGGCTCACTAGCGCCGTCTGTTGTGAAAAATTGACAAATTGTTAATTGGTAACACACTCTGGTTTTGAGACATGCTACGCTAGCTACAATTATGTCTACCTTTATGTTTCAAGACAATTTTGGCGATTTCATCGCATAGTTTGAAAGGATTTTGAGGCCACTACACACATAGGTCTGGGCGATTCTTCACCACCAGGAGCTACAACGAAACCAAGCTTTAAATAATCGAAATGCCTGACAAAGTTTCCTTTATATAACCTATACTTAGGGTATATTCACTTTGTCATTCCGTTTGTAACGCAGAAAAGGAGACGTGGCAGGTATAGAAAAGTATATATCAGCCCTATACAAGTGAAAAGTACTAAGTCAGTTTTTCATGTTTTGAGATTTTCGATGTTCGAAAAAATAAATTTTGTTTTTTTTTTTGGTTAAAAATCTATGTTTTGCTTATACGAGGGGTACTATTTATGTTTCGGGAACTGGCAACACTAATCTCAATAGCTAAAATCTAGCAACACCATAATAAAGTTTGACTTTTTTTAGCATAAACGTACTCACAACGTTCATGTGCTATTTGTTTTGTTAACTGCAAGTTAAGAAAATCAATTTGGCGAGCCTTTTTTTGAGCGATTGATAAATTATAGGGCAACCAACTTGAACAAATTTTTTTTATAGTATCGAAGTGTAACTAATGTGTAAGAATGCCTCTATCTAAAAATAGGCCTGTTTTTTTTGACGCGTATATACAATTGTGGTAATTTTCAAATTGCGATAACTTATGAACGGTGAGTCGTACGAAAAAAGTCCAAGGGTCTTTTTTATTGAGAACCACATGTTCTACAAATAATTTTAATCTTTTGTGTTGTAGAATAAAACATAATTATTTAGAAGTTATTTAAAAAAAGTGATTTTTTGCCGTTTATCGGCGCTTAACCAGTTTTTATAGAATAACTCCTAAAAGATAAACTTTTTTTAAAGTAAAATTAAAAGTTTTTCTAGAGAACGTGATTCTTCATGAAAAGAGTTATCGCAACTTAAAAATATCCACAATTGTATATACGCGCCAAAAGAAACACGGCTAATATGTCACAAGACCAGCTAGCATTATCAGTTCATGCACTGCATCGATGTTTTGTGGCACAACAACCAATTTTATACGACCTTCACGGAATTCGTCGGCGAACGAACTATGACCACGATTGAGTTCACTATGCAAGCAATATATTGTGGTTTTTGATGATTCTTTATCGCCATACAAAGAACTGAGTTCATCGAAACATTCTTGTTGAGATAATCCACGTCGAAAGTTGTGGAAAAAAATCCAACGAAAACCTCTTCTTGAAATTTCCATTTTTTGGCCAAATTGACTCACTGTAAACAACACAAATAGCACTTGTACATCAAAACGTTGTGAGTACGTTTATGGTAAAATATGTATTTCAATTCATTTTAGTTTCGAAAATGCTAACATACGAGTACAGAGATAATTCACTTCAATGGCTTTTGTATAACTGCTTGTATTTAAATTTTTCATTTAAAAGGACTCAAGTTTGTTATGTATGATCCAATCTTTAAGTTTTTGATGTCAAAATAAAGCTTTGACAATTACGCACAAAACCATGAATTTTATTGTTTTAGGCCAGATATATATAATTAAAGGAAGGTAGTTTTTGGTTTTTCCAGTACATTTTCTCAATAAAACGGGCATAAAAAAAGTCTATCGGACCGATCTAAACATTTTTTTCGGATTCGGATTCGGAAGTTCTTTCTATTTTTTGCATCGTTTGACATTTTTTTTTGGACATTCTGACGGCTAAAAATTTTTTAATTATTTTTTGCGCGAATGTAAATCGTGATTTTGGATTTGTCATTTTATCTGAAAACTGAGGCGTGATAGAAAAATTTTGTAAATACATTCCTACTATATCAATAGCAAGGAATAATAATTACATAGTCCGAACTCAGATATTTTTTTGCTGTTGAACAGTGTAATTTTTCACAACTTGGTCAAAAATAAAAATTTTAAATAGTTTTCAAAAACCCTGAAAAAATTCACACCAATTCCTTGAAGGATCCTAAGCATTTACGTCATACTAATGAAATTTTTTCGTTTTGAGTAAACCTAGCATTTTGCTGATGAACGTGAACTGAACGTGAGCTGAAGACTCTTAATTTAATAAATTTTTGAAAAAGTATATAAACTACTATATAAACTATATACATATGTACATAACTACATACTAAAAAAAAAATGTCTGATTGAAACTTTAAAATTTCCTACAGCCTGGTATCTTTGATTTTAATGCAGCTTAACAGTCGTGCTATTAAAAAGCTTTTATTAACAGTGTAATAAGCTGTTAACGAACTATCAATCATCGTTGCATACTTTTAGGCTTGTGCATTAAAAATTTAAACTTGCTCAGCTTTGGTACAATGTTTTTTTTCTCTCTTATCACCTTATGACGTACTAGCGGCAGATGGACGATCTTAAGCAGCACGCAAGGCAAGCTGTCAAAAAGTATAGAATTACGAAAACAAAAACAAAGAGACAACCTTCGCGACATCGCGCCTGCGCGTTCGTAAGCTTGCGCTGCGTTTATAAAATGCAAATGCAATGGAGCAACTTTCGACAGGATTAAATATGAGATAAGTGCAAGCATAAGGTAATTCGAAAAAGAGAGAAAAATCGAACTCCATGACCAGTTTCGTTCTAATTGCAGTTGAGGACACATTGTAGCCGGTTGTTGCTGTGACGTCAACAGACTGATCACTACTATTTGGTGTATAGGGAGCATCGGAAAGATAATTGGTAGCTTTGTGAATGGGATGGATGCAGCTGTATGTTGACCTTGCCATTAGGTTTTGTTGGTAGAGCTGTTGATTACACTTGTAAAGAAAATTTGCTCCTGTGTGGTTACTGTGGCGTTGGGTCATGGTTGAAGCAGATCAGTTAAGTTGTCGATACTGCAGCGAAATGTGTATAAAAAAGGCATCAACATCATTGGAAGCAGCACAGTTCACTTGCAACATCTAAACCACAAACAACAAGAAAAGTTTTTGTTTTCAGTTTCAGTTTCTAAAAGAAAAAACTACGTAAAAAATATGGCATTTAAAGTAGGTCGCAAAATCCACGCAAAGTTGCTTGGAGTGGTTATAAATACCGCTTAATTAAGCTTTCGATATTTGAAAATAGTGAATATCGATCTAATTCAAATTATAAAATTTCCTCTGTTTCTAGTTTATTGCATTTTTGGCTTGCATTGCCGCCGCCAGCGCCGGTCTTTTGCCCACATCCCCTCAATTGGAGCAAACAAATGAAGAATTCGATTCACGTCCACAATACACCTTCAGCTATGATGTTCAGGATTCAATAACTGGTGATTTCAAATCACAAACTGAGAGCCGAGATGGTGACTATGTGCAAGGACAATACTCACTCCATGATGCTGACGGTTATCGACGAATTGTTGATTATACTGCTGATGCCGTGAATGGATTTAATGCCGTCGTACGTCGTGAGCCACTCACTGCAGAAGCTGTTGCCACGCCTCCAGCACCCGTTTTGACACCAGTAGTATCAGCGCCTGCACCAGCTCCACTACCAAAACCGACAGCATTACCATCACTTCCAGCGTTACCTCAGAGACCAACACAAATTAAGACCTATGTTCAACCAGCTCAATATATTAGAACTTATGCAGCGCCCGCAACTACTTTGGTTCATCATGCACCAGCACATTCCATTATTCACCATGCCGCACCAGCAGTACATTTGGCTCCAACGACTCATTTGGTGCATGCAGCCCCTGCAACCACTCATCATGTTGTGCATGCTGCTCATGGCACGCATTTAGTGCATGCTGCTCCACTGTTGAATTATGCTCATCCAGGTGCTACATCTCATTATTCTTATGTTCATTAGACTATGGAAACGTTTAATAAGTTGATTATCGCTTTTTGTTACTAATTATTTTAAGTTTTTAAATAAAAATTGCATTCAAAAAATATTAGACTTCTTTTTTCGCCCATAACTTAAACGGTAGTGCTAGTGATGAGCAAAATTAGTCTTGGTCTTGCTAATTTTGTGAGACCAAGACCAAGATGCTGATATTTTTGCAAGACCAAGACCAAGACTGCTATGGTCTTGGTCTTGGTCTTGCTCACGATAATTGGACAGTGTTATGCAATAATGTGTCAACCCACTCGAAACTAGTTTTGAAATATTAACGTTTTTGTGTAGATGTCGTAGAGCAAATAATATGAAAGTGTCAAACAAATTTTGTTCTTTAAACCTCTTATTAACAAAATATTGGTTCGGTTTTTTTTAAATAGGTGTTTCTTATTATTTAGAATCGAACTGCATTCTTAAGTCGGAAAAAGTTTTTTTGAGGGTTGACTCATTATTGCATAACAGTGTCCAATTATCAAGACCAAGACTTGCAAATTTATTGTTAAAAGTTGTTTCACGCCCGTTTTGAAGATAAAATCATCTCTCGATTTGAATTTTGGCATCTTAAAAACCCAACTGCTTTGGAAAAATATGGTTTTGAATACTCAATATCTCTGAAAATTTTTTCAAGACCAAGACCAAGACCGAGACCAAGACTTAATGAGCAAGATCAAGGCCAAGACCAAGACTCAATATGAAAACCGAGACCAAGACCAAGACTCAATGTGCAAGAACAAGACCAAGACCAAGACTGCTATGGTATTGGTCTTGGTCTTGGTTTGCTCATCACTAGGTAGTGCTGGTCTTAGTCCTGGGTATTGAGCCTTGGCTTTGGTCTTGACATCAGAAATAAAAAAAATTTTAAAGAGGTATCATATCTGTGCTCAAGTGGCAAAACCTGGTATGGATCATATTTTTTCTAAAGTGTTGGCCTAAAGTTGAAAAAAGACTGTTTGCATTATTGTTTTTAATTAAGTAGTTAAACTTCATTTTGGAAAGACAAAATTAAAAAGAATACGCTGAATCAGCTATTTAAGGTTCTTAGAGCTGTTTCAACAAATTTTTTTGCTTCCAAATAAGAAAAATTTTAAAATATATATTTTTTTTAAATTTTAGGGTTCGTAAGTGAACTTTAAAGTTCCATCAATTGGCATGAAAATTTCAATATTTAAGTTATACACGAAATGGAGTAGTTTCAGGATATGATCCGATAAAAAAAAAAAATTTAATTGGCGGCTCGTGGCACCCCTTTTAAGTATTACTGGTCAAGACCAGAAAGCAATATTGGTTTTAGACAACAAGTTATAGAAATGTTTCATTGTCGTTCTTGGAATCGAATAATCACCAAGACCATTACCAATTTTTTTTTTTGGAATGGCTGAAAACTTTCGTTTAGTTTTGTAAGTGGATGTTACGCCCCCTTTCCAAACCACACCACATTTTGGCAGGTGTTTGGTAGACTCAGTATTAATCTATGTTGTACCAAGTTTCGGAACGATAGCTGCTGTAGGTGCAGAGATAGAGATATCATTTTAAGTGTGTTTTTGCAATGGTGAATTTGATTTGGCTAAAGTATATCTACATGGAAGGCCATGAAGCGTTTTTATTAATTTTAGTACAAAAAAAATTTAGTAAAAATAGTACTTTTTGTCAAATAGCATACTTAGTGCTAAAGTGCTAATAGCCTAGTCAGTTCCTTTCCAAACAACATAAGTCAAGACATAAAAATTTGTTACGAAATGTCGAACTCATAAACAATCTAAGTAAGTTTTCTAAGGCCAATTTCATGTTTTGAAATGCTCAAAAATCATAAATTTATAACAGTTCCACAGTGGGAGAAATGGGGCTACCTAGCGGAACTTAATTTATTCAAAAAAGAGAGAGTTATCAAGATGAAATTAAGTTCATGAATAAACGCAAGCATTCTACAAAAATTTCGGGAAGTTATGTCTTTCTAGCACTTTTTTTGTTGTTGTGCGAACTTTTGCCTACTTGCCTAGCAAAAGTAATGTCATAGTTTGAACTCACCGCTATTTCGCTCAAAATGAAAACATTTGCACTTTTATTTCACAAAAAGTTTACTTAAAAGTGCAAAACTGACGACATTTAGTTGAAAAAATGATGTCGGCCAAATGATCACCTCTGGAGCTTATGCACATTTTTGCATGATTTATGTCGTTTTAAACTATTCCTCGGAAAATATCTGGGTACTTGGCTTATTGTCAGCTAATTCCTTAACTGCTTGCAATATAAATGTCAAAGCACAATGACATTTTATGCTATTTGCAAAAGTTATGCCGGATTTTCATAATGACATTACTTTTGTCGCACCTTCCACAACGAAATATTCCATTCCTTCCGAAACAAGATTTGGATTCACCATCTCAGATTCCGCTGAAATTTAGTACATGGTTTCGTTTAATGATAAAACTAATAAAAATACAATAGGAAAACAAACAAGATTTTTCTCAAGCTTTTAAGAAATTTGAGGGATGGAAAATATGTCAAAATCGCCAAATAACGATAAATACGGTTTCACAAAAATTGTCGATAACTTCCAGATTTCTTAAAAGATTTTCATGCTAAGACCTATTTTGGGAAGACATCGAATCACGTTATAAGCTTAAGTTAAAATTTCTTCTACTTGGCAAAAAGTACTATTTTTAGTACTCTTTTAGTACAAGATTACAAAAAATGTTTAGTGGCATAGCTTTTTGTTCTCCTAAGATATTTTCTTTGAAAAGCAAACCAAATTGTCTCTCATACGAACTCATAATCAAGACGGTGTCTTTAACGGTTTTGGAATTAGGATTTTTTAGCATTACAGAACATGATGTTGTGGTTTTTGCAAAAATGCCAATAACTTCAAAACTTTTTAATTGATTTTCATGTTCGGATATATTTTAAAAAGGTAATGAATTAAGCTATTAGCATAAGGTAAGTTTTTTGGTATTTGGCAAAAATACTATTTTTACTACAGTTTTAGTACTGAGATTAATAAAAACGATCTATGTTTCGATAACTTGACCACCCTACAAAGGGTGGCAAAAACTGGCTCATCATTTTAGGTATTTCACAGTGACAAGAATAAGAAAAATCAAAATCAGCCCGAATACGGTCGAATAGGTTAAGTTGAACTCCACAGAAGACTATTATAAGCTACTAGAAATTTATTAACACAGTGCATAAGAAACATATGAACACATACCATCGACCTATATTTTATTTAAAACAAACCTTTAGCTTCAATTTATGCTAGTAAAGTTATAATAAAACAAATTAATAACGATTTCGTAGCCAGAGCAAAGTAGAGTAGAACGGGGTAATGTCGTGCAGGGGGTAATGTCGTGCACTGGCTGTTTTAGCACAAAGAATTGAATGATTTACCAACTGTTCGTAAGGTAGGGACCTGCTGACCTACTGAGTTTATGCATATAATACTAGCAATTTTCACCAGTCCTTCTCTACAGAGTAACCTTTTTTTCAAAACGCACGCTTTCGGGACGATAAAAGTGTTTTTTCATCGGGTCAGAAAAATAATTTTCCTTGTGGGAAAATATACCAGGTAAGTGTTTTCTGAAACGAAATATCCTGCCAAAGAAAAGAAGTATTTGGTTTTCGAAAAAAATTTTGGGCTTCACCGAGTTATCGAAGTTGACCTTTAAAACGACCATTGGGGTAATGTCGTGCACATTCACTTACACAAACACAATTCCTCGCTACACAAATGTTGTTACACATGGATGTAACCAATGAAATTGTATTTTGATCGGATGCTTATTCGTTGCATTCGCTTGAGATGTACGGATTTACGAGCATGTCAAAGTTGAGTGCACGACATTGCCCCGTTCTTCTCTACACAACATATTATGTACTTCACACTTGTATAATAATGAATAAATACATGATAATGCTAAATCTCCTCTAATAGAACCACTACCTATCATTTCTCACACATTTTGGTACCTTTACTATACTCGGAAAACAATGCACGACATTACCCCATAAATTTTGAGGGGGGGTAATGTCGTGCACATTTTTTTTTTTTCTTCATTTACACAAACACAATTCCTCGCTACACAAATGTTGTTACACATGGATGTAACCAATGAAATTATCTTTCGATCGGATGCTTACTCGTCGCATTCGCTTGAGATGTACGGCTTTACGAGCATGTCAAAGTTGAGTGCACGACATTGCCCCGTTCTACTCTACTGTTCAAAAAAGAGAAAAAATTTTACTTAAATTTGAAATATATGGAGTGAGATCGAAAAAATCTTAACATATATAAAATTCAATAATTTTTAAACGGTTGACCTTAGAGTTTTTGTGCTCATTAAGTTGCTTTTCACAACAGCTCAATATCTCTCCACTGGTCTTAATTCTGGACAATTTGGAGGATTGGCCTCTGTTGGTACAAAAACTATGTTATTACTTTGGTACGACTCCAGAGCTTTCTTGCCATAGTGACATGATGCCAAATCGAGCCAAAAATAAGTGGACACAGAAGTGGAAGAAGCCTTATTTTTAAACATCCTTTGATGTTTACATATTTCGGTATTTATAGAGTCCATTGTTACAAATGACTTGCTTCTTTTGCCGTAACTGCATATAGCTTGATATACCAGTAGTTTTTTAGGAAATTCTGTCTGCTTTTGGATTCTAAATTGTTCTTCGACATTTCCTAGAGCACCCGGAAGCTCCTAAAATCTGCCAGTACATACATTTCGTCGTCCATTATACAACATGAATATTTTTGTATAAAATTCTATTTTAATTTCCAAGCCCTACTTTTGGCGTCTAATTTTATTGCAGCATTCCTGTCTGGCATTTTTTGGACTTTGTATGTTTTCAAACCTGCATTGGCTTTAACTTTTCGCACCAAATAGTCAGAGCACTGGGCTAATCGGGCAGTTTTCTAGCAGATGTGTTTGGAGATCTTTTCAATATGCTTTCAATTTTCATGGCTTTCCCAATATCATGTGGTCCTTGTTTTCTTCCCGAACCAGGGGCCTTACTCTGTAATGCGATGCGATAGGAAATGCGTTGCGAAAGCTAGATTTCTATTGATGGTCAAATTCTCCTGAAACTGTTTAATAACATTGGAAACAGTTTGACGGTAGATCTTCAATTCTTTGGCCAATTTTTTGTAGGACAAATTTGGATTTTTTTGAAAATTTTTAATAATTTTAAGACGTACTTCTTTTTCTTCACTCATTTTGATCAAACTCACAATGTGTTAAGATTTTTTCAATCTCACTCCTTCCATGTAAGTGAAGTTTGAAGGCTTATAAGTTATAACTTTTCATAGAAAACTCGTAGACCAAAACAAAAAGCACAAAAAAGCTCATTGTGGTATTGGAAAACGGTACGTGAATAAAATGTTCTGCAATGAATCGCCACAAAATTGGTCTTTTCACCCACTGTGCTTCATATGAAAGGTTTTTTTTTTTCTAAAAATTTGAGCACTAAAATATCACTAAATTTTAAACTTTTTCCCCAAACACAAAAAATTTACCTTGCGCTCATAGCCTGGTTAAATGCCTTTCGAAAAATGGTCTGAACATGAAATGCACCCCTCCAAAATTCAAATTTTTTTAACGCCATTTATATTAGTTTTGGCATGAATCGAAACCATGTAATAAATTTCAGCGAAACCGGAGGAGGGTGACGTCAGTTTTTGCTAAGCTAGGCAAACACTTGGCATCTATATTGTGGCTCAATTGACCATATCCGGGCTGTCCAAAAGTATGCAGATACCCTTATTATCAAGAATCACTGAAAATTCTTACCCGTAACAATCACATACTATTGTAGGTCGATTATAATTCATACGAGATGGTGTAGTAACACTCCATTCTGAGTGTTTCCAACACCATTTCCCTCAAAAGTTATTTTATGGAAATCGCAATTGTTCTGGGGCGTGCCTAGCACACACGTGCCCTAACCTAGCTACGCCCATAGTCTCAGTTGAATGATATACTTTTGTGATTTTCACTTTCGTGCCCTTCTAAGTACTTAAGTCTACGCTTTATTTCACAAGTAATTTTAAAAATTTCATGAGAAACAAATGGGTTAACAAGTGATTTGTTCTTCACTGTCATGCAAAGTGTTCGCGCGTTAATTTACGATGTTAATATGCATTTAATCAGAAAATGAGGCAATAAACTCGAAAAAGTAAAACGCTATTGAAATTGCAAATTAAACTTGCGAGTACAAATTACGCGACACTGTGCCATTCGGCAAAAAAAAACTAAAATGAAACCCACAAATAAATGAAGAAGCTCAAGTGAACACATGCTCCACCTATGCTAGGAATTTATGGTGTAGTGCCAAACAGCACAACAAAACCAGAAATTAAAACCAAAAGACCAATAAAACCCACATTGAGGCAACAAAAGCAAAAGTGAACTAAAAACAATTAAATATCGGACTCATCGCTGGACTTAACGCGTAAAGCGTGATGGTCGGGTCGGCACAATTAAATCATAAAATACAGAAACCAAAAGACAAGAGACTCGCTTTACATAATAAATGAATTAGGCTTAAATGCACAGCTTAAACGGTAGCAAATGCGGCTAAAATGCCGTGTGTAGATTTTACAATTGACACTGGCACTTTACTGTTGTTTTGATGATAATCGTGCGGAAAAATTGTATAATACGAGTTATAATGCGGTTTTGACAGAAGCATTTTATGTCACAACAGCAAAAATTAAACTGCAACTGACACCGCATTGTGAACAGATTGATCACATGGTTCTGTTTATTGGGATAAGTTTGCTAGTAGGGGACTTTTGATTTATTTAATTGTTCTGGTTTTGTATCCGTTTTTTAAATGAGCAATAAAAAAATGTTTTTTTGCACAAAATACTTCTTATACACAAAATTGTTAATGTGCTTTAAAAATAAGGAAATGAAATCGAAAAACATTGCTCAATTACACTGAGAAAAGAGTATGTTTCGATCAAAGAATTATATTTGATTGAACATTTTAGAAAATATTTGTTAATAATTAACAAATTTCGGTAAATATTAATATGCCTTTAATTGGACCTTGAAATATTGTCGATTGGGCCAAAACTGATATCTGTTTGATGGAATGTCAAATATTTGCTTTAACTTAAAAAAAACCTTGTCTGGGATTCGAACGCACTCTAAAAAAAAAAATAATTAAAAAAAATTCTTTCTTGTCTGGGATTTGAACCTACGCCCCCAGGTTATAACTCAAACATCTTATGCATTGAGCTAATTCTATCTACTTTAATTCTAAACAAAAAGTCATACAAAAAATTCAACAAGTATTGAAAAATTTCAAAAACATACTGACATTATTTTCAAAACATTATTTTCAAAAGTTACAAAAAACAATCAATACTTGTTAAATTTTGTGTTTGACTTTTTGTTTAAAATAAATTCAAAATAACAATCACTACAAACGTAGATAGAGTTAGCTCAATGTATAAGACGTTTGACTCAAATCCTGTGGGTCTATGTTCGAATCCCAGACAAGAAAATTTTTTTTTTTAAATTAATTATTTTATTTTTTTACTTCACTTTGATTGACTTTTTGATTTGATATAACTTTTTCGTATTTCAATTTGTATATGTAGAACATCTATAGTTATAATATAGTTCTGATTGTTAAGCTGTAAGATTCAGTAATTTACATTCGGTCATTGCGTCCTGAGGTTTAAAGAATTCAATACGCGCGGCATAGTTCCAATTCGCTATACATGGATTCCCTCTTACGATTGCAATGAACCAAGGTTACAAATGTAGCTGGTAAATATATGGTAGCATCTAACAAAGAACAAAAAATGCCCCGGGGGTACGAGTTCAATCCCCACCCAGATATGATTTTTTTTTGTGTTTATTTTTTTTGTTTTTATTTTTTTGTTTTTTTTTTTTTGCAACTTGGCGAGTGCATTCAAATTTCAGAGAGGAGTTTTATTTTTAATTTATAACAAATATTATATTTTATGATGTCGCCGTGATCCTAGCAAATATTGTCATATTAGTTTCTAATTAATAAAAATATTAATAATAATAAAGGTCTAAATTCAAAACAATATATGTCTTTATATGCAAACATATATTTGGTAATTATTAACAAATATACGATTGAACCAATAAAATTGCTCAAATATGCCACTCATTAAATGATATCAAATATTCGATTCGCCTATGTCAAATATATTATTTGTTAATTATTACCAAATTTTGATGTATATAATCATACTGTTTTCTCAGTGTACTTAAACATAATTTTCTTTACCTTTTAGGCGAGGAGCCGGCAATACTAAAAGTGCCGTCATCGCGGATTCTGAAATTTTTAATGCAAAATGGTAGTTTACATTTAGGCGAATAAGAAAAGCTTGGTCAGCATGGTTAAAGCCTGGCAGAAATATTTTTAAATGATTTTTGAATCATTAAATTTCGGAATGTTTTGCCGTCATCGCGGATTTTGATCAATCTTAATATTAATAGATGATAAATTTCATAACCATTCAGAAAAAATCCAGCCGACCAAATTTTTTTTGCCGAAAATGACCAGAAGACCTATTTTAATGGTGCGACAGTGGGTACTTCCGGCAGTTTTTAAACTCACATACCAAGATATTTTTAAATTTGACATTAAAACACGTAAATTAAAAAAAAATAAATTCCGTAATAACAGAGCACCATTAGCACCATTAAAATAGGTCTGCCGGTCATTTTCGGCAAAAAAAATTAGGTCGGCCGGATTTTTTCTGAATGGTTATGAAATTTATCATCGATTACTATTAAGATTGATCAAAATCCGCGATGACGGCAGAACATTCCGAAAATTTAATGATTCAAAAATCATTTAAAAATATTTCTGCCAGGCTTTAACCATGCTGACCAAGCTTTTCTTATTCGCCTAAGTGTAAACTACCATTTTGCATTAAAAATTTCAGAATCCGCGATGACGTCACTTTTAATATTGCCGGCTCCCGGACTATTTGGAACCGATTTTGTCAAAATTGAAAATCAGTGATATTTTTTCTTTGCTTTCGGCTTTTTCTAAAAGTTTATCTTCTTTTTTGTTTTTTTAACACTATTGTAAGCCTTTCAGCTTACATAATTTTATCGATGCATTTCGAAGTTTTTTCAAGTTTTCATGCAGCTTTTTCTATGCTTTTCGATCTCTAATGAACTCTAAACTTTTTTACGTATAAGTATTTAGACTTTCTCTTGTTGTTTCCCTTAAGTTGTCGGTATTTTAACTGTTGCACGTTTTTCTCAAACTTGCTTAACTTCTTCGACATACATATTTAGATCTTTTTCGACTTTTCGATATTTAAGAATACCTATATATGTAATATACAGAAAGTCCAATTATAACTGTCACTAAATTTCTTTGTACTGAAAAATCTGAAAATCAAAATTTTTTATAGTCTAAGCATGCATTGCCCTTAAGCGTAAATTAAAGGCAAAAAAATAATCTTCATATTAAATTCAGAAAAGCAATAAAACGATATAAGGATTCCTTTAACAGAAAGCTTGAAGTTTTAAAAAAAATTGGAGTTGAACTGTTCGAAACACATCACCACACAACGAAGTTTGTCGCCAGACTCTTGAGTGGAATCTACAAGGCAGTAGAGGAAGTGGTAGACCAAAAACCAACTGGAAAAGGTCGCTGGAAAAGGAAATACAAGAATTGGGAAAATCGTGGCAAGAGATCAAAGTCATCGCAAGGGATCGCAACAAATGGAAACGTCTCATAAAGTTAAAGGAGAATACATACATACATACATAGTTATTATATAGTTTTTACTATTTGATAATTTATATACTAAAATATTAAATAGCGTAAGACCAGTTAAATTGAAAGTACCTAAAAATAGCTGAAAAAGAAAAGTGTCGGGTAATGTGGAGCACCCGTCTATTTCCTAAAGTAGTACCGTTATTCGCAATTTTTGTTGACTAAAAGTCTAGTAGTATTTTTTTAGATTATATTTGCTATGAAATAGCTTTATAGGCAAATTAAAGAAAATTTTTTAGTAAGATAAACCAAATTTTTACTAACAAGTGAATAAGTAATAAGGTTATCGAATAATACGTAAAACAGTACTCCACATTGCTCAAACTTGGGTGTTCCACACATGCAATCAGCTTTTTAAGGTGTAATAATAATCAAAGTTGATAAACGGTATTAATATGGGGTAGTCCACATTAGCTGAATAAATCACTTTTTTGAAATAATCATTGATTATATGAAAGAAATGTAAAATCAGACTTGCTTATGCATTTTGTAGTTGAAGAATTGTTCCACAATTGCATTAGAGCTATTTGAATTTTAGAAAACACAGTTCTGAGGAAGTTATTTAGTTATTCACAGAATACTACAATATAAGTCACAGCATATGCTAAGAAATTGCACAAGAATAATTAGCATAATAGAAAAGCCGAAGATCGCAGAAAATATGTTTCTCTCGTTTTAATGTGCACAAATAACCAAAATTGTTGTACAGCCTTTAATATGAGAAATAAAAGGGTGCACCACATTACCCACATAGTCCACATTACCTTAAATTACTCTACAAATATCCAAGTCTTCCATGCATGACCTACGACTATAGACTATAAAAGCACTGCGTGAACGGGCTATAAGATATGCAGAAGCAATTACATGCCTTAAAAAGTAATTTGCTGCTTGCCTGGAGGCGCGGTGGATATGAAATAGTTTTTTTCGGACGAAAAACTGTTCTTTTTACAAGATAGACACAATCGACAGAATAACAGGATACGGGAACTCTCGCGAATGCTCCAAATGTTGAGCGATATCAAAACGTGACCAAAAAAAATCATGGTTTTGGGAGCAGTATCACAAAAAGGTAAATTTTCGCTTTTGTTTCATCAATCAAGGTATCAAAATTGATACAAACTACTACCTAGAAGAAGGGTGTCAACGTAGAACAAAAGTGAGCCAATTTTCGTTCGCCTACAACAATGAGAATATTTCAATATTTTGCAAATTTCGTGGAAGTACAAGAATCACAGAAATAAATTAAACATTAATTAAAACATTTATGAAAAATTGTTTTCGTTGTTTCGTATAAAAAAAACTAAAAATTTTTCGTATGTTAAAATGGTTTATGTTGACTATATGAAAATTATACTAATTTTATGAACTTTAGTCAATGTTTTGCAAGAATCGAAAATTCCATGCATTTTCCAACTTAGAACATTATGACAATTAGGAGAAGAGAAAAAACTACTGAACATGGCTATGGTGACATATGTTTCGGTTACCGCCACGTAACCATCATCAGACCAATTTATGTTTTATTTAATTTATTTTAAATTAAATGAAATAACAATTGAAAAATTTTTTGAACTTTTTGTCTGAGGCCGGGATCGATCTATGAACCTTTCGAAATCAATCTCTCTACATAGCGCATTTATCAACGGACTGCGCTGTGTGCCCTCGGAAAAATTGGTAGCTTAAGTGCCTATATGCATGTAGCGTGGTTTCATTCTCTATACTCCTTTGTCATCATTCATGTTGTGTTTGTTTGGTAAGGCTCAGCCATTGGCTGAGAATCAATACCGTTATATTATATGACTGACAAGTGTTGCCAGTTGCACATATTTGGCGTGTTCTCCATGATTACTTAAAATGGTTTATGTTGACTATATGAAAATTATACTAATTTTATGAACTTTAGTCAATGTTTTGCAAGAATCGAAAATTCCATGCATTTTCCAACTTAGAACATTATGACAATTAGGAGAAGAGAAAAAACTACTGAACATGGCTATGGTGACATATGTTTCGGTTACCGCCACGTAACCATCATCAGACCAATTTATGTTTTATTTAATTTATTTTAAATTAAATGAAATAACAATTGAAAAATTTTTTGAACTTTTTGTCTGAGGCCGGGATCGATCTATGAACCTTTCGAAATCAATCTCTCTACATAGCGCATTTATCAACGGACTGCGCTGTGTGCCCTCGGAAAAATTGGTAGCTTAAGTGCCTATATGCATGTAGCGTGGTTTCATTCTCTATACTCCTTTGTCATCATTCATGTTGTGTTTGTTTGGTAAGGCTCAGCCATTGGCTGAGAATCAATACCGTTATATTATATGACTGACAAGTGTTGCCAGTTGCACATATTTGGCGTGTTCTCCATGATTACTTAAAATGGTTTATGTTGACTATATGAAAATTATACTAATTTTATGAACTTTAGTCAATGTTTTGCAAGAATCGAAAATTCCATGCATTTTCCAACTTAGAACATTATGACAATTAGGAGAAGAGAAAAAACTACTGAACATGGCTATGGTGACATATGTTTCGGTTACCGCCACGTAACCATCATCAGACCAATTTATGTTTTATTTAATTTATTTTAAATTAAATGAAATAACAATTGAAAAATTTTTTGAACTTTTTGTCTGAGGCCGGGATCGATCTATGAACCTTTCGATTCGATTCTTGCAAAACATTGACTAAAGTTCATAAAATTAGTATAATTTTTCGTATGTATTGTAGTTCTTAGAAATTTTAAAAAATTATTGAAATATTATTGTTGTTCTAAACGAACCACCAAAAACAAAAAAAAAAATAGTTTTTGTGATTGTTGTCCTTTGTGGAGTTTGAAGTTGTTGTAAAACAAAAATTTTGAGCTGACTGCCCCTGGTACGGGGCACATTTGACATTGCCAGGGGCACATTTGACACTCACAAAAATAACACAAAAACATAAAAAAAAAACATTAATACATGTATTTTTTTTTTTTTAATTGGTGCGGCATTAAGAATACTGTGAACCTTTTAACAAAATTCAATGTTCCCATCCCAAATTTGGAGCCAGTTTCCCCGGTAGGGCAAAATTTGCAAAATTTCTCCGTCGATACTAGTTTGAACATTCATTCAAAAAACTCTACAAATCCAATAGTATATCGAAAATTATTTTTGGACAAAATTTCTAGTTTTTCTCCAGACATAATTATTTACACAGATGGTTGACTCTCAGAAGGTTCTTCATCCTATGCTGTAACGAAAGAATTGTCAAATTGAGATTTTGAAATCATTCATCAAGGACTTTTGCCACTGTACTCAGGGATATTTCATGCTGAACTTCAAGCCTTACATTTTGCAATTAGATATGCTGTATGTGAAAATGCACCAAAAACATTAATTTGCTCTGACAGTCTTTCAGTTATCAAGGCCTTATCTAGCCGAAAAGAAAACATCTTTAACTATGTTGTTGGCAATATAAATTTTTTAAATGTTGTTTCAATCTTGTGGACTCCAGGTCATATAGGAATTCCTGGAAATGAATACGCTGACTCTGCTGCTAAAAAGGCTTTATTGCTACCTTTAGTTGCTGTCACCCCTTGCTTGGCTTCGGCAATATTAAGTTGTTATTTTAATACTCAGAGAGAAATCCAGCAATCAAAATGGAACACTTCGAACACCTTTTTAAGCACACATAATCCTTCCTTAGTGAGACTCAACTACAACTCAAAATTATCCAGAGAAGAGTGCATTTCTATAGCCAGAGTCAGACTTGGAAAGACATTATTCACCACAAAACATTTATTTGAAAGAACCACTCCAATGGAATGTGAATTTTGTACTACTTCACTCACTGTTCAGCACATTTTTGCTGACTGTCCTGTTTCAAGAAAAAACCAACCAATTCAAAAATTATTAGACTGCAGCATAAAAGATTCCTACAAAATTATTAAAGAATGTTTAACAAAACACAGTTTATCTATAACTGATATTTAATATATGTAAATACTTCTGTTACTGGTACTTATGGCCCTGTTGCCCCGTACCTTAATACTTTATACATTTATTTATAAAGTAATATACTTAAATAAATAAATAAATAAATAAATATATTTTTTTCATATAAATGCAAATAATAAGTATGTACATATGTATTAACGAAGACTTATATTATATATACTTAAGTCGATGTCAAATACGTATTAAGTGCGTGAACGTGAAGTTGAGGCTGGATTTTTTAGAGTTGGTAGATTAAACTAAATTGCACTCCTCAAAGTCAGGCAAACATCAAACATAAAACAAGTTTTCAATATAAAGTACAACTTCCAACAATACCCTTAATGAAAACATCAACATAAAATGTTAAATAAGATAAGACCCAGCTTGGTGGAAATTTCTTTGGTCTGGATTTTGGGTAACACCATTGTCAAGATATCTGCAGCGCTGTCACATGATGGGTCGTATTTCAAATCGATTTGATTATTAGTAAAAATTTCGCATACATGATGAAATTTGAAGTCAATATGTTTACATCGGCATTTCATCCATCCAGATTTTCAAATTTAAATAAGTGTAAAAGGTCCTGGAAAGCATCTATTCAAAAATCTTGTATAGTAGACAAAACCAAAGTAACAAATTATATTAAATCAAATGAAATGGATTCTGTGGCGAAAGTCGGGGTTCCTCGTTGGTTTCCGATATAAGAAACAGCGTACTTTACTTTTTTTCTTCGCATTTGTGTCTGTTCGCCTTCATTTTGTAGTGGCATACCATATCTTTAAAAAGATAAAACTAGAAAGTCTTATAAAATACACAAGCACATATGTCTGGAGAACGTCAAATGTGCCCCTTCGGCAAAAGTCAAATGTGCCCCAAAATCTCTTGAAGAATTAAAAATATTTTAAAATTCAAACTATTTGACCTTGATAAAAAACACTTTTGTTCTATTGATTGTAAAGGTTAGTGCTACCAAATTTGCGTACTTACTTTAAAAAAACCATACAACTTTATTTGCAAAACCCTTACGAACAAGATGCCGAAAATTACAAAATAAAGCACAAAAAGTCAAAAAAACATATCGCGCTTATATGTTGGAGTTGGAGGAGTTGAAAGAGAACTGCCAAAGTACATTACGTTGCTTCCACTCTAATTAGTTATGTTTCTGAGTATTTTTTTTTTCCAACAAGACTACACCAGGCTTCAAAGAATATTTCTTGATTTTATCTCTGGCTAAGAATGGCCACTGGCCAACACCTTCACCGGATCGCAATCATTTAGATTTTTTGAGTAAATGGCTAAATGATAAGTTGAATTGGGTAATTGGATGGGCTTAACAATTGATAGGTACAAGCCGCGTTCCACAAGGATTTGGGAAGAAATAGTTGAGAATATGGTGCCAGCCGCCTATTGTTTTTCGAACATTTACGGGTTAAGCCAGTCCTCAATTTGTCATAATTAAAAGTTAGAAAATGCATTGAAGGATGTATATGAAAATCAATCTTTGTAAATATGTATATTAGTGTGCATTGAAATGTATGGGCGAGTTTTAAAATCCAATTCCACATTCATATTATGAAACGGAAGAGAAAAACAGTTCAGGAAATATAAATTTTTTGACTTTAAAATAAATTTCTAGGTCCCAAATGGCTCTTGTTTATAAAAACCGAGTGATTTTGCACTGGTGTTTTTTTTCTTCCAAAAACACCATAGATCTCGATTTATGGTCTAAAATAACCTATGTATGTATACAAGTTTTCAGAGAGATCGTATGACGTGCAGGAGTGTCAGCAAAGAAATAAAATCGATTATCTCCAATTAAAGGAATACTTATGGAACTGGAGCCCATCAATCTATACATTTCTTTCAAATAAACATCACAGTACTCGATTTTTCATCAAAAATAAAGTATGCATCCTATTTTGGGAGAGATCGATCGACGCACATTTCCCAAAAAGGTCAAGTCTTCTAAAAACCTTACTTTTTGCCCAAAGAGCGTAAAAAGAATACTCTGTTCGATGGGTTAGCAGAAATTTCGTGAAGTTTAGTTTGGCAGTGCATCCGGTTCCCTATAAGAAATGTCTAAAAGTTTCTTTGGTTCCGCAGATCGTTCGCTAAATACCGCAATAGAACAAATTTTATATATTAATACTATTAGTGATGTAGAAATACCGCATAGACATGTTTATACTTAAGTAGTGACTTTATAAAAAGGGATTTTTGTTGTGAATTTTCAAAATTCATTTTAAGAATTGTTATGTTGAATTTACAGTTAGCTAGATATTTGCAAACAAAAAAAGATGATGAGCATCGAGCACTTGTTGACAAAGACTGTTTGGTAACGAGACACGTTTCGTGCCCAGTGGCGGATCCAAGAGGGGGATCTCCCAAACCAGGTGATTACATTTTTTTAAAAATTATATGTAAAGATTTAAAAAACATTCTGTTATTATCAAGAAATGTAGTCAATCGGCCCCCCCTCCGCCACTGTTCGTGCCCATATAATGAAATTAAAAGCAAAATGGCACTTTGTAAAATATAAAAACCTAGACTAATACCTTTCTAATACATCAGTTCAGTTACCAATAGTCTATTTCATAAAGAAGATGGGTCTGCCAATCGAAGATTCCTGTAAACTCTGTCAAAATAACTTAGAAACAACAGAATATGTGTTGTGTACTTTCCCTGCTACGGTGGGACTCGGATTTAGGTAGGTACCTAGGTGCTGAGATTCTTAGTCCCAATGACTAAGGTAAGAGTTATTCGATAGCAATAACTAGATTTATAAATAAATAGTCTAGAACTGTGCCGATAGTCAAAGAGGCTGTAGAAGAGTTATTGTAAATCGTGATGTAACTTAAAACCATACTAATAGTCTCTCTATGTGGAATCTCTTTCAAGGTCCATAAAACAAATAATTTTTGGAAATGATTAAGTGTCAACGAATCAAATGCTTTGATCAACATTTTTTCCACAATACAATAAGACTTTGATGTAAAATCAAGGGCAACACACGTGCATACCATATAACTATAAGATTATTCTTAAAATAACTCAATTGGTTACACTTACGATTGTCACATTGTTGTGTCATTAAATGAAAATATTTTTACCAAAAAAACGACCATAGCGTACCAGACACATACTCGTAGGTTATTGACACAAAAACAGAAATATCGGCTTAAAACAGCGTCAAACTTCCGTCTCGTACAGTACACAATCAAGTGACGCATATCATAGTTACAAACAGACAAAAGAGCGCATATGATGATGTGGCAAAAAAATTGTAGCAACAAATGTCAAATTTCAATGAACCTTAAGAAAATCGGTTCTTTAAACAAAACAACATGGGATTTATTAACTCAACAAGAAGAACTAAAAGAAGTAGAAGTACTTGAAGAGTAATTTAAGTTCAACCACATATTGACGTTGTCGTATACAAGCCAAACAGAGGTGAAGAGCTTAAATCGTCTAAGAGTCTTGATGATACACAAAAGCAAACGACTGCATTATTGTGCTACCCATGCGTATACGTCAAACCCCCTCTGCGTTTATGTGGGTAGGGGTACGGCAACCAACATTGCGGCATTGCAAACGTGATGGTGGACGCGTAGCTGTGTTACATACTAATTTGTGACCATTGTGCCAAAGTGGTTGGAATTTTTAATTGAAAAATAAATTTGGTTTTTTTTTGTTCTCTCCAACAGCCTTGGCTGGTCTTGTGGACATATGCGCTTATGTATGCCATCCACACTTCCCACCCACTCACCCCAATGTGTTATCAATACTAAAGTATCAACCGAATATGTAATGGTAGTGGACGCCAAATGTCGCCTAAGCTTTCGTTCGATCAACGCGGGGCTTTAGTTTTATGATTTGTATAAAAGCATAACTTGGATGTCTATCAAATCAGTTCCAAACCATTTACGGTATTTAGAGCAACTATTCAGAGAAAAACCCCAAATATTAAAACAATGGCATTCAAAGTAAGGATACAAATAAAGGATATGTTTAAATTTCAATATTTTGTTAAAAAATTGTGCAAAGTTTGAATAATTTTATGAAAAAACTTAAATGTGAATTTAGAAAAAACTTTAAAATAATTAAAGTCAATTAAAAGTTGTGATCATACGGCTACATCCAAAAATAAAAGTGGAAAACAACTGTAAAATTTACGTGCTGGAGTGACAATTTCTGTTCAATGTGAAAAATGTTAATGTAACATGCTAAAACTGTTAATCGCATATGAAGCCAAAAACGCCAAGAGTACCAGCTGAACATTTTTTTGTCTTCGCTTTCGCTCTAATTTGGCAATGTGGTAGTTCCGGTGTGCAAGAACAATAATTCGGGAGAATTTGGTCCTAGTACCGTTTGTTGTTAAAATACAAGGTGTTGAAGTTGGCGTTTTTAGTCATTTTCATGAGAAGGGTGTTTTTTAAAAAATTTATAGCTTACACCAAAGTTTGTAAATTGATATATGTTAGTGACTGGTCCAATTCATTTTTAAGTGTTCTTTTTATAAAAAAAATATTACTTTGGTGAAAAAAATTTTTTTTCATCAAAATTTTTTAAACTTAAAACTACTTTTAAAGTTTTTTTAAAAAAACCCCCTTTAAATTTTTTTTAAAAGTACTTTAAATTAAAGCGAAATTTATAAGATTTAAAATGATGTATGACTCAAGATGGGATTCGGTCGCTGATGAGAGTTTTTTGGCTTTTGAACGCCCGCGGCAGGGAAAACTCTTCGTTTACACAAGAGGAAGGCATCTTACGAAAAAAGTGTACTAGGCATAAAATGCTTAGAATCGTCCAAGAAATACGTGTGAAATTTTTGGGAATTTTTTGGAGAGTAAAAAAAAATTTTTTTTTGCTTTGCTTTTTTTTTTAAAAAATTTTTTCAAAAATTAGTCAAAAAAAAAAATTTTAAAAAATCCAACAAAAATTCACACGTATTTCTTGAACGATTCTAAGCACTTTATGCCTTGTACACTTTTTTCGTAAGATGCCTTCTTCTTGAGTAAGCCTGTAGCGGGCGTTCAAAAGTCATAATTTTAAAGCTTAGAAATAATGCTTTAATTTAAAATACTTTTAAAAAATTTAAGGGGGGTTTTTTAAAAAAGAATTCAAAAGTATTTTTAAGTTTAAAAAATTTTTTTCACCAAGAAATATTTTTTTATGAAAAGAACACTTAAAAATTAATGGGGCCAGTTACTTAAATATACCAATTTACAAACTTTGGTGTAAGCTGTAAATTTTTGAAAAAACACCGTTTCCATGAAAATGACTAAAAATGCCAACCTCATCACCCTGTATCTTAACAACAAAAAGTACTAGGACCAAATTCTCCCGGATTGTTGTTCTTGCACTCCGAAACTACCATATTGACAAATTTGCGCGGAATCGGAGACAAAAAAAATTTTCAGCTGGTACACTTGGCGTGTTTTGCTTCATATGCTAAAAATGTTGCTTCAACATGCCACATGTCTACTGTTTGTGTAATATGCAAAATGTTAAACTTACATGTTATAACTGTCAATTCAATATGCCAAACATGTTACTGTAACATGCAAAAATGTCAATTTAACATACTAAATGTTAACTTAAACTTCTTGCGTGTTAAATTAACAGCCTTCGTTTAATATTTTTACTATATTAGATTAACACTTAAAAAGTGTTAAATGTGATATGCTAAGACTGTTAAGATAGCATTACAAAAATTGGGAAATTGACTTAGTGTTTTTCACTTGAATCGGCACGATATAATGTTCTTATAAAAATTCGGAACAAAGTGCAAACTGACATGGCTGGAGCAGTTTCTGCAAAGCTTTAGCCTCTGGTTCTTCCATACAGAAAGAAGTCCGCTGGATTTATGTGGAAACTGAAAGCGTTTAAGCATGAACACATTTAAGTATTTCTGAGCTTTGTCAACAATCTCAGCTATTTACAGTAATTGCAATTCTATATTCGATCTATTGGGATATTATATTTTCCGGAAATATTCGGCTTGTATGTGAAAATTTGGAATATGCTTATGACCTATCCTACGAGTAGAACATTTAGACTTTCTTACATTACGCTCATAGCTTTCATAAAATGTATATCAGTTCTAATATATTATCGCATCTACTAATTTCAGAACATCATCTTATTCGCTGCTTGCATTGCTGTTGCCAGCGCTGGCGTTCTTGCTCCAGCTGCACCATTAGCCGCATTTGCTGCTGTCGAAGAATATGATCCACATCCTCAATACACCTATGGTTATGATGTTCAAGATGCTCTCTCTGGTGATTCTAAGACAGCAGTAGAAAGTCGTGATGGTGATGTTGTACAAGGTCAATACTCTTTGAATGATGCTGATGGCTACAGACGTATTGTTGACTATACCGCTGATCCAATTAATGGTTTCAATGCTGTTGTACGTCGTGAACCTTTGGTGGCTGCTGTTGTTGCTGCTGCTCCTGCACCAGTATTGAGAGCAGCTGCTCCAGTTGTTGCTGCACCGGCACCCGTCTTGAGGGCAGCACCACTTGCCGCCGCTCCTTCTCCATATTTTGCGGCCGGAGCTCCTGCTTTGGTGAAAACGTCGTTTGCATCGCCACTTATCTCGTATGCATATTAAGTGGAGAGTTGAAGATCTTTGATTGATGCCTGACTGTCGTTGTTTTGTTGTCATTGATGAATAAAAAATGTGATGAAATTTTTATAATTTAACAATGTTTGCCTTTTGTTTTGTGACGAATAGCAGTCACCTAAGTTTATAAGACTTAAGGGGGATGTATGCAAAATCGCTCAAAACTTTTTATGAGATTTCGAAACTGTTATGTAAGGGTACATTGAGGGTTATCGTGAATCAAGATTCCCGGGGAATTTTCTTAAACTGCAATAGAGAATGCACGGCAGTCCGAGAAAATTCCCCGGAAATTTGATACACGATAACCCCCGTTAACTTTGTTTAGAGTCATATATTCGGATCATAATAAAGCCATCTCCTTTTGCATTTAGCAATTATGTGTTCACAACACTAAAATGGATCATTGAATATTGTTGCTTAGGAATTGATACCGTTTTTATTGAGTTCATTCATAAGGAAGGGAAAACTAAATAGATGAGTATTCGACTAAGTCAAGCACCTCGATTAGTGTCAATGAAGTATCAAGATGACTTTTATATTAAACATGCTGAAACACATCTGTTACTTATTGGTTTGGACCCGGGATTCAATGCTTTAGAGTTTCCAATAAATATTAGTTTTTTTTTTCTTGTATGGACTATTTCAATTTAAAATTTGTTTGAAGGGAAAATACTAGTACTTTCAATTACCATGTTAGATTTTATAGCTAAAAATTATAATGACTCCTTATATATATCATTATACAAAATATTAAGATAAAGATATCTGCAATGTCTAACGTGAATTAACAATTTAGAGATGTTTTCGGTTCGCCTAAATTGTTTATGTCGAAGGTCTTTCAGTACAAGAGACTTCTTGCTACGAATATATGTAATACATTGGTCATTCTATTGTGATTCACGAGATATTTGACTCTTGAATATGACAAAACAGTGGTCATAAAAAAGTTATTTTAAGTCATAAACCTGTGGAAACAGTCTCGAAATAAAACTTAAGAACTCCTTTTTAACTAAGTAGGTATAAGAAAATTTAAAATAGTTAATATTTTCTGTATTTAATTGTTTTTTAAATAAGTGTGACTTATGGGACATGAAACGAAACGCTCTCTTGCATTCATTATTTTAAGCAAGAATTTTAGCTGTTTTATGAAAATTTTTTTGTTTTAGCAATTAACAAATGATCATTAATTAAAGAGTTTTAAATATGAGCTACCTATTATGATAAATAAAATAAAACATCTCAAAAATTTAACTTACGGGACTGCTTCTTGTTACTTGCGAGACAAGTAACAAATCAGTGAACAATTTTTCATATACTTATAATAGACTTTTTGATGTTTTAAGCATGTCTATGGCACGGCTAGCTGAAAACGATCTAAGTTCGAAAACAAACCGCTTGTCTGAATTGGTATCTGAAGATGCTTTTTTCGAGAAATCCCAATTTTAATGAAATTTTCCATATTTAGTACAATCATTTGGGAGAATAAAATTATGTTACCAGGAAAGTTTTGCGGGATTTTTGCAAATGAGTTATTTTATAGATTTCGATGTGCCCTTTCAGAATTTCAACTTTGCTACCTCGAATCGTGTTCGCTCGCGCCAATTGTTTTCGTACGACTTATAACTCAGGAGATATCCTAATTCAAAATTTGAAAAAAATTAGTAAATTGTGCATGCCACTTATGAGTAGGCACAGTGATGTATTGAGCTTAAAATTACAATAACTCATGAACGGTGAGTCACACGTTTAAAGTGAAAATATTTTTTATAGGGAATTACTTGCACTACAATCTGCATATGATTTTTTTTTTCAGATGACCTATAATTTGGGAGATATTTTTTCAACAAACCTAAAATTTAGAAAAAAACCGTTTTTCAAAATAGCTCCAAAGCGGTTCATCCTAGAAAAAAAATTGTTCGTGCATTTTGTAGAACGTTCAATTTCCTATAAGGATCTCTTCGAAGTGTTTTTTCGTCAGACTTACCCTTCATTAGATATCGCGACTTGAAAATCATTCAAAACTGAACATAGTACTTACTGCGCATAGTACAATGTTCAATTTTAAATAATTTTCAAGAAGCAATAACTCAATTTTTTTTCTAGAACAAACCGTTTTGGAGATTTTTTGAAAAAACGGTTTTTTTCGAAATTTCAATCACAATATTGCGCTACAATATTTTTCCATAAATGCAACCGTTAAAGAGATATTTGTAAAAAACTGATTTTGGACGCTATTTTTCCAATATGGCGGCGCGAGCGAACACGATTCGAGGTAGCAAATTTGAAATTCTGAAAGAGCACATCGTAATCTATAAAATAACTCATTTGCGAAAATTCCGCAAAATTTTCCAGGTAAAAATACCAAATGACTATACTAATTAAGCGAAAAAAAAAAAAACTTAGACCAACCAACAAAACAAAAATAGTAATTTTAGATGTAGTTTTTGATGCTGAATCCGAATTCAGCACCAGAATTGCGCTAGTTTGTCAAGGTTTTAAAATATCCTAAGCTTAAAGGGAGAAAAATATGGTATTTTTTGCACTATTCTTGTTTCCTGCACCTCAAAATCCGATGTGAGTGCTGTCGTGGCAGGTGGATTAACCACATTCTGGTGGGTACCACAAGGAGAGTTAATTTCCATCGTTTTCTGATCAATGCTTCATTAGTATAATCTTCTCAGCAACGCCGCGCAACACGCAGTAAAAAATTATAAGCTAAAGGCTGTATCCGGCAAGCGCTGCAAATAAGAGTGGCCAAATTAACTTTCAATTTCAGCCGCCCAGTCTGAAACAGGCGCTGAGTTGGGAGGCGCCCATTCTGGGTCAGAAGCTTCAGGATTTCAAGGAAAATTCGGACAAGTTGCTTTTAAGGCAGCATTGACTCGCCTTCGACAGTGCCAGTTACGGGCATTGTGGTTTTTTCTTTCACACCCTGGCTGATCACCCCTCAATCTGTCCTGGACCGCTAATTCTTGTATTCGCAGCTAGCCTCTATATCTAACGGCCCTAAACTTCCATATATTTAACGGAATCGGAACGTAAGAAGAGAATATAAAATGATGAAAAATTTTGATGTCAAAAACTTTGTCTCATAAATATTTGTTTGTGACTCACGTGACACATTAAAATCAGTATGAAAAACACACAATTTTAAGCTTAAATTGTTCTAAAGAAGCTAATGTACCGTAACAGCGGTTAATCGATACTTATAAAAACACTCATGAAATAAAAATCAATATCTTAATTAAAAATACAACTTTTTTATGTTTTAGTGTGACTCACGGAACATGAAACATGTATGAGTTCAATTAATGTTTTAAAAATATTTAATGACCTCACTGATTTAATTCTTTATGGACTTAGACGCTTTCAATAGTTGCTTGCTAAATTACATGGCAGAACTTTTTAATCGTTCATACTGCCTGAGAAAGCAGTTGTCAACTGAAAAAAAAAAAAAAAAAATCACGACTTCCATGAGATTGAAAATAAATTTCTTCTAATTCTTAAAAACTTTTTCTTGAGGTAAGAAAACAATGGATATTTTTCGAAAGAGGTCTGACTCCCCTATTTAAAAGTGACCAATACATAACCAAGCAGTAGACCTAGTCTTGGACACTATGTTTAAGCGGAGATAACAACCCCTACTTAAAAAATTACAAAATTAAGCCTTACTCCTATTTCTAGCTCTCCTAAAAAATTTGGTTTCGGAAGATAAGTTCCTATTTCCGTAATTAAGAGATATTTTAGATATTTTCTTATATCAAATAAATGCTTATTTTAATGGACAATTCTTTGATACTAATAGGATTATACTTTTCAAAAGAATAACGGATGAAATTGCAAAAACTACTGATTGGTACTAAAATTTTTGTTCTTTTCATATATGTATGTACTCGGAACTATTTTTAACAGAGTCGTCAATCAAACTGTCGTGCTTTAAAATGGATAAACAAAAAATATGAAATTAAAAAAAAAAACTAATCCCTGACGCACGCCCACTTTTGACACTCTCCGGTTGGCATGGCTAACTTTAGATATTTTAACTAGAAATTATAGCCACAATAACCACAATAATGCGCAAACAAAACGCCTTGTTAACTAAAGCACTGCAGGTGGTAATGACGATGGCACACAGGTATGTATGGTATGTAGACTGGACTAGACCGATACCGCACAAGCAACATGATGTATATTGTGTGCAGTTGTGTGCATTTGAATGTATCTAGCCATGATAAGTAGTCAAGAGATTCCACAGAAAGGATAATTTTAAATTGTTTATGCGTGAGAGGTGAACATTTCACTGTCAGTTTGAACATTGGGTGTGCCACATACATATATAACGTGTACATACCTTAATACCTCGTCATCAGCATTAGTAGAACTTGATGCATTTCTTAGTAATGACACATTTGGGGATCACCTGTGGATTTGCGTAATTTGTTGGTTTAAATCAGACCTGTCATTCAAGAACAAAAATTTCAAAAATTGGCCCGCGCATAGCGATCCACCTTAAAATTAAAAAAACGTAACGCGGATAAGGTGTGGAAAAGTATATATGTATGTATATTCTTGATCAACGTCACCTCCTGAGTCGATAAAGCTATGTCCGTCTGGCTGACAGGCTGGCTGGTTTTATGCTAAAATCATTTTAATATTTTTGGGAAGTAAGATCCTTCGAAGAAATTTTGTACACTGCTTCCGTCATAAAAGATAGCTCGTGGGATTGAAAATGTTCGAAATTGGTTAAAGGCCACGTCTATCGCTCATACAAAAAACAAAACCATTTGAAGCGCTATATTTAGAGCAATATTTACGAGAATAAAATACTTATACTAGAAACAGTAAGGTCAAGTTCTGATCAAAAAATTGGCGGACTCAGCCAAAAGGGCGTAGCACCACTTATATGGGAAAATTTTTCAAAATGCCATAGGTCATGCATTATTTTAGATAATGCAACCAAATTCGGTACAGATAAGAAAAAGTCGAAGCAAGCTCAGAGCGAAAACTAAGTGAATTCAGAAAAGAGGGCGTGCCACCTGCTTTACAAGCAAAGTTTTTAAAAAGTTACGGTGTAGGGTATTTGAGTTTTGGCCACTCTTGTACGCTCGAATATAAACAATAACTAGGTTCTCGAGTGCGCTGACGTATAAAACTTTGAGTTCAATTAAAAACATATGCACAGTTTTGCGTGTTTTTAAATGGTTTTAATATCTTCGTATCCCGTGTAGTTGCTCCGCGAGATCGGGTCTGCTTCAAAGACTCACTGGTAGAGTTTAATATATTCAAGGATCAGTGCATTGCGAATGCATCCTATAATGCCAATCAGTTAACAAGTAAAGCTGGCTACCTGTCTTTGATGAAACGAATTTTATTAAATTTATCTAGATAATCATAATGTCTTACAAAGTTGGATGCTGACTAATGTCGTAAAATTTTAAGCTTGAAAAAATAGAGTAAATAAGTTCAATTAAAAATTGGTTTTCTCGAAATGATTCATATCATGCAGAACGTTAGTATTTAGGAGATTTGTAAAGCTGTGTAATGAGCTGATCGAACCTGTTCGAACTTTCACCACACGCAACGAACCAAGATCGATCAGCTCATCTCAGTTCGTTGGTTCGATCAGAACGCGAGTTTTGAGCTGATCGTTTGTTTGTTCAGCCCAGAAACGCTCATATAAACTTTTTTAAAATTGTACAAAATCTTTCACGGTTGCCACCTTTTTTTTAAATTTTGCTTAAAACACTAGCTTTTTAAAAATCCAACATATATTTTTAGGGTTGCCACCTTGTTATTTTCCGCAATTTTGTTAAAATCGTACTGTTAGTGACTAAATTCAAATTTTTGGCTTATGGAACGTTTAGATAAAATTTTTAAAAATTGTTCAAAAACTTTCAAGGTTGCCACCTGGTTGTTTTTGTAAATTTTGCTTAAAACATATTTTTAAAAAAGTAAAAAATTTTAGTCCTAAAACGCTTAGATTACCTTTTTAAAAATCCAACATGTAGTTTTAGGGCTGCCATCTGGTTTTTTTCTGAAATTTGGTGAAAATCGTGCTTTTTCTTTATTATACACCAATTTTTTTGAAACATATGGTTTAAGCTACACTTACAAAAAAAAAAAATAAGGTGGCAACCTTGAAAGTTTTTGTATAATTTAACAAAACTTAATCTGAACGCTTCTTAAGGCAAAAATTTGAATTTAGTCCAAAAAAGTATGGTTTTAACAAAATTTCAGAAAATAACCAGGTGGCACCCTTGAAAGTCCATCAAACGATCAACTCAAAACTCGTGGTCTGATCGAACCAACGAACTGAGTTGAGCTGAGTTAAACGAAGTCGGTTCGGTACTGAAATTATGTGAAAAGCTCATGAGTTTTAAATTTTAATCGAACTAGTTCAGCTCGTTGCAGCCTCAAGAAACATAGTTTTGAACATATCTTTGACACATTAAAAAAATGTAATGATGTCAAGAATGAGAAACGAATCAAAAGCAGCGATCGAAAAAACATTTTTACACAGAATTGCTTTTCGAAATAATCCTGGTCAAAGAGCGCATAAGATAGTTTCAGTTTAAAAGTTAGTTTTTACTGTAAGCACTTCAAAAAACTTGACGCAACATAAATTTTTTTCAAGATGTTTATGAACATTCGCTGGAAAAATCTACATAATGAAAGCTTACGTATGCCTCAATTTACATAAGATCAATTAGTGCTACAAAAGCAAGGATAATTAGTGATAATACCACAAAAAAAGGGATTTCATAATTGCTTACGTGCCAGTCAAACTGTTAATTTAGCTTTATGTTACAATTCCAACATTTTGTGCAAATTGAATTTAATGTCCATCATTCGTCGTCAAGCAATTCTCAATTCACTGCGCTTGAGCGTTAATTGAAATGTGGCTTAAGGTCATTGATTGACCAGGCCGAAATTTTTTCTTTATATTTTACCGATAATTTTGGCAAAACCCTTCATTACACACAGCGTTGCAATTTTTGACAACATAATTTACATGCTAAGGCGGCACAGTGCTCGGACTCAATGCGAATGAGTATGCGTTGTCTGCGGACACTTGTCGCACATTATTTTCTCACCAACATGAAAAATGAGATGGCAATAGCAATAAACAAAGATAGCAATAAATTTTGTAGTGAGAGTAATTTCATGGTTGTGTTGTTTTTACTTTTGGCAATGCAGTGTTAAGGTCAAAGTCAGGCCCGATTGCTCATTAACTGACTGATTGTAACTACTGTAAAAAATGTGGCGGTTGCTTCATATGTTGTTGTAGTTTTGTTGTTGTTGTTTATAAATTCACATGTAAGAAGTAACAACATTTTTTACACCATTGGTTTTTTTCGTAAGTTATTCATTTGGAAGTTATGACAGTGTTGTGCAAAAATGTAGTATGTATCCGTATTCATTTCATAATTTCTTCATAACTTCTTCTTCGTTATTTTCATTTTTTTTTTTTTTTCAAAGTACCAACTATTTCGTGATTTTCAACATTTTTCGATATGACGAAACATTTTCTGATTCTTGAAATTTTTCCAAACAACTATAGGTCAAAAGGCACACTTTTTGGCCAAATTTTTACGAGTTTTGCTATTGAGTTTTTTTCAGTTAATAAAAATGATTTGTTTTTTTCTAAAATAAAAATGGATAAAATTGATGAAGTTATATGTAATGCAATGTAGTTCAAAACATTAAAATACATTTTGGTTTTTTGTGGAAAAATCTAAAAATCAAATTAAACCCAAAGTCCAAAAGTATTAAAAAAGTCTAAAATATCGGTAAAAGTCAAAAGTATCGAGAAATACCCAATACATCGGCAAATGTCCAAAATTATCGAAAAACATCCAAAGTATCGATAAAAGTCCAAAAATATCAAAGATCATCCAAAATATCAGTAAAAGTTCAAAAGTACCGAAAAACATCCAAAATATCGGTAAAAGTCCCAAAGTATCGAAAAACATCCAAAATATCGGTGAAAGTACAAAAGTATCGAAAACCTCCAAAATATCGGTAAAAGTCCAAAAGTATCGAAAAACATCCAAAATATCGGTAAAAGTCCAAAAGTATCGAAAATCATCCAGAATATCGGTAAAAGTCCAAAAGTATCGAGAAACATCCAAAATATCGGGTTAAGTCGCAAAGTATCGAAAAACATCCAAAGTATCGGTAAAAGTCCAAAAATATCAAAGATCATCCAAAATATCAGTAAAAGTTCAAAAGTATCGAAAAACATCCAAAATATCGGTAAAAGTCCCAAAGTATCGAAAAACATCCAAAACATCGGTGAAAGTACAAAAGTATCGAAAACCTCCAAAATATCGGTAAAAGTCCAAAAGTATCGAAAAACATCCAAAATATCGGTAAAAGTCCAAAAGTATCAAAAATCATCCGGAATATCGGTAAAAGTCCAAAAGTATCGAGAAACATCCAAAATATCGGGTAAAGTCGCAAAGTATCGAAAAACATCCAAAGTATCGGTAAAAGTCCAAAAATATCAAAGATCATCCAAAATATCAGTAAAAGTTCAAAAGTATCGAAAAACATCCAAAACATCGGTGAAAGTACAAAAGTATCGAAAACCTCCAAAATATCGGTAAAAGTCCAAAAGTATCGAAAAACATCCAAAATATCGGTAAAAGTCCAAAAGTATCGAAAATCATCCAGAATATCGGTAAAAGTCCAAAAGTATCGAGAAACATTCAAAATATCGGGTAAAGTCGCAAAGTATCGAAAAACATCCAAAATATCGGTAAAAGTCCAAAAGTATCGAGAAACATCCAAAATATCGATAAAAGTTCAAAAGTATCGAAAAACATCCAAAATATCGGTAAAAGTCCCAAAGTATCGAAAAACATCCAAAATATCGGTAAAAGTCAAAAAGTATCAAAACTCATCCAAAATATCGGTAAAAGTACAAAAATATCGAAAAACATTCAAAACACGGTAAAAGTTCAAAAATATCGAAAAACTTCCAAAATATCGGTAAAAGTCCAAAAGTATCGAAAACATCCAAAATATTGATAAAAGTCCCAAAGTATCGAGAAACATAAAAATATCGATAAAAGACCAACAGTATACAAAAACATCTAAAACAAGGGTGTCAGCGTTTTCAAATCACTGAGCCAAGCGCATGCAGCGCAGTCAGCACAAAATTTTTTGTTGTTTTTTCATATCACATTTACAACAACAATAATATTTCAACAATTTTCAAAATTTCTAAGGACTAGGACACACACAAAAAGTAGGGGTATTCACGCGTTGCTCTTGCGTCGTTGCGGAAGTGCGGTTTGCGAAAGTTTGACATTTGTAAAACATCAAACACGTTGCCGAAAATTTCGCACTACTTCTATTCTGCAATTTCTCAAGATGGAAATATTCACATTGAACGTTCAGGCGTTAGTGCGTAAAAGACTTGCATTTCGCAACTGCGCATCAACGCATTAATACCCATATTGTTTGTTGTTTTTGATGCGACGTAGTCGTTGTTGTTGTTTTATGTTGGTTCGAGTTCGATTTCGTGGGTACGCAAGAAAAGCAACAAAAACGCGAAATTTTGACGAGCGTGAAAAAAAACAACAAAAACTATTTCTTGATTGTTGTACAGAGAAATATTGATGTTGTTGGTCGAGCCAAAATTGGCTCACTTTTGTTCTACGCTGACACCCTTGATCTAAAGTATCGGCAATGCTCCAATATATCGTAAAACACCCAAAATATCGATGCAGAACGTGGACAGAGTGCAACAAAATAGGTTTTTGCAAGCAAGAGAAACACAACAACAACAAAATCTCTCCCACTCCACTGTCTCATTCACTTTCTCAACAACATAACACTGTGGGTGCTGTTGTTGTTGTAATTGTATGGGAAACTTTGATCCTGTTTTTAAATGCCTTAATGACAACTTATGAGGATAATTTTTGAATTTGTGCATTCTACACCACAGTACCTTTCATATAAAATAAAAATATCGAAAATCGGTTAAATGGTTAGCTTGCAAAAAGGGCGCAAAAAAAAACTGTTCACGTATTTATATACAGATGTCATAAAATCCAAAGTTGTGTCGTTTTACCCGTTTTATGGGATTTCAAGATGTCATCTTAAATCGGCCATAACTTTTAAAGGAAGTATTGTATGGCCTATTTCAAGAACTCATTTTGAAGAAATATAATAGAACCACGTGATGCATTTGGTAAAAAAAAATAATGAAAATTTTGTGCAGTTTGCATCTAACCTCAAAAATAGCCATTTTTCATGAGTTTGAACTCAAATACCTTCAAATCTTGTGGTGGTGTGTCAATTCTGACCCCGGATTCGGATTCTAGGCATGAATTTATTTCGGAAATGCTTAAAAAAACCTTGTTGGCATGTGTTTTTAATTTATAAAATTTATTACGTAGTAACCATTTTTGGCCCGATATATCGATAGCACAATGTTTAAGTTTTATTTCAGAATTGTGCTTTTAGTCTAGAGTCAACATAAAAACTACTTACTTTTGCAGTTAGTCACCATGATAATATGGACGTTATAGATTTTGGCCAGAAAAATCTGCTTTTTGGCCTATAGTGCAAACTTTGCAAAACTTAACCGGTTTTTTCAAAATTTGTCGATTTTTTTAGTAAAAGTAGAATCTTGCATTATTTATTGAAGATTTCAAAATTTTTCCCTATTTTGAGACTTTTACCACTGGTACTTTAACAAGTTTCAATGGATTAACATTTTCCGCGGTGTTATTTATTTCCTTACTAAGCAATAGTGATGAGCAAATCTTCGACATTGAGTCTTGATCTTGGTTTTTATATTGAGTCTTGGTCTTGATCTTGGTCATTAAGTCTTGGTCTCGGTCTTGATTTTGGTCCTGAAAAAATTTCTAGAGATTATTGAGTATTCAAAATTTCAAAACCTTATTTTTTTAAAGCAGTTGGGTTTTTAAGATGCCAGAATTCAAATTGAGAGAAGATTTTATCCTCGAAACACCTATTAACTATAAATAACCAAGACTGCTTTTCAGTCTTGGTCTTGGTCTCGAAAATTAACCAAGACCAAGAACAAGACTCAAGACCAAGACTAATTTTGCTCATCACTAGTAAGCAAGGAAAATCAGTTTAAACCTTACTGGAAGCGATATAATCCGTTGACTGGGACCGAGAAATTTTCCCAAGGCCAGTACTGTCAATCGAGTTGACCTCTCCGGAAAGTATTCGAAAAATCGAAAAATTAATATTTGAAGGTGAACGACTAAGGAAGACACAACCGCGGAAATGGTTGGAGTACCTTTGCGTATCAGATACAACCATTTTTAAAATTCTTCACGATTAGCTGGCCATGATTAAAGTTAGCGAAAAATGGGTGCCAAGAATACTCACGAAGCCTAAAAAACAGAGCATGAGTATTCGCGCTAGTATTTGGACATCTGTAGCGAAGACAAAGATAAAATATTGGCTCGAATTGTTACTGAGGACGAAACTCGGCTTCATCATTATAAATCAGTGACCAAACACGTGTCTAGGCAGTGTCACAATAAGGGCACACCACCACCTAAAAGTTTAAGGTGTCACAGTCGGCTGCGAAAATCATGGTGACAGTCTTTTGAAATTTAGAAGATATCCTGTTGTTTGATTACAAAGATAAAGGTGTCTTCATAGCCGCAGCATACTTTAAGTTTTAACAGATGTTTTCTCGGAAATTTGTTTTCGCACCATTTTTAGAGACCATTTATTAATTTTGCTTTTATAGTGGAAGATAGAAAAATTTGGGAGACATTGGCACCTTTCCAGAAGAAAACCGCGATGGTCATCAATCACTAGCTCCAGATGAATCATGGGCGGAAAAATTATGTCGAGGTTTTAGAGCTAGTTCTGCTTTTCATTGGAAATCCCACTAGGGAAATTTATCATAGGAATATCTTGAATGTATTGAAACATTTGCATTTTATCGTGAAAATAAATGTTCCAGCATCTCCAGCGACGTCGAAAGTACAAGGTAGGATCTCAAAAATCAATGATAATAGCTTAAAATCGGTGGATATCCCCAGTGACCGGCAATGAACAATAATACGTCAGGACGGCGGTTCAGTCTGTGGCCGATGTCTCGAGAAGATTTTGTCAAAAAATATTGTGCGACCACTCATTTTGTTCGTCACAAAAATTTCCTACGATTAATGGCAATTTATTTTAACAAAAATCTCATATTTTTTCGTTTTTTTCGAGAAATATCTCATATGTCTTCAAATCTTGGAATCTTTTCCAAAAACTGGCCATGCCATCGTCTTTAGCGAACTCAAAAACATAAAGTAGGACAGAAAAAAAAATTGTTCCTTTCCTTTTTTATCAATTTACTCTGGCTGAAAGATCCCTATTCTCGTACGATCAAGGCAGCGCCACCTATCGCACTTGCGCGAGTACTAAATCTCGATATTTTTTTTCCAAAACTTAGACACGTAGTCTAGAGACCCTACCGAACATTTTAAGTGCTGAGCCACTAAGATCGGAACACCTTTAATTTTTTTGGGGAAATCTCAGCAAGTGTGACTTTTTCTAAAAAAACATGTTATTTTTCAAACATGTGGCACCATATTTTATACCGCGAATTATCAATTTTCGATGCACTAGAAGTATTTTTTAACCTGCGTTACTGACTTTTTTCGAACGCCTTCCCCAACATCTCTACAAATTATTGTTCAAGGGTGATGTACTGAATTAAGCGAATCAAAATTTCTCAAAAGCAAGTATGTAATTGCTTGTAGAAAAATACTTCTAATATATCTAAAATTGATAATTCGCGGTCCCAAATAGGGTGCCACATGTTTGTAAGCTTGTTTTTTTTTTTGGAAAAAGTTACATTTGCTGAGATTTCCTTACATACCAGCCATTGTTCAAGTTTGTACTGAGAGGCGATTGTTTTACATATTAATTGGCCCTAGATCCAATAATCACGAAAGGCTTGAGATGGGTTTGTGTCCCCGGGTTGTTGTACCACTCAAAATACCATTTTTTTAGACGCAATTACGCAAGAAAAATCGCCACTTGAGCATCAAGTGTGTTACCACGGAACCAGAGGTGGCACAACCTTCTACCCGCCCAGATCTTTTAGTCATAATATTAAGAAATAATATTTCATGGGGAATATTCCGAAAAAAACAATCGCCTCCAGAGCAGCATGTTAAAAAATTTTCCAACTACTCTGTTCTATAACCGTTGTTTTAGAGAGACATGCAATTGCTAAAAATATTCGTAATATTTGTATTTAATATTTAAAAAAAGAGTCCCAACACTGATTCAAAATAAAATCGCAAAATAAAAATTTTTACAACTGTGCTCTGCGCATGCGTGGCAACCAAAATTGGTCAAATTGTCCACACAAAGCTCTTATCAAGCTGCGCACGCACACATGGTATGTTTGTATGTTCATAAGTACAATGCACGTTAACTTTTATTTTCAGGCCATTGGTTTCGATGGTGGCAACTGTTAATGTTTATCGTTGTTGTCAATGTTTTTGTTTTTGTTGTTGTTGCTGTGTTTAAAAAGCCCTTTAAAGTAGAACAACCAAAAACAGAAACAAGTGCAGTTCGCTGCGTCATTTCATATCTTGGCCACGAAATGCGCATAGGGCGGGTCAGGTTCAACCTTGATTTGCATCGAAATCAAAAGTGAACGAAATGAGTTATTTTGCTCGTAATGTTTTTTAATTTAATTCAATTAACGAAATTGTTCTGGACCCTTTTTTCGTTTTTTGAACAAAATTCGAAACAAAATATCTGAACATATATGAAGTTTGTGGTCTTTCACTTTTTTAAGGTTTCATGTTTTTCTGATAACATCAATTAACGACTACTTAACATTTAAGGCTGTAATCATTAAGAAGTAGTGTAATTGAAATTGGCGTAATTAGACTTAAAAACATTGAAGTACTTGTTAAAATAATGATAATAAATATATCTTTGATATAGCATTTTGAGGTTTTTCAATCACTTATTCACTTATTCTTTGAATTGGTATTGAGTTCGATATGATATAACTTATATAAGAAATCGTAAATAAAAATTAAAGAAAACTAGGTGAAAATTCCGAATTCTTAATTTATGTGTCCAACAGGAAATATTCATAGCTGGTTCATAAACTACATATCTTCTAGAAAAAAAAAGATATCGAAATAATTTAAATTAGGTTTTAAAGAAAAAGACTAGTGCTTTTGATTACTAAATTGTTTTCCAATAGGGACTTGACAACTTTTTTTTGTATAAAACGCAAACCATTTGAGATATGAATGGAATTCGACTTCGTTAAGATTATGAATTTCATCGCAAAGTCATCTTCAGTGACGAAGCTCATTTTTGGCTTAATTGGTTCGTCAATAAGCAAAACATGCGTTTTTGGTTGGGTGAAGATCCACATGTGCTTTATGAATCACCACTTCATCCACAAAAAATAACTGTTTGGTGCGGTTTGCGTGCCGGCAGCGTCATTGGGCCATATTTTTTCGTCGACAATAACAATCGTCATGTTACTGTGAATGGCCATCTTTATCGCGCCATAATTACCGATTATTTTTGGCCCGAATTGGAAGATATGAACTTGGACGACATGTGGTTTCAACAGGACGGTGCCGCAAGCCATACAGCACACGATACAATCGATTAATTGAAGAGTAAGTTTGATGAACGGCAGCGTCATTGGGCCATATTTTTTCGTCGACAATAACAATCGTCATGTTACTGTGAATGGCCATCTTTATCGCGCCATAATTACCGATTATTTTTGGCCCGAATTGGAAGATATGAACTTGGACGACATGTGGTTTCAACAGGACGGTGCCGCAAGCCATACAGCACACGATACAATCGATTAATTGAAGAGTAAGTTTGATGAACTGCAGCGTCATTGGGCCATATTTTTTCGTCGACAATAACAATCGTCATGTTACTGTGAATGGCCATCTTTATCGCGCCATAATTACCGATTATTTTTGGCCCGAATTGGAAGATATGAACTTGGACGACATGTGGTTTCAACAGGACGGTGCCGCAAGCCATACAGCGCACGATACAATCGATTAATTGAAGAGTAAGTTTGATGAACGTACATATTATCTCAAGACTATTTTCTTTGGGGCTACGTCAAGTCATTGGTCTATGCCAATAAGCCGACGACGTTAGAAAAGCTCAGAGATAACATTGAACGCGAAATAGCGGCCGTTTCCACCGAAATGTGTGGCCGAGTCATCGAAAATTGGGCCCAACGAATCGACCGCTGCACACGTGCCCGCGGTGGCCATAGGAACGAAGTCGAATTCCATTCATAAATGTTTTGATTGTACTTATAGCCGATAATAAAGTTTTTGAAATATCTCAAATGGTTTGCGTTTTATTCTAAAAAATAAAAAAATTTTATGAATTTCGTTCTTATATTTTATGAAATGATTCATATACTTACATAGTTAATTAATGCTGTTCTCGGTTCATATTCAATGAATTTTTCATTAATATTATGTTGTTTTTTTTTTTTTTTGTGTGTATTGGAAAACCAAAGATGTGAATCTACTCTTTCAATTTATATCAAGATAAGTTCGAAAAAATTTAGTTTTAGTTTTTTTTTAGTTTTTGTTTTAAAAATAAGCTTTGAATCTTGTATGATGATCTTAACTTTTTATAGAAACATCATACCAGACCAATTCATGGCTCGTTTTGAAAACGACGAGTATTATATAACCTAAGGCGGTCAACTTTCAACAAACTCAATGCGGGACATTATTGTGGTGGGTAAAGGACAGATGGAAGGTTGTGCATTTACTAGGAAAAACGTACTGATGCTAATATTATTTTGAAATCATACTTTTCAAAAGAGTGAAAAATATTTTTAATTTTTTTCCAAATCTGGGTTTTCGTGAAAGATGTTATAAAAGTTTTCGCAATTGCCCTTGTTAGATTTTAAAACAAGCATTGCACGAAATGTATCAACATTCAGTGATGTTTCCTCCGATGTTCAAATGGCCTTCAGAGAATACTCTTTCTGTTGGTGCATTTGTTTCTGGAAAACAGAGAAGATACTGGACGATGGATAGGCAGTATTTGAGTGGGACTCCGTAGTCTGTAATGTGTTGGAACACCTTCATCCATCGTTGTTCTGAATCGCTCTTCACCTCCTCCCATCCCTTAAAGACGTCCTGGTTGACATATTTTAATCCGTAACTTATTTCGTCAAACAAGCTATGTTCGTTTAAGGTCGAACGTACATATATGTATGCACTAATAGCTATTGGTTTCTCTGCTGTACATCCGGCCATTTCAAAAATTATAAAATATATATAAGTATGTGCATGCAGAGATTAAGCATATTAAGGTTTGAGATTGTGAAAAATATCTAATATGAGCAATTCCAGGACATGCGGGATGTACTTAATAACGTTATTCTGGGGCTTTCCGGGATGAAAAAATCCTGCGGGACAAAAACGGCAAATGCGGGACTGTCCCACAGAGTCCGAAAAATGGTGTTTTTTAACATTTAGGTTGGGATATCTCTAAAACCATATGTGATATAGCTATTTTGATTTTAGCACTGACAAATGCATCGGAAATGACTAATTTTATTTTTTTATTTTATAGAATTTTTTTTTAAGAAATTTTGGTAAATTTTCTATGGGAGGTAGGCGTGTCTGTTGACGTATCAATTCCATTTTTGGAATATCTTTTAACTAGCTATATCTTATTAAGCATGCGAAATTTCATTATTGTTGGAGCACTCCTTCTATTTTTTTCCTCAAAATACCACTGTGCGCCGTAGAAGTTGTTTGCTACAATTTCTACGGCTTTTTGGAAATGGCTAGTTACAGTCCTTCTGGAGTGCTAACTATTTAACCGTTGTAAAACAGTTTTCAATGTATTGCAACAGTTGATATTGTTAGCTGACCTTTCTAGAAGGTTATTTTTACAATAACTGCGTTTAATAGTTTCTAAACCGTGCAAACTGTAAATTTACAGAGTTCAACGGTCAAAATACAAAAACTCCGTTGGTGCAATTTCTATCGAAAATCTAGGATAAATCAACTGTTAACTGTTTTCACAGTACCTAAACATTCTAACAGCAACTGTATAGTACTATTTTCACGGGTATTTTACTGGACTGCACAGTCAATTTAACCTTTACTGCTGGTTGGTGCAATTTCTATCGTTGAAATCGGTTTTATTGGCCGATTTTTTTTTTTCTGTGTATAGGCGGTAGGCGTGTCCATTGACCGATTTCGCTCATTTTCAATAAATGACGAAGGTAGTATACTCAATTTTATTGAACTATCTTGCTCCCAAAAAATATAAAAATGATTTCAACAGACAGACAGACGGACATGGCTGCATCGACTCAGGAGGTAACGCTGATCAATAATGTATATACTTTTCTATACCTACCACGCCTCCTTCTCTGCGTTACAAACTGCATCATTAGATTTGCGAACTTCTACCATACCGAAATTGATTTTCACAATCACTTCTGGAGAAATGTTGCCATTGTGCGGTGTAGGAGTTAAATTTTTTTCAACTAAGGCTATAGAAGTGTATTATGTTTAGAAATATTACTATATTTGGCCTGGCTAAAAATTAAATACCCGACACCGCAAAGCATCTTTAAGATTTTTCTTGTGTCTTAGGTGCTACGCTTTTTGTCCGAATTCACCGATTTTTAGCTCAAAGATTGTCACCAATCCAAGTATTATGTGTATGCTTAAAATAATTTGTTGTATGGGCGGTAGGCTATCTCTGACGACGCAGGCTGTATACAAAGTTTCGTTGAATTATAATGTTTCCAAAAAATATTGAAATGATTTCCACAGCCATCCAAACGAACAGACGAACGCACAGGAGGTGACGCAGATCTGTCTATTTTTTGACTTTTAGACATGTAAAATTAAATACAAATTTTTCAATATTAACAACAACAAAATACACAGTCACACATAGCTGAAAAAAGGATAAAGCACGAGGAGAAAGACAAAAAGCATAGCACTGACTTCATGTTTTTTTTATGTTTCGATTGAATTATACCAAGAATGATAAATGAGCTTTTCTATTTCATACCAAATAGCAAAAAAAAAAAAAAAAAACTAAGTGTCCAAAAAGTACCAAAATTTTTCAATACATTTATGGTCGAATTTTGACCACTGGGCGATTCTAGTATATATAATTTTCAAAACCTACCATGTCTCTATCTCTGCATTACAATCGGCAGGACAAAATTAATATAACCTTTGAAGATACCATATATATGGTTGCATTGCCTCAAATTGCGCTACACTGCAGCATTTTAAATACTTTGGGTATATGGGAGGTGCCACGCCCTATTGTCCGAATCGCCAAACACGCCAATTTTAAATCCCAATCAGAATTAAGTATTATCTGTACCTAATTTTATGCATATAGCTTTATCCGTTCGGTTGTAATTGTTATTTTAACCGACACTTTTACTAAAAGGCAACTCAGGGCTCAACATTACAACATAAAAAAAATCAAGGAAAATTGTGTTCGATATTTGGAGCCGATTAACCACCATCCATCATGACCTTGCACTTAATATACAAACATTCAGGGAATGAAGTACTTAGTAGTCCGAACAAAGTCATTTCTAAAGCCTTTGAAATACTTCAAAAGCTATAGCCAGAGGCTTGTTTAAGATATTACTTAAGGTAGAATAACTATAAATGAAAAAAATTTGAAAATTCAGCTTAAAAATATGCAACAAAATTTTTTTTCAACTTAATGTGACATCCTATTAATTTAACAAATATGACAATATTCAATAATGTTGATGGTAAGCGACTGGTGTGGGAATTTCCTTTACATAAGTTGCTGGTGCAGTATAAGCAACAGGGGCTGCTTTCGCCACGGTCTTAAAGTGTTCCACCGGTTCACGGTGAACTACAGCATTGAAACCATTAGCATCATCGGCGGTATATTGAACAGTGCGCTTGAAGCCATCAGCATCGATTAATGAATATTCACCACGGACGACATCACCATCACGTTCCTTGATTTGACTCTTGGAATCGCCAGAGAGTGCGTCCTGTACATTGTAGCTATATTTATACTGAGGATGTGAATCGTATTCTTCCTCGTGTTTGGCCAGAACGTGTTGTGCCTGCGCTGAGTGGACAGCATGGGCGGGAGCATGAGCAAAAGCAACTTGAGGAGCTGCCGCGTAGTGGGTAATGCTGGGTGCTGCATATGTCACTGGTGTTTTGACAATAGTAGTTGGTGCAGGAGCTCCATGATAAACCTGCTGAATGGGTAAAATACCAGCGTTGACCGTGGCGATAAATGCAAGAACTGCAACGAACTGAAAAATAGGAACAAAAGGAACATAAGGAACAAAAATAATTATTAAAAATATATTTCCGACCACAAACAGTTCAATAGTTTAGTGATTAAAAATGCTAAGCAAAACACATTTATATAAATTGATTTCAAGTTAAATGACTTATCAATGTTAAAATTAAATTCGGGAATCTATAGTCACCTTGAATGCCATTTTGCTCGACTTAAATTGCTGTGTCCGTTCGACTGCTACACTTAACTGAGCCAAAAAACTGAATGGCTTCCTAAGCTAATGCTCTGCGTTTTTATAGTAAAAATTTTTTTTGGCAAACTTTATGATGTTACATTAAACAGTTATGAGTCTTTCTCTAAGGTCCATTTGCGATTTGGCTTTTTGATTGATCGTAGTTTTTGGAATTAAATTTCAATTTCAGTTGTATGGGCGATTCCATGTAAAATGTAATTGGTGATTCTGAAATTGTTATGGAAGAGATTATCTGTAAAATAGTGTTTGCCTAAAAGTATCTTTACGGAGGATTTTTCCTATGAATTTACACTAACATTCAAGGGTACAATTTTCTCTTCATCTGAAAGCAAAACTCTCATGTAACGACCGAATCTCATCTTGGGTCATACATCATTTTAAAACTTATAAATTCTACTTTAATTTAAAGTATGTACTTTTAAAAAAAAGTTAATGGGGATTTTTTTTTTAAAAAGTTCAAAAGTATTTTTAAAGTTTAAAAATTTTCGTAAAAAATTTTTTTTTAAAAAGTAATGTTTTTTTTATAAAAACAACATTTCAAAATATTAGGATAAGATTCTTAAGCTATAAATTTTTAAAAATACCCCGTAATACAATATTGCCAAATTTGAGCGAAATCGGGGACAACAAAATTTTCAGCTGGTACACTTGGCGTATTTTGCTTCATATACAGGGTGGTTGGGATTCCTGTAGAACACCGGAAAATGTAAGGGACTATTCTGAACAACTTTTTTATGTTCCATTTTTTGAAATTCGCAAAAGTGACGGAGATACAGCCATCGCAAGATCGGTATATAGTTTTATAAAACCCGGTATAAGTTCGGAACTCTTTGATGGATTTTAATAATATTGGTGTCATATGAAAAGTATTTTAACTATCTACAAAATCGTTGTGCAAAAGTTTAAAATCCGATTCATGATTTTCCAGATATGGCCAATTTTCGGTGCTATTGTAATGTTTTGGTAAATTGCATAAACATTTCTTTGGTTTACTTTTTTGTTTTCCTATAAAGATTATGCTTTAAAAAAAAACTGGTCAAGATTTTTGAAAATTTGCCATATTTTTTGTATACTAATTTTGTAGCGAATTAAAATACCCTTCATATGACACCAATATTATTAAAATCTATTAAAGGGTTCCGATTTTTCAGTTCCAGTTTTCATAAAGCTATATCCCGATCATCCGATGGCTATATCTCCGTCAGATTTGCGAATTTCATAAAACAAAACTAAGTAAAGTTGTTCAGGACAGTCCCAGGAGTCTTACATTTTCCGGTGTTCTACCGATTGCCAAGCACCCTGTATAAAAATGAAATGGTGTTCGTATGTAGCTGATGGACGCGGAAACTATACGGCAGATTAACATAATTATACCCTACACCCAGGGTATATTCACTTTGTCCTTCCGTTTGTAACGCAGAGAAGGAGGCGTGGCAGGTATAGAAAAGTATATATATTCTTGATCAGCGTCACCTCCTGAGTCGATATAGCCATGTCCGTCTGTCTGGCTGGCTGGGTGGCTGGCTGGCTGGCTGGCTGTGTGTCGAAATACACTTTTTGGGAAAACTGAGCAAGATAATTCAATGAAATTTGGTACACTGCCTCCGTCGTCAAAGTTAGCTCGGGGGATTGAAAATGAGCAAAATCGGTCAACGGACACGCCTACCGCCCATACAAAAATTATATTCAAAATGCAATTTTAGGAGTATTTTTCACGACAATGCAACCAAAATACGCATAAATACTAAAAATTGTAAGCGCAAGCTCTGAGAAAAAACTGAGCGAATTCAAACAAGAGGGCGTGGCACCTCCCATATAAGCAAATGCTTAAAAACGCTGTACTGAAAGCGTTTTTTGAGATATTCGAACCAAATTTTACTTAGACACTAAGAATCATAAATTAAAGCTCTCAACAAAAATTGGGTGAAATCGGACAAGGGGGCGTGGTACCTCCCACATAAGCAAAAGTTTCAAAATGCTATACTGAAACAGTTTTTTGAGATAATCCAACTAAACTTCACTCAAATACTAAATACTGTAAATGCACGCCTTAAGCTAAAACTAGACGAACTCGGACAAGAGGGCGTGGCACCTCCTATATAAGCAAAAGCTTCAAAACGCTTTACTGAAAACGTTTTTCACTCAGACACTAAAAACTATAAGTCCAAGCTCTGGTCAAAAACTGGGTGAACTCGGACAAGAGAGCATTGCACCTCCCATATGAGCAAAATTTTAAAAATACTGCAGTGTAGGGTATTTAATGCTTGGCCAGGCCAAATTTTATACCCTTACTAGTTTTTTTTTTAATAGTTTGTTATGTTCGTAGGGTGAGGTGCCGCTAAGGAGGACGAGTAGTCTAACCCTCATATAAAAAAAGTACATAAAATCCTACACTCACGTCCAATTTTAATTTTGTAAGATATTTTAAAATTCAATACGTATATTTATCCTTATTTAACTGACCTAAGTCCAATATTATTAAGTTTAACATTATTAAGTTTAATATTATTAATAATATTTATGTGGTTATTTCTGGCACACTTTTCGTTTTGAAATGGCCTTAACACTCTCAATCGGTTTTAGGTTGGGGCTTTTGCCCGACCATTTGCTTGACTTAATTCCCAAAAAGCCATTATATTTATTAATTAACGCGAAAATAAATAGCTCGTTATTGTAAATTTATCGAAAACATAAAGCAAAACATAATGGTAAGTGGGACATCTAGCGATTTCCAAAGATGTCAAGATGCAGAATCATCTTGAAATATGACTTTAGCTAAGTGCTCGCTTAGTCAGTTGATGCTAGGTAAAACGCTTTAATATGTCAATATAAACTGCGGAGTTAATGTAACCTTCCAGGAAAGGAATCTCTTCAACCCAATGGCATGTTATTGCCCCCCAGACCACCAAATATGGAGTGCTTTGTACACATTGAAAGCTATATTTTTCATTTTTTTTCTGCGGCGTACCGCACATCCCAAATCGGAACTGATGAGATTTGTTTTGCTCTCATCAGAGAATATGACTTCAGCCCAATCGTTATACACCCAATTCTTTTTTTCTTTACACCAGTTTAATGTGAGAGGCCGCATTTTGTGTGTGAGAATCGGTTTTTTTTTTCGCAGGACTGCGGGCAAAAAAGTTATTTTCTCTCAAGCGGCGCTGTACAGTTGAGGTGCTTATTCCATATTATGGTTATCGTTTACCTCCGCAGCAATTTTGAGACCAGTTTGGAGCCGATCGCACAGGGCTATTTTTACTACGCCTTTGTCTTCCCTCTCAGTTGTTTTTCTTGAACGGCCACTTCCAGTGTGACGTAACAAACTCTCTGTTTTCAGAAAACTTTCCGGAAGACTCACCATATCAAATTTTACGCAAAATATCCACTTTAAATTTTGCTGCTTATATGCAATCATGTCAATTTTTTGGTTTTCGTCAATTTTTACTTACTAGGCATACTACTTACAAATTAACAATTATAAAGGCGGAGAACCGACTATTTTAACTAAAAGTCCTTGTCGGCCTTTTTTTGACCGTGAATGTATATCTCTGCACCTTTACCAGCTATCAATATAAATGTTTGTTCATTTATCCATATTGCACATATGTATATGCCATCAACCATGCAAAGTTTAAGGGGGATTGAGGGGACGTTGTACCAGTATCTTTTTTTGTACTTTCCCAAGAGGAAAAATTTCTAGCGCTTCTGATCCAAGCACTTATAAAGTGCTTGTCCCCATAGAAATTTAGAAGCACTATCACAATGATTTTTTATAAGGCTGCAGTAAGAACAACGTGAGTTCGAACTCAGTCCGGGAGATTTTTTTTTTACTTTTTTTTTACTTTTTTTTGCTTTATTTTTTTTTATTAAAATATTTTTTATTCAACATCTTTTATTTCACTTTTCTATTTTCCTTTCTCTTATTAATTTACTTTTGTTTAACTGAATTCAAATTGATTACACAATGATTCCATGTAAGGCTGCAGTAAGAACAACGTGGGTTCGAACCCAGCCCGGGTGATTTTTTTTTTACTCTTTCTTATATTTTTTTATTATTATTTTTATTTTTTTTTTTTCTTATTAAAATACTTTTTATTCAACCTTTTTTTATTTCACTTTTCTATTTTCCTTTCTTTTATTTATTTTCTTTTGCTTAATTGAATTGAAACTGATTGAACAACGATTCTTTTTAATGCTGCAGGAGCATTTGCATGTCAAATTCTGTTTGGACATTTGCTTAATATACAAATTTAATACCTCTTCATATCATCGGGCATTGGTGTAGCGGTCTAAAGGGTTGGTAAATGTAAGAAAAAATATCTAGCACGCGGACGGTCATGGACTCAAATCCTGGCGCGGCCAGTTTTTTTTTTTCTTTTTTTTTTAAATTTTATTGAACAAACGCTTACCGCAGCATTACAAATAAGCGCTATAAAAACTCTTTTTTGGTAAGGCTGCGATAAGCTTTTGCTCGCTTACATCCTATGACATGCAATGTTAAAAAGAAAGTATTGTTCTTACGGAGTGGAAGCGCTTATTGGTGAAAAGAATGCACTTCAGAAGGGTTTTTGAAGCACTTCTTTTCCCCTTGGGTTATAAGGGATTGATAGTCAGTAGCTGTGTACCAAATTTTATCAAAATATTTTGTATGGTTCGCAAGATATGACCGGATTAAATGTAAAATTAAGGGCGATGCCACACCTCGTCATGACTATCTACAAATATAGCCTAGCTCATTCTTTCGACGAAAAGTTTTTATTGACTAAACTAATAACCCTGTTAAAGCTTAACAACTCGTGGAATTTCCCTTATTTAAATGAATTTTTTGTAAATTTAATTTGCATGGTAACGAAATTTCTTTCTAACAGTTTTGCAATTGTTTGTAATTATATATGTACGGATTAATGTCATATGCGAAACATTTTTATTTGTTGTTATCCGGCAAGTACACTAATAATTGATTTTTATGTTATGATTGAATAACTTGAGGCATTTTGGGTTATAAATTACTTTCACAAATTATTGTTGATTTGAAGTTCAAGCCAGTTTTCAATACACATTCGATATTGTCAACTTGCATGTATGAATGTATGGTGGTTAATTACACTGTACAACAGTCAAAAAAACCTCAAGAGATTGAAAACGTGTTTTTAGTTTATTTTGATCTCCTTAATACGAATATGCTATCAGGTTTTCTGTAAACCCAGCTCAGAAGTGATATTACTTATATTGCTGGTAGCTGAGAACCCCGTAAGTTATTAATGATAATGAGAATGTTTAATCACAATGAAGACGGGGCACAAAAAAACAAACTACAAATTTAGAAAAACTTAAAAATCACATTTATTTTGCAAGTCAATTAGATTAGATAGATTATGATAAATTCAGTTCCTTTTTTTGTTTAAAAACGTCTGACGGCAACAGCTGGAGCAGCGGCATACGTCAATGGTGCAGTGTAACGTAAGGGAGCCACAGCCAGTGGGGCGGCTCTTATGAATGGTGCTGGAGCGGCAGCAACAATTGGAGCAGCTCTCACAATTGGCGCTGGTGCAGCAGCAACAACTCGAGCAGCTCTCACAATCGGCGCTGGAGCGGCAGCAACAATTGGAGCACTATTTACAATGGGTGCAGCAGCAACAACAAGTGGATCGCGACGTACGACAGCATTGAAACCATTCACAGAATCGGCAGTGTAGGTGACAGTACGTTTGAAGCCATCAGGATCGACCAAAGAGTATTCACCACGTACCACATCACCATCGCGCTCCTCAACGTGTCCCTTGGAATCACCAGACAATGTATCTTGCACATCGTAGCCATATTGATATTGTGGATGTGGATCATATTCTTCAATTTCAACAGTTCTTGCCAACACTGGGGCTGGTGCCACGGCAAGTGGTGCTGCTGGTATAATAGCTGCACTGGCGTTGGCGGCAATAAAAGCGATAAAGATAACGAACTGTAAAAGACAAAGATGAGTAAAGCACACTTTAAGAATACTTTGTTTTGATGGTAAGGAGTAGATTAAATTTTTGTGTTTTGTATTTTTTGCAAAAATTGGTGCAAATTTTTATTTCACGTAATAAATATCAAGCTAATCCTTTTTTTTGGAGCACGCACCTTGAAAGCCATTTTATTTTGAGTTCACTTGTTAATTGTCTGTGTTGTACGCAAATGTCAAAAACTGAATGTTGGTCAGTAATTTGTGTCCAACTTTTTATAGCCATTCTTTTGTCATTGATGCGACTTCATTGATATTCATTTTCAGCACGCTTTACCATAATCGTCACTTGGCAGCGCGCATGAGGAGCGTTTTAATAAGCAAACGTTTCATAACTGTGTTCTTTAACCACTGTCAATGGTTTTAAGAAATTAAAATATTTTGTTTTCATTACTTTTAAATGTTGTGGATATTTATTAAGTAAATAGTTTTTGTAACCCGCGGCTTCCCCTGCCATGGCAGATATAGTGACAAATAATGCATATATTTAAAAAAAAAACATAAATAAATAACTGCAGCAACAATTATCTTCGAGGATTGTCTCAAAATATATCTTGCGTACTTGGTTTAGATAAAAACCCCAAAAAACATAGTTCGCGCCAGTGTATTGAATGAAGGTTTAAATGACATAAGTCAGTGTTTTTTGTCAGTTTTTTGAAATTATCTCAAAGTTGTTGGTAGTAATTCAGCCCAAATCTTTGAAAGGGGTTAATTTTCTACATTTTTTTCTTATTGTTTTACAGCAAAAAGTTTGAATCTGGAAGCCTTGGAAGAAGTTGAAATTTTTCAATCATAAGAACGGTTTTTTTTTTCCTGTTTTCATGGAAAAGTGATCTTATTTTGTTTTGGTTTAAAAATCCACACCAAATTTTGATAAGAGACTAAAGAGAAAGAGCTTTCGAATATGGGTGATTCTCCAATCAATGTACCGGGGCTCAAAACCATATTTAAATTTAATATCTAATATTTTAACTATTTAATACATATACTTAGCCAGAGCTTCTGTACGAATTGCTTGAAAAAAAAAAAATTAATATTTTACTATGAAATTAGAACCACAAGCGAAATCGGACAAGAGGGCATGGCACCTCCCATATAAACAAAAGCTTCAAATGCTGTACTGAAAGCATTTTTTGAGATAACCCAATTAAATTTCATTCTGGCAGTCAAAACAGTAAAAGCAAGCCCTGAGTAAAAACTAGCCGACCTCGGACACCTACCATATAAACAAAAGCTTCAAAATGTTATACTGAAATCGGTTTTTAATGTAGTCCAACCAAATTTCACTCAGACACTGAGAACAGAAAGTGCAAGATCTGAGCAAAAGCTCAGCGAAAATAAATTAAAAAATTTTTAGCAGTCAGAGTTGGATGAAAAAAAAAGTAAGACGATGCCAAAAACCGCAAATCTGAATTGGTCATATGCAATTTAAAAAACCTTTGATTGCACTGTCGTACAGCCAAAAAAAAAACCAAGAATGAAATTAGTGTGGTTTGATATAATTAGAATTTCTAAGATCATACATTTTTTTTTACAGTTGTAAATTTTACCTGGAGACCATTTTATGTTTTTCAGAGATGGTTTCATTGAAATCCTTATGAAATCCAAGCAAAGAGTCTGATCGAAGTAAAGCATATATCGTTGAAATGGTTATTAAATAACCTTTCCAACATACGGTTTGATTATGATCGGACAACAAAAGGCTGAGTTATGACTCCTTTAAGTTGAAAATTAAATTTCGATTTCAGAAAATACCAGGTCGGGAAGTTTTCCTAAATCTTGTATTACTTATTCAAAACGTAATTTAAAAAAATTGGATTTTTTTTTTTCAATTATTTAAAAATACATAAAAAAGTTTTGTAATTGTATACACTTAGTACAAACATTTGGTAGTTTTACCTGGAAAGTCTTGCGCGATTTTTGCAAATGAGTTATTTTATAGATTTCGATGTGCTCTTTCAGAATTTTAACTTTGCTACCTCGAGTCGTGTTCGCGCGAGCCGCCATATTGGACAAATTGCGTCCAAAATCAGTTTTTTACAAATATCTCTTTAAAGTTTACATTTGGAGAAAAATATTGTGGCGCAATATTATAGCTAATAAAAATGACCGTTTAATTGTTTTCGTACGATTTATAACTCAGGAGATATCCTAATTCAAAATTTGAAAAAAATTTGTAAATTGTAACTCATGAACGGTGAGCCACACGTTTTAAATAAAAAAATCTATTTATAGGGAACTACTTGCACTACTATCTACACACTATTTTTTTTCGTATGACTTATAGTTTAGGAGATATTTTTTTAATAAACCTGAAATTTCGAAAAGACCATTTTTTCTAAAAATCTCCAAAGCGGTTCACTCTAGAAAAAAAAATTTTTCTTGCATTTTGTAGAATTTTCAATTCCCTATAAGAGTCTTTTCGAACTGATTTTTCGTTCGTTCATAAGATATCGCGTCTTGAAAATCATTCCAAATTGAACATTATACTATGCGCACTACTATGTTCAATTTTGAATGATTCTCAAGCCGCGATATCTCAAGTAGGGTAAGTCGGACTAAAAAACAGTTCGATGAGACCCTTATAGGGAATTGAACGATTTTAAAATGCTTGAACATGTTTTTTCTAGGACGAACCGTTTTAGAGTTATTTTGAAGAAACGATTTTTTTCTAAATTTTAGGTTTGTTGAAAAAAATATCTCCTAAACTATAAGCCACATGACAAAAAAATAGTATGTAAATTGTAGTGCAAGTAATTCTCAATAAAATATATTTTTTATGTCAAGCGTGTGACTCACCGTTGATGAGTTATCGTAATTTTAAGCTCAACACATACGTATAACTGTGTCTACCCATAAGCGGCTTGCACAATTTACCAATTTTTTTTCAAATTTTAAATTAGGATATCTCTTGAGTCGTGTGGAAACAATGTAATTTTTATAGAAAATTTTATTAGCTTTAATATTGCGCCACAATATTTTTCTCTAAATGTAACCGTTAAAGATATATTTGTAAAAAACTAATTTCGGACGCCATTTTTCAAATATGACGGCGCGAGCGAACACGATGCGAGGCAGCAAAGTTGAAATTCTGAAAGAGCACATCGAAATCTATAAAATAACTCATTTGCAAAAATCCCGCAAAATTTTCCAGATATCATTTTTTTTTTTATTCTCCCAAATGATTGTACTAACTATGCAATGAAAAAACAAGTCACTTGAATGTTAATTTTTTATTAAAAAAAACACAAAAATAAAAATGAAGAAATTCCAAAAAACAGAAAAAAATCAAATTTTTCAACTTTAAGAAGTCTTAACTCAGCCATATGTTATCCGATCATAATCAAACTTTATATCGTTGGAAATGTTTTTTCAATTATCTTTTGAACAATATACGTTTTACCTCAATCAGACTCTTTGTTTGGCTCTCATAAGAATTTCAGTAAAACCATCTCTAAAAAACATAAAATAGTTTCCAGGTAAAATTTACAACTGTGAAAAAAAAAAATATGAAAAATTTTTTTGTTTTTAGAAAATCTCATTCTATCAAACCACATTGATTTCATTCTTGGTATTTTTCCAAACTTGTATTTTGTAAACCTGTGTAATTCATATTAGAAAAACCGTGCCACATAGTGTAATTATTAGCTATGTTATATCTGCGCGAGACATGCATAATTTCTATTAATTATAACTAGTCTAAATAAAGTAAATAAATTATAAATCATTGATTTAATTTTAATACACACAATTTAATCGTATTTTAATTTTATATCAATTATTTATTAAGATTGTAAATACGTTCTGATGATAAAATACTACACTATAAAATCAGAGCTTTGTGGTTCACAGAAGGAAATGAACATTTCTGAGAAACAAATTGGAATAATCCTACTCTATTTGCTGTTATTTCTGCAAGCAGTAGAGCAAAAGGTATTGTAATTATTTCTCATTATAAATCATGTTTTATTTATGTAACAAAATTATGTATATACAGGGAAATCGTATGATCAAATACACAAATATAAATTGTAAATCCTATGATGAGAGTTATTTGAAATTTGAAAAATGTCAGGTGAATGCTGTCAATCGTAGTTGCAATACCATATCCTTTCGAACGTCCTTATTTCGGGTTCCACTTAAAAATTTTACTGTAAGTAGAACATCGTATTCTGAAAAGAGTACCTTCCCATGTGTTAGTCAACTGAAAATGTATGAGTATTTTCTTTTGTCATAGATGCGGTTGTATTTCAAACGCAAAGAGAACGGTTGGAAACCATTTCTATACGATGCGAAATTTGATAATGGGTGCGAATTTCTGCGTACTCGTTCGGGTGGCCATGCAATATTTAAAATAGGAGCTGGTATTGTTAAAAACTATAGTAATATTCTTCAAGAGTGTTCTCAGAAAGTAAGTCCTATCCTTAGTATTCTTTATAAAGTAAATGTAACTTAATTGTATTTTTATTTTCTTCAGAAAAATATCGAAGTAAATCTTCCAAATACTGCTATAATGTATGGCCTTAGAAATTTGCCACTTCCTAATGGAGAATATGGTGCTTTTTTCTCGATTCTAATAAACGGACTGTATCGCGTTACAGTTGACGCTTTTGCAATGTTCACATAGATACCATATTGTACATATGTAGCTGTATTTACTTAGTATTATATTGTATCGGAGGCGTAAGATATGTACTTAGGAATATGGGATCGCAAGCTTTCAGGGTTCAATAACATGGGCGAAAGTAAAAAATATACCGATCGAAATTAACAAGGGTTCAGGTTTTAAATTTTTTGACAAATTGTTTATAAATAATATGAAATTTTATATTAAAAATAATGCAGTTTTTTTTTTTTTTTTAATTTTGCACATAGCTCACGGTGTCGTGTACTTATTATAAATAAAAATTTTTGTATCCCCATTTTTTATGCATAATGTTTTCTTTTGAGCAAGAACTTCTAAATAAAACTATTTTCAAAATCTTTTGCTTGCCATTTTTAAAAAGAGGTCGAAAATCGGTACACTTGAAAAAAAAAAAAACAAAACAAACTAAAACCAAAATAGTAGTGTTCAATGTAGTTGTCGGTGCAGAATCCAAATCTGGTCCCGGAATCGCTCTATTACGTATGGTTTTTGAGATATTCTAACTTAAAAGTTAAAAAACATGATTTTTGAAGATATATAGAGGATATATAGAGGACACACTAAATTCTTTTGCTCTTTTTTACTAAATAAGTCGTTTAGTACTATTCTTCGTCTTCAAAATAATATGAAAGTGAAAAATCTTATATGGATTCCCATATGCTTTTTCACTCCATGGTGTCATTTTTCAAATGGTCATAACTTTTTAAAAAAACATTATAAGGCCAATTCATAGCTTAATTTGAAGACGCCAAAAAGTACTAAGCGTTACATTTAATAGAAAAAGACAATTTAATACATGCTCTATATATACTTAAAAATCGTGTTTTAAAATTTTTAGGTTAGAATATCTCAAAAACCGCACGTGATAGAGCAATTTCGAGACCAGATTCGGATTTGCCACCAAAAACTACATCGAAAATAACTATGTACTTATTTGTTTTTGTTTATTGCGTTTTTTCTCAAGTGTACCGTTTTTCAACATTTTTTTAAAAAATGGTAAGCAAAAGATTTTAAAAATAGTTTTTCACCCCTGGGCGATATTAGTTTCGAAGAATTGCTAAATTTTGAACAGCGTGACACAGTGACTCAAAAATTTAGTTTTTCGGCATTCGGTGGTCAAAAGTATACGGATACATATTCTAAACGAATACAAAATTTGGCATGTAGTTCTCCCAAAGTTGCATTTTGAATAAATTTTTTGTAGGGGCGGTAGGCGTGTCCGTTGACCGATTTTGCTCATTTCCAATCCCACGAACTAACGTTGACGACGGAGGCAGTATACGAAATTTCATCGAATTATGTATCTTGCTCAGTTTTCCAAAAAAAATGTATTTCTGCGCATATCTAGCCATCCAGCTAGCCAGCCAGCCAGCCAGCCAGACAGACTATATCGACTCAGGAGGTGTCGCTGATAAAGAATATATGTACTTTTCAATATCTGCCACGCCTCCATCTCTGCGTTACAAACGGAAGGACAAAGTGAGTATACCCCGGGTGTAGGGTATATAAAAAAAAAGGAAACGAACGAAGGAGGATACGAACCTACAACCGTCCGTGTGATAGATAAAAACAAACTCGTTAGACGTTTGACCAATATGATAATGAGGTATACAATTGGTATATTAAGCAAGTGTTGTCCAAACAAAATTTCATATTAGAACTCTACAATTTTGTTAAGAAATTTATAGTTCATAAGAATTTTGGTTTAGAAATTATACAATTTTGGTATGAAACTTATATTTATAAGAACTTTTGTTTAGAATTTAAACATTTTTGGTTTGGAATAACTTTATAAAAAAAATTTTATAAATTATGTAAAAAAAATGGAATACATACTTAAGTTTATAAAAACAAATACTATAAATAAGTTTATATGTGTCTTATCCTCAAACTTCCTGCATGTACCTATCTACATTGAAATAAAGTTTCTAGATACCTTGAGCTGCCTGAAAACCATAATTAAACTTTCCCGGCTTTTGCCAGGAGTTATCTCTGAATAAGTCCAAAAAATAGGCTTCTACGAAGTACTAGGGAGAATAAATTGGAACAACATTTAAAAATCTCAAAGGGTCATTTTGCCTACCTTTATTTAAAAAAATTGTGCAAAAATGTTGAACCGTTCAAATTTTGCATGACAAATTAATTTAATATGTACGTTTAACAAAACTGTTTCATTAGATTTTTGATGCCGTAAAAAATGATTCGTGGCCAATGAATTTCCAAGGTGTGCCACACTACACAAATATAAGAAAATCAACTAAAGTGCTAAGCTAAGGATTTCAAATGACAATTATATGGTATGATAAGAAACTAAAAAATTATCTTTAATAAAATCAGTTCTATTTCAATAAATTCTAATGATTAGCTTCTTTAACGACAGTTGTATCAACGGCAGCATGAAGTGTTACGGTCTTAGCAACAGCCGTTGATTCAACAGTCAGTGGCGCAACTGAAACTTCAGCGACGGCAGCAACTGGGCCAGTCGTTAAGACAGTTTTAACCAATGGAACACGGCTAACTATCGCATTAAAACCATTTAAAGGATCGGCGGTATAACGAACAGTGCGTTTAAAGCCATCGGCATCAATTAATGAATACTCGCCACGGACAACATCACCATTACGCTCTTCGAACTGACTTTTAGAATCACCGGACAGTGTATCGTGCACATCATACGTATATTTATACTGGGGATGTGGGTCAAACACTTCAAGAGTTTTCGTCCGTATGGGTTGTGCAACAATCGGTGTTACCGCTGACAGTGTCTTGAACTCTGGAACTGTTGGAATGATAACACCAGCGCTGACGGCAGTAATGAATGCAAGAAGAATCATCAACTAGAATTTAAAGCAATAATAATGTTTAGTTTTATGTCTCATATGGAATTCGTATGCTGTATCTAATTGATTACCTTGAATGCCATTGTGAAGAGCTGAAATTGTTTTGTGACAAATTAAATTGTTACTTTTTTGGCACAAATCTAGTGACTGAATGCTTTCGCAGTGGCAACTGTGATGATTTTATAGTCTGTAAATGCGCAAAATTTAATTGTCATCTTTGGCTGAACAAAAAAAAAACGATGCCAAATGATGATGAATGTCAACCGTTTTATGTTGTAATGTGCTAAAAAATGTTTTGTTCGTTTTTGCAACTATGGGTAACAATGGGGAATATTCATTGATGTTTGCTTAGCTGCTATTAAAATAAATACATACACTTTTATGAAAAAAGTTACTGTCAAGTTGCGCTTCATTAACATCCATCTTTTAGAAAACGAATGTTTTTCATTCACCTCTCCGTAAAAAAATTTTAAGAAAAAAAAAACGAGTAAGGGTGTAACTTTTTGCCTGGCCAAAAAATAAATTCCCTACACTGCAATATTTTGAAAATTTTTCTTATATGGGAGCTGCCACGCCTTCTTGTCCGAGTTCACCCAGTTTTTTGCTCAGAGCGTGCATTTATAGTGGTTGAATTATCTCAAGAAACGTTTTTAGTATATCGTTTTGAAACTTTTGCTTACATAGGAGGTGTCACGCCCTCTTGTCCGAGTTCGTCTGGTTTAAGTTTAGAGCGTGCATTTATAGTTTTCAGTATTTGAGTGAAATTTAGTTGGATTATCTCAAAAACCTCTTTCAATATAGCATTTTGAAGCTTTTACTTATGGGAGGTGCCACGCCTTCACGTCCGAATTCACCCAGTTTTTTATCAGAGCTTGCGCTTTTGATTCGTAGTATTTATGCGCATTTTGGTTGCATTGTCGTAAAAAATACTCCTAAAGTTGCATTTTGAATATACATTTTGTATGAACGGTAGGCGTGTCCGTTAAACGATTTTGCTCATTTTCAATCCCCCGAACTATCTTTAACGGCGAAGATAGTGTAGCGAATTTCATTGAATTATCTTGCTTAGTTTTCCCAAAAAATGTATTTTCACACACAGCTGTTGCCCAGCCAGCCAGACAGACGGACATGGCTATATCGACTCAGGAGATGACGTTGATCAAGAATATATATACTTTTCTATATCTGCCACTCCTCCTTCTCTGCGTTACAAACGGAAGGACAAAGTGAATATACTCTGGGTGTAGGGTATAAATAATCCATCTTTAAGATTTTTTCAAAACATGGCCGACATTTCGTCAATATTCTTATGATTTATATGGGAAATATTGTATACAAACCTTGTACTTTCTAAGCAATGGAAATTATATTCTTCTACTTTTTTTTTTTTAATTTTAAACGAATTGTCACCTGATTTTTTAGAAAAAAATAAGCGTGGCTCACACAAGCATTTAGCGCAAACCAAATCTTTTGGAAAACGTTTGTTTTGCATCCACCTTTCTGTAAAAAAAAACTGAAAAGAAACAATAATTATAATTATTAAATTACGTATACAATTAAAACAAACAAATTATAATTTTGGCCGCCATTTTGTAAATTTTCAAAATTTTACAAATTTAAAAGAGGAAATCAATATAACATTTAAAAGGCTACATGAATCCGAAAACAAAAATTAAAAAAAATATATTTTTGACAAAATAGCGGAACTTAGAAAAAAAACTCTGTGCTAGTCGGAAATTCTAACATTGATGAGACCCATGTAGTAAACATAATTCGGGCACGCTGATTTCAATGGTCATAGTCATTTTTATGGTTTGGCTCTTGTTTTCGAGAAATTCAAGTTTGAAAATGTGACTAAAAAAGAAAAATTTTATAAAAAACAGGTATTTTTTTCCATTCAGTTTGATCAAATTTTTCACTTTTGTAACCAATTAAGTATTCACGCCTACAAAAAGTACAGCAAAATGCTAAAAAAGATCGTTTTTGTTTAAATTTTTTATGTTTTACATGGAAATATTTGTTTTATCAAATTTATTCTACTTCTGATGCTTCTACTTCACTTGCAATCGACTGACGTTGCGAAAACTTGAGACGGCGTACAATCATATCTAAACGATTTTGCGCAATTTCGATGTGGTTGCATTGTGGAGTTACATTTGATAGTTGAAACAATTCTCCAGATGGTTTTTTAATGCTCTCCAATGATGGTTGCAAATATTCACTCATTGAAATTGGTCTGATTGGAATGGGAATATTTTTTGAATGCGGCAATTGCAACTGAATAAATTTTGTTAGCTATTTCTAGAATTCAAGCACGCATAACATTCATCTGGATCATGTACCAAGACGGGTTCATTCTACATCACGAACTACTCGTACGTATACATATGTTCACCAAAGTATAAATGATACACTTCCGTGGTTTCCCACCACGCTTGCTTGGCGGAATAGTAAATTTTCCTCAAATATTACTTTGTTTAATTTGGCGCAGTTATTAATTATTTTAGGTTTTTAACTTTAATATGACCAATCGATAAAATTATTCACTGACATTCGAATAAATGATTGCTTTTTGTCGTTGAATGTTAGAATTTCATTAAAAAATCAAGAAATAGTATCAAAAACAGAATAAATTTGCAAAAAAACTGTTTTTTGCGTGCAAAAAAACTAAAATTTAAACTAAATTTTGACAAAAAAAACGATCTTTTTAACATTTTGCTGCACTTTGGTGGTCGTGAACACTCAATAAGTTAAAAAAGAAAAAAAAATTCAACCAAACTGAATAGTCGAAAAAATTGTTGAAATGAAAAAAAAAAAAAAAAATACCTGTTTTTTATTAAAATTTTTTTTTTTTTTAATCAAATTTTCAAATTTGAATTTCTCAAAAACAAGAGCCAAACCATAAAAATGACTATGACCATTGAAATCAGCATACCCAAATTGTGTTTACTACATGGGTCCCATCAGTGTTGGAAAAAAAATTGCTCCGATTCGAGCACAGTGTAATAGTCTGTTTTTTTTTTTTTAAAAAAAGCAAATATAAAATTTTAACGTTGTCCTTAACATAACTCCTAACACTTGCATGTTGGCAGTGTCGTAGCTAAGTAGGCTTAGGTGGTCTTGAAATCCATATTGTTCTAGATTTTCCAGATCGGGTTTGTATTTATTAATGGACAGCAACGACGTACAAATTACGACGGCAAATTCAAACAAGAGGGCGTAGCACCTCCCATATAAGCAAAAGCTTCAAAACGCTATACTGAAAGCGTTTTTCAAGATAGTCAAACTAAATTTTACCCAGACACTAGGAACTATAAATGCAAGCACGGAGCATAAAACTGGGTGAACTCGGACAAGAGGGCGTGGCAGCTCCTATATAAGCAAAATTTTATCAAGGGAAAGTAAAATACTAAAAATAACAAATAAACGAAAGCTTTAACGTCAACCATAAAGTTCCTAAAATGCTAACAGATACCTTAGCAAACGAGTGCAAGCAACTCAGATAAGGGTTTATAGAAAACACTTTCCAGAAGCCACACAGTAAAATTGTCGGCGAGCCCTAGTGTACAAACAGCAATGCAGTATAATATTTGGTACACCAAAAGCAGCATGTAAAAGATCGTTGAAGAAGGAAATCCAAGCGAAGTGAATGTCGTGGAAAGAAATTGAAGTCATTGCAAAGGATCGCATTCGATGCAGAAAATTCGTTATGCCACTTTTATAGACAATAAGAAATACGTGAATCGAGTTGATTTAAAGCTTTGTGGATGCTGTACGCTTACATGTATATATGAAGGTGTTTTATATTTGTGTGAGCAATACACACTGTGCCGCAAGCAACACAGAACACAATTTTTTTCTAAGCTTTTTACAATGAAAGTACAGCTTTTCCCGAAATCTTAGCTGCTAATGTTCCGAACATATGCCTATATATAGTAGGGCTGTTCAAAAAAAAATTTTTTTCGAATTTCTTAGATATACTTTGACATCACGTTCTACATCATGACAGAATATCCCATAAATTTTTTCAGATTTTAAAATGCATTTTTAAAGGTGGCTCAAAGCAAAAATATATTTTAAAATTTTTTTTTTAGCATTAATTATAAAATGTTGGCAAACAATTTGAAAAATTTGTTTTAGAGTAACATAAAAACATTCATTTTGTTTGTTTTTTAATGAACTTTAAAATCTACGTTGTAATTTTGACAAAAAAAAAAAATTTTACACCTCTTAAAAAACGAAAAACTGCCTTAAAAAGGCGAAATTAAACGGTTTTTCAAAGAAAAAAGTCATCGTGCTTCAAACGAAACGAACATTTTTTAATTTACAAAATCTTATTCGAAAGAGCTTTTAAAAACCTTCAAGACAAGACACGTTAAGACTTTTTTGGGCCAGCAGGCTCGATGATATAACGTTTGAAACATGGTAATGCAGCCCCGTGAAAGGCAAAACGCTTTTTTACTCAAGAGGGAGGCATCTTACAAAAAAGTGCGCATGGCTTAAAATGCTTGGAATCATGCAAGGAACAAGTGTGAAATGTTTTTTTTTTTTTTAAATTTATTAAAAATGACGTTAAAAAAAAATTTTTTCTTAAACAAAATAAAAAAATAAAAACAATTTACACTTGTTCCTTGCATGATTTCAAGCATTTTATGCCATGCGCACTTTTTTGTAAGATGCCTCCCTCTTGAGTAAAAAAGCGTTTTGCCTTTCACGGGGCTGCATTACCATGTTTCAAACGTTATATCATCGAGCCTGCTGGCCCAAAAAAGTCTTAACGTGTCTTGTCTTGAAGGTTTTTAAAAGCTCTTTCGAATAAGATTTTGTAAATTAAAAAATGTTCGTTTCGTTTGAAGCACGATGACTTTTTTCTTTGAAAAACCGTTTAATTTCGCCTTTTTAAGGCAGTTTTTCGTTTTTTAAGAGGTGTAAATTTTTTTTTTTTGTCAAAATTACAACGTAGATTTTAAAGTTCATTAAAAAACAAACAAAATGAATGTTTTTATGTTACTCTAAAACAAATTTTTCAAATTGTTTGCCAACATTTTATAATTAATGCTAAAAAAAAAATATTAAAAATATATTTTTGCTTTGAGCCACCTTTAAAAATGCATTTAAAAATCTGAAAAAATTTATGGGATATTCTGTCATGATGTAGAACGTGATGCCAAAGTATATCTAAGAAATTCGAAAAAAAATTTTTTTTAACAGCCCTAATATATGTATAGTGTGGTTTAAAAATTTAAAGTTGTTTGAAAATGTGCTCGGATGGAACCAAAACTTTCTTTTTAATGTAAGATTTTGTCCATTTCAGAGAACGTTTGATGCATCCCAAACCGTTTGAATAACCAAACAGTGGTCCTTAATAAGGAAAAAATGTTTGCTTTGAAATTAAAATTTTAAAATAAGATAAGAGGTCACCATTATTACATTTATTACATTTTTTACGCATTATTCTTAAGTTTTAGGCATTTCTCGTCTTCGGTGACCTCTAAGGAAATTTTCCGTATTATATTTTTATAAAACACTTTAACCCATTTTAACTCAGTTTTTTTGATAAGGTTGTCAAAAAGTCACATAAGAACAGGATATAATATGTTAAGACATTCTCGAAAATTGTTCCTTACGTGATTTCATGGTGATCTTGGAACAAAAATTTGTATCCAAAATGAAGACTTAGAGTTTTAAAGTATGGTGAAATTTGGAAAACGTTTTTAAGGGTATTTTAGATAAAAAACAAAAGAGCTTAAATTTTTTTATGTGCATACCATGATTCAAGGCAAAAATTTTGATTCGGCTTATTCCGAGCATTTTTGAGATCGTAATAAAATAAAATCCGCATCAAGCCCAGATTTTGCATAACTCGGCTTTGCGCCAGCTCTCAAGGACCTTAGAGAAAGTTGAAAAAAATCTTAGCTCACTTTTTTGACACCCTCCTTCAGATTTTTGGGTGTAATCGTGGAAATTCAAAAAAGTTTTCTTTTGCATCAGTCTGCTGAGTATGCAGTTTGACTGTTGAAAACCCAAATTTAGAAGATCCTATTTTTAAGTTTTTTAATATCAAAGACCTGAAATATAAAGATACAAAAGTACAATTTTCAGATGTATTTTTAGATGCAATTGCTGGATGACGTCAGGATTTTAAGAGTATGCTTTTTTGAAGTAACGGTTGAATTGTTCTAAGTTGAATTAACGAGGTTATTTTGCAGAAAAAAGATAAAATACTTTGATAAAAATCATTGCGAACCTACTATGCCTGACCACTGTGTTCAATCTGATCTACTAAAGACAATTAGATTCACTGACCTCCATAGCAATTTCAATTTCTGTATATCGATACATAAGCTAAGAATTAGAACAAATGATGTAATATTTGGTATAAGTGGGTTAAGAAAAACAAAAGCCTTTAAAATGATTTTCGATAATTTTCAACATGTTTCGTTTGACCAAATGCTAGCACCCGCACAACAAATTCGCGCCAAATAAAGCATGTTCAATTCAAATGACTAGGCACAAAAACCTTACCAAAAAAATGAAACTGTAAGTAAATCTTTCAATGTTACAAGTTTTCGACACACCTTTCGTTTTCGTTGCTCTTTTTTTCCTAAATTATAAAAAGATAATACTAAACAATATTTATGATGAAAAAATTCAAGTAAATGGTACAACATTGAAGTTTGGTATAAAAACGTACCAACTCAAAAATAGAGCAGCATTAGCAGATTACGATCAAACAGAGTAACACCAGTAACTGGACAGTAACTGACGATACACAATAAATTTATAACAATGGCATTTAAGGTATGAGTTTGTACTTTTCTAACATTTTTTTCGCTACACCTTTTATACTCCAATTTCTTTTAGTTCATCGTTGTTTTTGCTTTGGTTGCTGTCGCCAGCGCTGGATTTGTACCCGCACCATCACAGGTATATCACGCTTCCCCCGCCATTCTAAAAACTGTTGCTGCACCAGTTGCTCACTATGCTGCTGCCGCTCCAGTCGCTCACTATGCCGCACAACCAGTGCTGACCAAGGTCAACGAAGAATTCGACCCACATCCACAATATAAATACTCCTACGACGTACAAGACTCTTTGTCCGGTGATTCTAAGAGCCAATTTGAGGAACGCGATGGTGATGTTGTACGTGGTGAATATTCGCTTATCGATGCTGATGGCTTCAAGCGCACTGTGCAATATACCGCCGATGATGTTAACGGTTTCAATGCTGTTGTCCACCGTGAACCTTTGGTTAAGCATGTTGCCATTGCTGCTCCAACTGTTGTTAAAACTGTCGCTGCTCCAGTTGCCCATTATGGCGCTCCAGCTGTTGTCAAGACTGTAGCTCCGGCTTATACCACATATTCTGCCCCAGATAGTTATTTGGCTCATCATTAAATGACCATTGTATTTTTAAATCTATTGTGACTGAACGATTGTTTTTTCTTACACTTGCATAAATTTTCACATATACTTATATTGTATATTATGTAAGTTGTGAATATAACTATTAAATTTTAAAAGATTAAAAAAAAAACGAAATTTCTTTATATGGTTACAATTTGGCCCCACCTAAAAATGAAAGCATTGTTTTACATAAGTAGAACTATTAAAGCATATACCTTATAAGATCATTTCTAACGCGCTGTTTGAACTTCGTAAGCATTTTTGCAAAGGACTGATCTGGTCTATTCAACGTAGATTTCGTCCAACCATGATGCAAATATGTATTTTCCGTGAACACAGCCCGGTACAAAAACGAACTCCATAACCCTACGTCGTAAGAAGTTTGTGAATCTGGTTGAGGGGATGTGGTTTTCAGTATTTCGCAAAAATGTTCCTTCCGTGACTTTATTTGATATTCCCTTTGTCCTTCCGTTTGTAACGCAGAGAAGGAGGCGTGGCAGATACAGAAAAGAATACATATTCTTGATCAGTGTCACCTTCTGAGTCGATATAGCCATGTCCGTCTGTCTGGCTGGTTGGGTGGTTGGCTGGGTGTGCGTGGACATACATTTTCTGGGAAAACTGAGCAAGATAATTCAATAAAATAAGCTAAATCGATAAACTGACACGCCTACCGCCCATTCAAAAAATACACTCAAAATGCAACTTTAGGAATATTTTTCACAACAACGCAACCAAAATACACATAAATACTACATAGAAATTGAAGGCGCAAGCTCTGAAAAAAAACTAGGCGAATTCGGACAGGAGGGCGTGGCACCTCCAACGAAAGAAAAGGCTTCAAAACGCTATACTGAACGCGTTTTTTGAGATTATCGAACTAAATTTTACTCAGACACTAAGGACTATAAATGCAAGCTCTCAACAAAAACTGGATGAACTCGGACAAAAGGGAATGGCACCTCACATATAAGCAAAATTTTAAAAAAACTGCAGTGTAGGGTATTTAGTGTTTGGCCAGGCAAAAGTTTACACCCTTACTATTTTTTTTGTGATTTTGTTGGGGTTCTTTGGGAGATGGTCGGTGAGCAATATCGTTATGTTTAGTTTAAGGTGTTTTTGTTATACACACTAAGGGGGCTCTGCCCCCCGCTCGCTTCGCTTGTCAACCCCCGCTTATCTTTTTCTCTTTTTAATTCTCTCTCTTCGCGAAAAGATTCTTTCTTATCACCTTGTGTTTGGAAATTTTTATTCAATACACACACCTTCAAAATTGTGTTACTGTTTTATTCAATACACAAACCTTCAAACTGTATTAACACAGTGTTTTATGAACTATAACAAATAGAAATTGGCACAATGCTTCTCCAACTGTAAAATCGCAGTGCTTCTCAAACGGTGGAACGGAAAAATTATTACAGTGCTCCTTAAACTGTTTTGACACAGTGATTGCCAAACTGTATCGAACTTGATCTCGCGCCAAACGACTGAAAACTATTTTATATGATAGTCAAGGCGTAAATTTTAGATATAGTACTACTTATCTTATCGAGTATTTTACTTCTTTTCGGGCTTCGAACCGGATTTTTAAGATGTAAAATTTTCCATAATATTTGACCTTATTAACATTTGACCTTATTATTATTCGTCTTTTAAATACTTTGAACTTCTCAATACATATATGATATTTTGAAATTAAGATATTTTTCGACACTTTGATTTTTTCAAATTTTTTTTCATTAGTGTTTGAAGGGGTTTGAACAAAATCATCTGTGATAAATTTTTGGCGAATTTTCAAGACACGAGGTACTTGAACAGCCCCCAAATTTTTTTTTTTTTTTTGATTTGTTTAATCATTTTGTCGGTTGAATATTGTTTAACCGTATATATGTACCTATTCTCTATAGTATATAGGGTAAGGGAGGGAAATATGGACCACCAATCTTTCTTTTTTAAAATAAAACTCAAAAAACATAAAATAAAACAATTAATTTTATGCCATTCATTAAAGGAAACAATTTACCTTTATTCTGATTCACTTTTAGATAAATATCTCATCAGGATAAAGAAAAAAAATTAAAAAACTGAAAATACTCAAAATGAAGATAAAAAAAAGTGTAGTGTTATATGGACTATATAGTCCATATTGCCCCACATGTTTATTTGGTACAGAAGTTGCATATAAAAATGTCACTTCCACATCCAGCACATTTTTCATGACTCCAAGAACGTTAGATTACACATTCAACCCAATCTTTTTTTTAGAAAAATCAACTTTACAGAAACGATGAAACGACTTCACCGAACGCTAAAATCGCTATATTATAAGCTTTAGGTACTAACGTTAAGTTTGAACATGAATAACGGTTAATCCTATGCACGCAGTGGAAAATAACCGTGTGGTCCATATTACCCACGTAGTCCATATTTCCCTCTTGTGATGGCAAGATTCAGGTGTTTTTTTCTTATCTTTGGAAAACTAATTTCAATCTATAATTGTTTTAAAATATTTGATTAAAATCGCTTAGTGTGAATCACTCATAATATCGCAATATTCGATATTGAAAATTTCTGATCAAAAGTTATCGATTATGTGATATTTTACTCGCCTAAGTAGTCAACTTCGGTTTAATCTTTCATTTCCGTCTTTCACGTTTAAGAAGTTGCATGATCAAGTAAGTTAATTCATTTTCATAAACTAAATCTTTGAAATTTTTATCAATCAATGCCAATTATTACAGTGAACAAAAGTATTTAACCTTTTAAACAAAGGAACAATTTTCAAAACGTGAAAATTCTGAAGAAATTGAATATTATACTTATTCTCGTACTTATATTGGATCGGACACGCGATTCAGTTAATCTTATTATATGGTTTTATATCATCATAATCCATATTTTTTAACTTGATCTTATCAAAGTAAAATCAAAATTCGGTAAGATAGTTTTAATGTTGTCCGAATTCTTGTTTTCTAATAATGGTTTTGTTGTGTAAAATAGGAATAAGAAGTAATACGAGAAAGAAGTTGCCAAAAAGTTAGCAAAGTCTTGCTATCACCAACGCAAGTAGATCAGTTGTACGTGTCTTTTCGTTGCGAATAGTGCCAGAAACGGAAAGTTGCCGATCAAAAACAACAGGCCCAGAATTAAGTTTGAACCACAATAACCTGCAGTGTTTTCGTAAAGTGCTTTTTGTTAAGAAACTAGAGAAAAAATAGTTTTCAAAGAAAAGAGGGAAAAACCCCGAAAAATTTTTGCTTCATATGCTGTGGAATGCATGTGCATAATTTTATGCATTATATATGTTTAGGCTATGTATTAAAATCAAAGGTAATACATAAGTCATATACATGCATTTCTGCAGCATAACTTTTGCGTAAACCATACCTAAAAAAAATTGTCAAATTATAAAATTGTGCGTGACATCGTAAAATTTTCTGAAACCTAGTGCTTATTGTTAAAATTTTTCTTGAAATCTATGATTACATAGAAAAAGAAGGAAAAGCTAGTTTCAATTTTGATATTAAAATTAAGATTTAAAAGTTTTGATTTAAAAAGTTAATTTTCATATAAAAGAAAAAAAAGTGATTAAAATGTTTAGATTCATCGAATAAGTTTAATCTAAAATAGTCTTTTTGTAAATAGTTTAAATGGTTGTTTAAAGTAACTAAAACTAACTTAAAATATTTATGTTTAACAAACATACGTATAATTGAAGATATATATATATGTACGTTTAAAAATTTTATGTACAAAAACTATGTACATCAAAGCCTGGGTTCCAGTTGTTAGCGCTAGCACCGTTGGAAATCGCATTGCTGTAAGTTTTTCTTTAATTTTCATGTATATAATTTGATACTTTTCCATATATTTAATTACTTTAAATTTCATAAAACTATGTTCTTAAATCTAATATATTGACTTTTTATATGTTTTAAAATAAATAATGGATTAAATAGCTACATAAAACATTTACACATACATATAAGAAGTCAAGGTTAACGTTAATACATATTAAATACTTATACAAAAAAAAAAATTAAGAGTAAGCATGCAAGGGTTAAATATAATTTAGGCATTGTTTAAAATTACATGCACTCTCTCTGTAAGTGTAATGTTTCATTTTTTATCATGTTCCTAATTCTTTTGGTTTCTTTTTGTGAAAATCAACATGAGTAAATAAATTGTTTTGAATTTGCGAATTTGATCTCTTTGCATTAGCTAACGCTATGGTTGGGATGGTGAGTAACTTTTTACTTTACTGGTTGGGAACGGGAGAGTAAACGAAGCAACAACATCTCCATGCTTCGTATTGTGTAGATCTCTGGAATTTTTAGATTTTGTTTTGATTACTTAATTTTTACCATATTCTTTTTTGGTGTTCAGTTTTCCCATAGGAAAATTAATTTTGTTTTTTGCTAACCACAATTTTAAAAATATTTTATCATATGTGCATGAATATTTTTTTTTATGTAAATCGGTTTAGTTTAAAAAAAATTAATAAAAGAACTCAATTGGCTAACAAGATCCTACCCCACCCGAAGAGCTTAGACCAGGTCCGAACTAGCATGCACTAAGTTAGCCAATAATAATAGACCAGTTTATTACATAAAAATGGCGCCCAACGTGGGGCACAATACAAAGTTAATTTGGTTTCGTTTTTCAAGAATTGCTTCTAAGGTGTATTCTATTGGTGGAATTGGAATTAGTATTTGTAATGAGTGCAATGTCATTCAGCTAACCAGCCATTAAATAGAATAACCATTATTATTTTCATTTCCGGTTTCACTCACATTCAAGACAACTTCCTTCGGAATAATTAAACTTATGTTTTAAATTTAATCTACCAAGTAGTTGTATTTGTTTGTATTTCTCATTTTGTAAAATTTTTACTTACAAGTGTTTAGTGAATTTTCTAAACTGCGTTTTTGTAAATATTTACGATTAATTTTCTTGGATTTTATCCATGGAAAAGTTTTGTTTCTTCAATTGATCATTCAAATTCAAAATGCCCAAATCTACACAAGTTTCTTTATTTTTAGCTAATGCTTGAATCATTTTCGCAAATAAATTAATCTAATACGAATTTCATAAATTTGATTTCTTTGATATCAAAGAAAGTTTCTTTTAATTTTTTAATTCGCAATCGTTAAATTTTGTTTTGTAATCCATGATGGCCGTACGTCATAGCAGGGATAATTTAGACTTAATTCATGTGCCTGGTGGCATTTGTTCAATCTGCAGCGAAAGCACTACAGAAGAAGATTTTTATTTAACGCCATGTGAACACGGTTTTCACAAGATATGTATTTCAAAGTGGCTTTACGAAAATGACTCTTGCCCACTTTGCAGGAAAGTTATAGATAACCATTCTCTTAAAAGTTTTGAGGAACAAGGAGGTCGTCCAGATCTTGAAGGAGATAGAATTAATGCTACTCAAGGAGCCAATTGTGGTACGATTCCTAAAAATACTAAGGTTGCTACCAGGTCTCAAACTGCTATGGGATTACAAGGTAACTGGGATGTGCCAAATTTAGGAAGATCACCTGGGCAGTCTCAATCAAATAAGCGTGGCAGAGGTGGCCAAAGGCAATATAAACAATTGCGTCCTTCTAATGTAAACAACATAGATGAACAACGTTTACATGAACTTATCGATGTTTCCTTAAGAAACTATGATACTCAAAATAATCGTGTAATAAGTCAAATGATTGAGCAATCCTTAGAAAGATTTTTCCAAAATATGAACATAGGGAGATTAAATGTGAATAATCAAAATGACCTTCACACTCAATGTGATTCTCAACGCGCTGAATCTCAAAGAGCAAGGCAATCTTTAAGTCAACAGCAATCGATGCCGCAACGAAATTCTATTCAACAACCGATCGATCGAAATGAAATCGATGCAGGGAATGAAATTTATCATGAAAATAACAGTCGTTCACATTCTGTGGAACGTGATAACTTAGGAACGTCTTCAATTGCAAAAATAATTTTGAACTGGAGGCTAACATTTGATGGGTCGTCAAAAAACATCTCAGTTGACGAATTCATTTATCGTGTTAACTCTCTTACTAATTCGACATTGCGAGGAAATTTTTCTGCATTATGCCAGAGTGCTCATGTGCTTTTTGAAGGCAGAGCCAAGCGCTGGTTTTGGCGATATCATCGCTCTGTTAGAGTTTTAGATTGGGTAGACATTTGCGATGACTTACGCCGTAACTTTAAAGAATATCGTAGCGATTTCGAAATCAAAGAAACAGTGCGTAGTAGAAAGCAAAAAGTAGGAGAGCCTTTCGAGAAATATTTTGATGATGTTTTGTCCTTGTCAGATGTACTTAACGTACCGATGGTTGAAGAAGAGCTCGTTGAAATACTCATTCGTAATTTGAGACCTGAAATTAGATTAGAGTTGCTTCATTTAGATATAAAAACATTATCTGAACTTCGCAGATGTTGTAGACGTCGGGAAAATTTTACAGCCGACACACAAAATTTCTCTTTATTTCAAAAGCCTTTATACTCTTCGAAGCGACAAGTTTCTGAAGTATTGCAGGATTTAGATGAGCCAATATTAGGCGATGAAGATGTTGCTGCCTTCAGCACTTCAAAGGAAAATAACAATAATATCAAATGCTGGAATTGTGATGAAACTGGTCACAATTACAAGCAATGTACCAAGACTAGACGTGTATTCTGTTATGGGTGTGGATTAATAGCCTTCTTTTACCCAAATTGCCCAAATTGTAGTAGTTCGGAAAACCGAAAGAGGGATACCAAGAACAACAGCCAGGGGTATCCCAATCAAATGTTGAAATCAAAAACAAACCAATATTAAAACTTCTTTGTAATAACGAGACGAATCTTTACAACAATATTTTGCCTCAATTAAAACCTTTAATTCCTTTTCATGAACGCTTAATAGCATATAATAAAATTCGTAACAAAATTTTTAAACAAAATCGGTCAGCAAATCGAGCGCGCGATTATTGGTCAGAGATCAATAAAAAGAAAACAAAAATCATATCTACAATTATATGCAAACCTGATGATATACGCCCTTATGCATCAATATCGATGTTAAATAAACAATATTTAGGTTTACTTGACTCTGGTGCGTCAGCCAGCTGTATCGGTGCTCAGGCTGCTAGAGAAATTGTAAGTAATAACTTGAAAATTAAAAAACTTGAATCTTCAATTCGTACTGCGGATGGATCGGCACAAAATATTTTGGGTGTTATGTTGCTTGATGTGACATACAAAAATGTTACAAAACCTATTGAATTTTATATTGTCCCTACACTATCTCAGGATGTGTATTTGGGAGTCGACTTTTGGAAAACTTTTGCGATTGCAACTAATGTTATAAGTGAAATTTCTAATTTTAATTCTTTGCCAGACACGCACGTGCTCTCTGATTCTCAACATCGAGATTTGGATGTGGCTATAAACAGTTTTCCATCTTTTGAAAAACTCGGCTTGGGTAAGACTACTTTGCTACAACACACCATTGATGTAGGTTCTGCTAAACCTATAAAGCAGCGTCATTTCCCTATATCTCCGGCGGTTGAAAAACTTATGGGTGTAGAGATTGACAGGATGTTGAAAATGGGTGTTATTGAAGAATCTAATAGCGCGTGGTCTTCTCCAGTCGTGTTGGTCAGGAAACCTGGAAAGGTACGCCTTTGTCTCGATAGTAGAAAAGTTAACGCGGTTACAGTAAAGGATGCTTATCCGTTACCGCACATAGAAGGGATTCTCAGCAGATTGCCGCGTGCAGAGTTTATCTCGAGTCTGGATCTTAAGGATGCCTTCTGGCAGATTCCGTTGGATCCAAGCTCGAGAGATAAAACTGCGTTTACAGTACCGAATAGGCCACTGTATCAATACACAGTTATGCCTTTCGGTCTCTGCAACGCCCCGCAATCTATGTGTCGGTTAATGGACAAAGTCATCCCGTACTACCTTAAAGAAAGAGTATTCGTCTATTTAGATGATTTGCTCCTTATATCGGAAAATTTTGAAAGTCACATAGCTCTTTTACATGATGTTGCATATCACATACGCAAAGCAGGGCTTACAATAAATATAGCAAAAAGCAAATTCTGTCTGAAACAGGTAAAATATCTAGGTTACATAGTCGGAAATGGGACATTGCATACAGATCCCGATAAAGTTTTGGCTATATCGGAGTATCCACCTCCAAAATCAGTTAGACAGCTAAGGAGATTCTTGGGGATGACGGGTTGGTACCGACGCTTTATTTGCAATTTTGCTGAAGTATCAAACCCGCTCACCGAATTGCTAAAGAAATCAAAGAAGTTTGAATGGACTCCGGAAGCTCAAAATTCATTTGATAAACTGAAAGAAAAACTTACAACTGCACCTGTATTAGCGAACCCTGATTTCAAAAAACCGTTTCTTATACAGTGTGATGCAAGCCAAAATGGTGTAGGTGCGGTTCTTGCACAAGTCTCGGAAGATGGTACAGAAATTCCAGTGGCATATATGTCGCAAAAATTAAATAGTGCTCAACGTAACTATTCAGTTACGGAGCAAGAATGCTTGGCAGCAGTTTTAGCCGTAAAAAAATTTAGACCGTATATTGAGGGGCAGGAATTTTCTGTTATTACAGATCATGCCAGCTTACAGTGGCTAATGAAGCAAGCTGATCTGAGTGGTCGCCTTGCTCGGTGGGCGCTAAAACTGCAAGCTTTTTGTTTCAAAATATTACACCGTAAAGGTAGTTTAAATGTTGTGCCTGATGCACTTTCTCGTACACATTCCGATGTTATTGAAGAAATTTCAGACTTAAATATTGAGAATTCACCAGATATTGACCTTCTTTCCCCAGAATTTGATAGCGAAGAGTACGTCTCTTTTAGACAAAAATTAATTGAAAATTCTTCTATTTATCCAGATTTTACAGTAGTGAACAAATATATTTATCACCGGACTGAACATTACAGTGGAAATTTTGATCAGGAAAGCGCTTCTTGGAAACTTTTAGTTCCCAAAGGATTGCGTCTTACAGTCATGCAAACCGCTCATGATATACCCACAAGTGCTCATGGCGGCACAGCAAAAACTGTAGATAAAATTCGGCGTTTCTTCTATTGGCCAGGCCTTTATCGCAGCGTTCGTGAATATGTTCAGAACTGTATAATTTGCAAATCTACCAAGCACCCAACTAAGGTACTTCGACCACCAATGGGTAAAAACATGGAGATTGAACGTATTTTTCAAAAACTTTATGTCGATTTAATAGGTCCGTTTCCGCGATCTAAAAGTGGTAACATAGGTATTTTGATTATCCTGGACCAAGTGTCAAAATTCACGTTTCTTTTGCCGATGAAAAAATTTGTTACAAAACACATTGTCAGTTATTTAAAAAACTCAGTATTTGATGTTTTTGGGGTACCCGAGTTTTTGATAAGTGACAATGGCAGTCAGTTCAAATCAATAGATTTCAAAAATTTTTTAGACCAATTTGGAGTTAAACATATTACAACAGCCATACATTCGCCGCAGAGTAACGCCTCTGAGCGCGTAAATAGATCCATAAATGCTGCTCTTAGAGCTTACATTAAAAAAGATCAAAGAGATTGGGATATCCATCTTAGTAGTATCAACTGCGCTTTGAGGAACGCTCTGCATCAGTCTATAGGGTTTAGTCCCTATTTCACCGTTTTTGGGCAACACATGATGACCCATGGGGAAAACTATAATTTATTGCGAAGCATTAACATGTTGACTGAAGGCTGTGCTCCAAATGTTCCAAATGTTCAAGATCGTCATGATAAAATTGCTCAAATTCGAGATCTAGTACGTAAAAATATTAATAAATCCTATATTACGAACACGAAAACATACAACCTACGCTCTAGATGCATAAACTTTAAAATTGGAGATGAAGTCTTAAGAAGAAACTTCGCTCAGAGCAGCCTTGCTGACAAATTCAATGCAAAATTAGCTCCAACATTTTTAAAGGCGCGGGTTCGAAGGGTGATCGGATCATCGAATTACGAGTTAGAAGATTTAACCGGAAAATTGTTAGGAATCTACCACGCAAAAGATATGCAGCCAATACAATAAGCCTTTTGCTTCCCATTTTTCAGATTTCTCCATGCATGTTATGCTGTATCAAAATCTGTTTTGTGATGGCAAGATTCAGGTGTTTTTTTCTTATCTTTGGAAAACTAATTTCAATCTATAATTGTTTTAAAATATTTGATTAAAATCGCTTAGTGTGAATCACTCATAATATCGCAATATTCGATATTGAAAATTTCTGATCAAAAGTTATCGATTATGTGATATTTTACTCGCCTAAGTAGTCAACTTCGGTTTAATCTTTCATTTCCGTCTTTCACGTTTAAGAAGTTGCATGATCAAGTAAGTTAATTCATTTTCATAAACTAAATCTTTGAAATTTTTATCAATCAATGCCAATTATTACAGTGAACAAAAGTATTTAACCTTTTAAACAAAGGAACAATTTTCAAAACGTGAAAATTCTGAAGAAATTGAATATTATACTTATTCTCGTACTTATATTGGATCGGACACGCGATTCAGTTAATCTTATTATATGGTTTTATATCATCATAATCCATATTTTTTAACTTGATCTTATCAAAGTAAAATCAAAATTCGGTAAGAGAGTTTTAATGTTGTCCGAATTCTTGTTTTCTAATAATGGTTTTGTTGTGTAAAATAGGAATAAGAAGTAATACGAGAAAGAAGTTGCCAAAAAGTTAGCAAAGTCTTGCTATCACCAACGCAAGTAGATCAGTTGTACGTGTCTTTTCGTTGCGAATAGTGCCAGAAACGGAAAGTTGCCGATCAAAAACAACAGGCCCAGAATTAAGTTTGAACCACAATAACCTGCAGTGTTTTCGTAAAGTGCTTTTTGTTAAGAAACTAGAGAAAAAATAGTTTTCAAAGAAAAGAGGGAAAAACCCCGAAAAATTTTTGCTTCATATGCTGTGGAATGCATGTGCATAATTTTATGCATTATATATGTTTAGGCTATGTATTAAAATCAAAGGTAATACATAAGTCATATACATGCATTTCTGCAGCATAACTTTTGCGTAAACCATACCTAAAAAAAATTGTCAAATTATAAAATTGTGCGTGACATCGTAAAATTTTCTGAAACCTAGTGCTTATTGTTAAAATTTTTCTTGAAATCTATGATTACATAGAAAAAGAAGGAAAAGCTAGTTTCAATTTTGATATTAAAATTAAGATTTAAAAGTTTTGATTTAAAAAGTTAATTTTCATATAAAAGAAAAAAAAGTGATTAAAATGTTTAGATTCATCGAATAAGTTTAATCTAAAATAGTCTTTTTGTAAATAGTTTAAATGGTTGTTTAAAGTAACTAAAACTAACTTAAAATATTTATGTTTAACAAACATACGTATAATTGAAGATATATATATATGTACGTTTAAAAATTTTATGTACAAAAACTATGTACATCAAAGCCTGGGTTCCAGTTGTTAGCGCTAGCACCGTTGGAAATCGCATTGCTGTAAGTTTTTCTTTAATTTTCATGTATATAATTTGATACTTTTCCATATATTTAATTACTTTAAATTTCATAAAACTATGTTCTTAAATCTAATATATTGACTTTTTATATGTTTTAAAATAAATAATGGATTAAATAGCTACATAAAACATTTACACATACATATAAGAAGTCAAGGTTAACGTTAATACATATTAAATACTTATACAAAAAAAAAAATTAAGAGTAAGCATGCAAGGGTTAAATATAATTTAGGCATTGTTTAAAATTACATGCACTCTCTCTGTAAGTGTAATGTTTCATTTTTTATCATGTTCCTAATTCTTTTGGTTTCTTTTTGTGAAAATCAACATGAGTAAATAAATTGTTTTGAATTTGCGAATTTGATCTCTTTGCATTAGCTAACGCTATGGTTGGGATGGTGAGTAACTTTTTACTTTACTGGTTGGGAACGGGAGAGTAAACGAAGCAACAACATCTCCATGCTTCGTATTGTGTAGATCTCTGGAATTTTTAGATTTTGTTTTGATTACTTAATTTTTACCATATTCTTTTTTGGTGTTCAGTTTTCCCATAGGAAAATTAATTTTGTTTTTTGCTAACCACAATTTTAAAAATATTTTATCATATGTGCATGAATATTTTTTTTTATGTAAATCGGTTTAGTTTAAAAAAAATTAATAAAAGAACTCAATTGGCTAACAAGATCCTACCCCAACCGAAGAGCTTAGACCAGGTCCGAACTAGCATGCACTAAGTTAGCCAATAATAATAGACCAGTTTATTACACTCTCTTACACTACTATACAAAGTGAGCGGGAATTGGTAGAACACTTGAAAATGTAAGATTCCTGGGACTGTTCTGGACAACTTTTCTTAGTTCCATTCCTCGAAATACCCAAAACCAAAGGATGTATTGGAAAGAGACAAAAGTAATGTCATAATATAAATTGAATGAAATTTTGTTAGAAACAAATAAATTGAACTCTGTTTTTACAAAAAGTTTACTTATTGAAAATGATGGCATAAAGTTGAAAAAATTATAGTTATAAAGTAATGCCATTTTGGCTCCTTTATGGATTAATCCTTCTTTCAAAAATAACAGTAAAACTAACTCCGGTTTTTTTGCGAATTTCGAAAAATGGAACTTAGAAAAGATTTTTAGAATATTAAATTATTCAGTACTCTACCGATTCCCTCCCACCGTATATTTGAAAAATTGCATTTTTAAGCTTGCGACTTGGCAGAAAAATACTAGATAACTCGGAACTGGAAAGAGATAGGACAAAATAGGAAAAATAATAAGGAACAGCGTACTCAGAAGGATAGAGTTACATCCCCAATTTAATAAAACATATTATTGCGTTTACGGGAAAACAACACTTGTCGGAAATTTGTCTGCTTTTTGAAAATTTTTGATAGTATTTAAAACTTCAACAATATCGTCTTCGTCAAAATGTTACTGCTATTTATAAAACATTTTTCCGTTATAATTGGGATTTTTTTTAAACATTTTTTTAAATTTTATTTTATTATGGTTTATTTCAACAATATCAATTAAAAACATAAATTTTTTGAATTTTTTCGATATTTTTATACCCTACACCCTGTGTGTTTTCACTTTGTCTTTCCGTTTGTAACGTAGAGAAGGAGGCATGGCAGATATAGAAAAGTATATATATTTTTGATTGGAGTCACCTCCTGAGTTGATATAGCCAAGCCCGTCTGTCTGTCTGCCTGGTTGGATGGGTGGCTGGCTTTACGTGGAAATACATTTTTTGGGAAAACTGAGCAAGATAATTCAATGATATTTCGTACAATGCCTTCGTCATCAAAGTTAGCTCATGGGATTTAAAATGAGCGAAATCGGTCAACGGACACGCCTACCACCCATACAAAAAATATATTCAAAATGCAAAAATGCATGGATTTTATTTCACGGCAATGCAACCAAAACAAACATAAATACTACTAATTGTAAGCGCAAGCTCTGAGTAAAACGGAGCGAATTCGGACAAGCAAAAAATTTAAAACGCTGTACTGAAAACGTTTTTTGAGATAATCCAACCAAGTTTCACTCAGACACTAAGAACTATGAGTGCAAGCTCTGAGCAAAAACTGCGGGCGTGGCACCTCTCATAAAAGCTAAATTTTCAAAATACTGCAGTGTAGGGTATTTAATGTGTAGCCAGGCCAAACCCTTGCTTGTTTTAATTTTGTTCACCATTCCTGACTTTTTTCGTCAACATTCCACGAGTTTCTTTCAACATTTTTCTGCTTTGTTTATTAGATTTTGTTCGAACTTATCAAAATTTTCTCACGTTTTTCCACTGCAACATATTCGGATTTTGACAATCTTTTTTAAAACTTTTCGGCCTTGCCAATTATTTTTCAAAATGTTTCAAGATTTTTCGACTTTTAAAAATGTTTCGGAAATCATTATTTTATATTTCAGGGGCCTAGAATGACAATGAGGTTATTCAGATTTTTTCAGACTTTCGCCTTTCTTGTCGTTTGACTTTTTCTTGCACATTAATTTTTCATTCAACATTTGTTTGTCAAACGAGCTTCTTAGGGATACCAAGCGAGGACCTCCAAGAATCATCACTGCGTCTATAGAGTCAAGTGCTTGATGAAAATATGCATACAAATAGGCAGAAAATGCCACAATTACAATCTGACTGATGGTGAAGCATTTCTGATGGTCTATTATTCTGTCCTAAACTCACATTGGTAGTTTCTAAGTATTACTTTTGCAATCCAGCTAACTTGTATTCGTAGAGAATGATGGTCAAAATTGAATAATAATGCAAAAATCAAAAGTAAAAAAGAATTTAGAATTAAATGAATTTCATTTCATTTATTTAGATTTAATACAAAATGCTACAAGATAGTAAATCTTATGGATAACACTGAAATTTATAACAATATTAAAAATTAACAGCAATGAAAAAAGCACACATAAACTAAATAATGCACTATATAGTAGTTAATTGAGGAATTTAAAAAAAAAATTACATCATAATTAAAAATTATAAATGCTAGATATTTTAATATGCATGTTTCAATTTATTTTTTAACTCGGGAGAGTATTAAATGTGTAAGGAATACTTAGTGATTTCTGCTTAATATACTCACACAAGTTGGTGCGCATTAAATCTTGCTACCATACGAAATGAAATGTTCATTAGGTTTTTGAATTGTACCTTCTGAACATGACCGTCATAAAGTCTTACGACACGCTCAGCTATCCCTTTGTTGTGGTTGCATTTGTCAAGTAATACCTGGTGTTGTGTTCTTTTTATTATGAGGTGCTTTTTTTGGTTCTTGGGTCATAAGTTGGTTAGATGACCTAGAAAATAATTAATGTGCTCAGTACTGGAATTAAAGATGTCGAAAAATATAAAATGTTTTTGTTGTTCGTGTTTAATACGATCTGGTACATCGGGAGAACAAACCACAACATATTGGTGTTGTTGCTGTTGTTGTTGTTGGCCAAGCAGTTGTTTTTGGTATTCACTGCTGATGCAGGAAACCTAGTTGTATCCCGCGGAGTTTTAGATCGTGTTGTGTCTGGAGAAGAAGCGCAAGGCGTACCAATACATGGCGCTGTTGGTGTTTAAAATGGTGTTATTGATCTCATTGGGACTGGAGTAGTAGCACACGGCGGACCAACGCATGCCATAGAAGTTGTTGATCGTGTTGTGTCTGGAGTAGAAGCGCAAGGCGTACCAATACATGGCGCTGTTGGTGTTTAAAATGGTGTTATTGATCTCATTGGGTCTGGAGTAGTAGCACACGGCGGACCAACGCATGCCATAGAAGTTGTTGATCGTGTTGTGTCTGGAGTAGAAGCGCAAGGCGTACCAATACATGGCGCTGTTGGTGTTGAAAATGATGTTATTGATCTCATTGGGTCTGGAGTAGTAGTACACGGCAGACCAACACATGGCATAGAAGTTGTTGATCGTGTTGTGTCTGGAGAAGAAGCACAAGGCGTACTAATACATGGTGCTGTTGGTGTTGGAAATGCTGTTGTTGATCTCATTGGGTCTGGAGCAGTAGTACAAGGCGGACCAGCACATGGCGTTGAAGGTGTTGAAAAATGCGGTTTCGTGGATCTCAATGGATCTTGAGTTGTACTTTATGGCGTTGAAGGTGTTGAAAAATGCGGTGTTGTGGATCTAAATGGGTGTTGAGTCGTAATGCGTGGCGTTGAAGATGTTGAAAAATACGGTTTCGTGGATCTAAATGGGTGTTGAGTCGTAATGCGTGGCGTTGAAGATGTTGAAAAATACGGTTTCGTGGATCTAAATGGGTGTTGAGTCGTAATGCGTGGCGTTGAAGATGTTGAAAAATGCGGTTTCGTTGATCTAAATGGGTCTTGAGTCGTAATGCGTGGCGTTGAAGATGTTGAAAAATACGGTTTCGTGGATCTAAATGGGTGTTGAGTCGTAATGCGTGGCGTTGAAGATGTTGAAAAATGCGGTTTCGTTGATCTAAATGGGTCTTGAGTCGTAATGCGTGGCGTTGAAGATGTTGAAAAATACGGTTTCGTGGATCTAAATGGGTGTTGAGTCGTAATGCGTGGCGTTGAAGATGTTGAAAAATACGGTTTCGTTGATCTAAATGGGTCTTGAGTCGTAATGCGTGGCGTTGAAGATGTTGAAACATACGGTTTCGTGGATCTAAATGGGTGTTGAGTCGTAATGAGTGGCGTTGAAGATGTTGAAAAATACGGTTTCGTGGATCTAAATGGGTGTTGAGTCGTAATGCGTGGCGTTGAAGATGTTGAAAAATACGGTTTCGTGGATCTCAATGGGTGTTGAGTCGTAATGCGTGGCGTTGAAGATGTTGAAAAATACGGTTTCGTGGATCTAAATGGGTGTTGAGTCGTAATGCGTGGCGTTGAAGATGTTGAAAAATACGGTTTCGTGGATCTCAATGGGTGTTGAGTCGTAATGCGTGGCGTTGAAGATGTTGAAAAATACGGTTTCGTGGATCTAAATGGGTGTTGAGTCGTAATGCGTGGCGTTGAAGATGTTGAAAAATACGGTTTCGTGGATCTCAATGGGTGTTGAGTCGTAATGCGTGGCGTTGAAGATGTTGAAAAATACGGTTTCGTGGATCTAAATGGGTGTTGAGTCGTAATGCGTGGCGTTGAAGATGTTGAAAAATACGGTTTCGTGGATCTCAATGGGTGTTGAGTCGTAATGCGTGGCGTTGAAGATGTTGAAAAATACGGTTTCGTGGATCTAAATGGGTGTTGAGTCGTAATGCGTGGCGTTGAAGATGTTGAAAAATACGGTTTCGTGGATCTAAATGGGTGTTGAGTCGTAATGCGTGGCGTTGAAGATGTTGAAAAATACGGTTTCGTGGATCTCAATGGGTGTTGAGTCGTAATGCGTGGCGTTGAAGATGTTGAAAAATACGGTTTCGTGGATCTAAATGGGTGTTGAGTCGTAATGCGTGGCGTTGAAGATGTTGAAAAATACGGTTTCGTGGATCTCAATGGGTGTTGAGTCGTAATGCGTGGCGTTGAAGATGTTGAAAAATACGGTTTCGTGGATCTCAATGGGTGTTGAGTCGTAATGCGTGGCGTTGAAGATGTTGAAAAATACGGTTTCGTGGATCTAAATGGGTGTTGAGTCGTAATGCGTGGCGTTGAAGATGTTGAAAAATACGGTTTCGTGGATCTCAATGGGTGTTGAGTCGTAATGCGTGGCGTTGAAGATGTTGAAAAATACGGTTTCGTGGATCTAAATGGGTGTTGAGTCGTAATGCCTGGCGTTGAAGATGTTGAAAAATACGGTTTCGTGGATCTCAATGGGTGTTGAGTCGTAATGCGTGGCGTTGAAGATGTTGAAAAATACGGTTTCGTGGATCTAAATGGGTGTTGAGTCGTAATGCGTGGCGTTGAAGATGTTGAAAAATACGGTTTCGTGGATCTCAATGGGTGTTGAGTCGTAATGCGTGGCGTTGAAGATGTTGAAAAATACGGTTTCGTGGATCTCAATGGGTGTTGAGTCGTAATGCGTGGCGTTGAAGATGTTGAAAAATACGGTTTCGTGGATCTAAATGGGTGTTGAGTCGTAATGCGTGGCGTTGAAGATGTTGAAAAATACGGTTTCGTGGATCTCAATGGGTGTTGAGTCGTAATGCGTGGCGTTGAAGATGTTGAAAAATACGGTTTCGTGGATCTAAATGGGTGTTGAGTCGTAATGCGTGGCGTTGAAGATGTTGAAAAATACGGTTTCGTGGATCTCAATGGGTGTTGAGTCGTAATGCGTGGCGTTGAAGATGTTGAAAAATACGGTTTCGTGGATCTAAATGGGTGTTGAGTCGTAATGCGTGGCGTTGAAGATGTTGAAAAATACGGTTTCGTGGATCTAAATGGGTGTTGAGTCGTAATGCGTGGCGTTGAAGATGTTGAAAAATACGGTTTCGTGGATCTCAATGGGTGTTGAGTCGTAATGCGTGGCGTTGAAGATGTTGAAAAATACGGTTTCGTGGATCTCAATGGGTGTTGAGTCGTAATGCGTGGCGTTGAAGATGTTGAAAAATACGGTTTCGTGGATCTAAATGGGTGTTGAGTCGTAATGCGTGGCGTTGAAGATGTTGAAAAATACGGTTTCGTGGATCTCAATGGGTGTTGAGTCGTAATGCGTGGCGTTGAAGATGTTGAAAAATACGGTTTCGTGGATCTAAATGGGTGTTGAGTCGTAATGCGTGGCGTTGAAGATGTTGAAAAATACGGTTTCGTGGATCTCAATGGGTGTTGAGTCGTAATGCGTGGCGTTGAAGATGTTGAAAAATACGGTTTCGTGGATCTAAATGGGTGTTGAGTCGTAATGCGTGGCGTTGAAGATGTTGAAAAATACGGTTTCGTGGATCTAAATGGGTGTTGAGTCGTAATGCGTGGCGTTGAAGATGTTGAAAAATACGGTTTCGTGGATCTCAATGGGTGTTGAGTCGTAATGCGTGGCGTTGAAGATGTTGAAAAATACGGTTTCGTGGATCTAAATGGGTGTTGAGTCGTAATGCGTGGCGTTGAAGATGTTGAAAAATACGGTTTCGTGGATCTCAATGGGTGTTGAGTCGTAATGCGTGGCGTTGAAGATGTTGAAAAATACGGTTTCGTGGATCTAAATGGGTGTTGAGTCGTAATGCGTGGCGTTGAAGATGTTGAAAAATACGGTTTCGTGGATCTCAATGGGTGTTGAGTCGTAATGCGTGGCGTTGAAGATGTTGAAACATACGGTTTCGTGGATCTAAATGGGTGTTGAGTCGTAATGCGTGGCGTTGAAGATGTTGAAAAATACGGTTTCGTGGATCTAAATGGGTGTTGAGTCGTAATGCGTGGCGTTGAAGATGTTGAAAAATACGGTTTCGTGGATCTCAATGGGTGTTGAGTCGTAATGCGTGGCGTTGAAGATGTTGAAAAATACGGTTTCGTGGATCTAAATGGGTGTTGAGTCGTAATGCGTGGCGTTGAAGATGTTGAAAAATGCGGTTTCGTTGATCTAAATGGGTCTTGAGTCGTAATGCGTGGCGTTGAAGATGTTGAAAAATACGGTTTCGTGGATCTAAATGGGTGTTGAGTCGAAATGCGTGGCGTTGAAGATGTTGAAAAATACGGTTTCGTGGATCTAAATGGGTGTTGAGTCGTAATGCGTGGCGTTGAAGATGTTGAAAAATGCGGTTTCGTGGATCTAAATGGGTGTTGAGTCGTAATGCGTGGCGTTGAAGATGTTGAAAAATGCGGTTTCGTGGATCTCAATGGGTCTTGAGTCGTAATGCGTGGCGTTGAAGATGTTGAAAAATGCGGTTTCGTTGATCTAAATGGGTCTTGAGTCGTAATGCGTGGCGTTGAAGGTGTTGAAAAATGCGGTTTCGTGGATCTAAATGGGTCTTGAGTCATAATGCGTGGCGTTGAAGATGTTGAAAAATGCGGTTTCGTTGATCTAAATGGGTCTTGAGTCGTAATGCGTGGCGTTGAAGGTGTTGAAAAATGCGGTTTCGTGGATCTAAATGGGTCTTGAGTCGTAATGCGTGGCGTTGAAGGTGTTGAAAAGAGTGATGTTGATCTCATTGGATCTGGATCTGTTGTTCTTCCTTCCGATGCTGAATTTATTGGCTGTTGTCTGCCCAATGATTTTAGGAATTTGTTTTTGATTACGGCACTTGATGCCTACGAGAGAAAATAAAGCAAAATTTTATATAAACTTATAACAAGTTCATAATTTAGTCTATTATACTAACCATATCAGCTGCTAATAGCAGCATGCAAACTACTGAAATTTTGAGAGAAACCTTCATGTTGACCAGTGGTAATACTTCTGAGTTTACCGGATCTTAACTGTTGTATATATCCTGGTTAAAAGATTAGAGGCAAACATTTGTTTAAATAAAACACAAAAATCTTGGGCCAGATAAGATTAAATGTTAAACAACCAGAGAAATAAGGTTATAATAAGTAATTTCTATAATTTTTATCTATCTTTTCCTAATCGTAGTTTCTACGCTACTAAATTTTAGCACCGGAAAGAACAAATAAACTCTTGTCAGTATCAGTGATTTGAGTTAGCAATAAAATTATTAATTGTGAGAAATCTTCAAAATTGGATTGATTAACCTTTGAATAAAATATATGTTTTATTTTTTTGCAACAGGGATGTTCATTTTAAATAATATCATACAATCTTTCGATGAAGTCATGCATTTTTTAGCAGGCCGAAGAAAACACACAATATACGAGACTATATTAGGTAACTTCTCCATGGATAGTATATCCACGGCTGTAGACAAATTTGCTGAACAATTTTCTCATATCGTATCAAAAATTGTACACAAGTATGACAAAGTATCTAGTAGGCATGAAAATTTGTATAGTACACCATCAATATATGTAGAAGAGCAATTCTGCCAATTGTAGAAAAATGTATGGAAGAAGTCATAATTAAACGATTAGATGCGTTCATTAAAAAACAAAAAATTATGCAATCAAACCAATATGGGTTCCTGAAAGGAAAAAGTACAGGTCGATTATTAGGTGAATTTTCTAATATGGTGACAACAAGCATAGTTATGTTCATAGACTTCAGCAAAGCGTTCGACACATTAAGTGATGAAAAAATTATTGAAACTGTTCATAGAATCTTAGTAAGAGGGGTTATAGCCAAGTGGATCAAAAAATATTTATCAGTAAGGACGATGAGGGTGAAAGTCGGTAAAATAATATGCCAAAAAGTAAAAATTGAGGGTGGAATTCCACAAGGCTCAAAATTGGGTCCGAAGTTGTTTATACTTTACTAATGAACTGCTTCGGTTGCTCAAAAATAGGATTAAAGTTGCCTACGCGGACGACATAGCGATTATTGTAAAGCAAAAATTGAGTCATTACTCCGTTATTTATTTATAGATTTTCTGCAAATATACTTTAGTATCTTGTCAAAAGTAATGTTTATATGCTTCTGATAAGAAAAGATTTTTAGTTATTTTTTTTCTATTTATTGAGTGAATTTTCAGTTTTTATTTTGACCCAAAAAAATCTGCTTTTCTCATATATTTCACATCAAAACGCGAAAAACATATTCTTTACGATCTTCGGCTTTTTATTACACTTATCATTCGTGTTCAATTTCTTAGCATATGCCGTGAGGTTAAGTTGACTTATTTGTAGTACGCTATGAATAACTAAATAACTTCCTCAGAACTCTGATTTCTAAATTTCAAATAACTCGAATGCAATTATGGAACTATTATTCAACGAAAAAATGCATAAGCAAGTTTGATCTTCTGTAGTGCCTCACCCTGTATTTAATTATGCTCTTTATTTAATGTAAGTCTATCATATTTTCATTAAACCGTTGTTTCATTTCATACCATATCTCTATTATATACTTTATTTACATATTACATATAACTGTAACATGCTACATTTATTTTAGACTATTGTTACTAAGCTAGGCTTTTACCTAAATATAAGCAGTTAGTCTGCACTGAATATTCTAACCTAACGCGTGATTACTTGGATCCACTATATGGCGACCGTGACCGGGTTGACTTTGAGCGAGAAATTTAATAAAGTTAAAAATAAAAAACCGAACTTTTTTTGTAATAATGAATTCGTTTTTAGAAAAGTTAAGTAAATTTCTGACGAATTAAAAAGAAAATAATTAAAGAAAAAAAAAAAACTTTGATAACGTAGAAGTAAAAATTAAAAAGTTATTAAAAATTTGATTGTGCATTAAAAAACTGTACGATTGTGACACTTAAAGAACATGGTGAAAATTTTTATAAAAATTTTGGCAAAAATTAACCCTACCTAAAAAAAACAAAAACACTTAGAACTTAACAAAAATAAAACCGTATGAATAAACCAAAAATAGTAAATGCTGAATATAAGTCTTATAAAAATCGTATTCAGTAATATATTTGGAAAATCGCAAATATTGCAAAAGGAAATCCAAGGAAAAAAGATTGCTTTCGTGCTTTTCATGATGCTGGTAGAAAATTTTCCGGTTAAAATTCATGTCCAGAGATATCATGAAGGTATTGGAAAACATCATTGGCGTTTACGCAGCGAGAATTTTTAAGACCAACATTCTTCAATCACCTACTATTGAACGTTCAACAAGAAAGACGTCCACAACATCATCAAATTAGACGCATCATCAACTAATAACATGAATCGATTTATCAACAATTAAAATTGATGAACATCAACGTAAGCAACAACACCTGGTATCGCAGTATAAGGTAAAACGCTGAAGCAGAGTAATTTTTCTTTTCATCAAAATGGTTTAGTTCATTTTTATTTTAAATTTTTATTTTTTTTTTGCATTTACATGTAATTTTTACATACATAAAATTTAGTTTTTAGTGATGTAACTAATTAAATTTGTTTTTGTATTCAATTACTTAAATACAGTCAAGTTTAAAAATTAAATGTCGGATTCTGAAGAGTTAGATTTTAAAGAATTATTGTTCAAAGAATTAATTAAAAATTTTTACAAAATTAAGAAGAGAATTTTACAAAATCGCCCACTGTCAACTAAAATAGTAAAAAGAAATGAATACATAGATTTACTTATCGAAAAGTATAATGCAATTTTGGAATATATAACTTTGTACAGCGAAAAACTATCAGACACCACAAAAACAACTATATACAATCAAATAAGTCACTGTAGAGATCTTTTAGTCAGATGTTTTGAGAAATTGGAGTGTAGAATCAAAGTTCCTCATGATGATAATTTGCTTACATTAGTAGAAAAAAATGTTTTAACAGATACCGATACCACTTCAGAATTAACTTCATCCGAAGATGAAGGTGCTAGTAATATTGAAGAACATACAGCTATAGATATTGATTTGGAGGAAAAATCAAACATAAAAATGGCAACTGTAGCTGAAAAGTCGACGTTTGTTAGCATGTGTGCTTCTATTTTAAGAGAAAATTATGATGGGAATCCTCTTGGGTTAGAATCTTTTATAGACAAAATTAATTTAATTAACGAATTAACTGATACAAGATTGTCAGAAACTTTAATAGCATTTGTTAAGTCAAAGCTTGAGGGAAAAGCGCGTGAAGCGCTACCGGTAACTGTTAGTTCTATAGAAGAAATAAAGATTGCTTTGAGGAATAGAATCAAACCAGATAATTCAAAAGTAGTAGCTGGCAAGATAGCAGCACTACATATAAAAAATAGTAACTACACAGATTTTGCAAAACAAGCAGAAGAGCTTGCGGATGCTTTAGAGCGATCTCTCGTTATTGAAGGTATCACAAAAACAAAGGCTCATGAAATGGCCATCGAGCAAACGGTTAGCGTTTGTCGATTAAATGCAAAATCAGATTTGGTCAAATCAATTCTCGCTTCAACAGTATTCGCAGATCCAAAAGATGTTGTAGCTAAATTAATCGTGGAACAAACGAATGAATCTAAAGAAAAGCAAGTTTTAGCTTTTCAATCTCGTGATATTTCATACAATAATTTTTCCGGTAGAAATAATTTCAATAGATCAGGCAGTGCTCGTGGTTATAATTTCAATCGCAACAATAGTTCTTATCGTGGTAATTTTAATAATGGAAGACGCTACAACCAAAATAACAACAATCAGGGTTATAATAATCGAGGTAGAAACGGATTCAACCGTGGTAATAGTCGTTTTCACCATAATAATCAAAATTTTCAAAATACCCAAAATGCAAGTGTTCGGGCTTTAAACGAAGAAGCCCCTCAACAGAACGTGTTGAGGGAGGAAAATCAAAATTAGTAACTCAAAATAAATTAAAATCAGTGTATAGCTTTACTTTAAATTATGCTGATTTCGTATACTTAGACTGTACAGAAACAAATAAAATATGTAGTTTTCTTGTTGACTCACAAGCTGATATTTCCTTAATCAAGATTTCTCGCATTGCTGCAGGTATTGAAATAAATAGAAATGACAAAATAAATATTACTGGAGTAACATCGAGTACCGTGTCAACTTTAGGTACAATATTTACCAATTTATCTATTTCAAATTGTTTAATTCCTCAATTTTTTCATGTCGTCGACGATGATTTCAATATACCATCTGATGGAATACTTGGAAAAGATTTTCTTAAAGCTAATAAATGTTTTATTAACTATGGAAATATGTTGATTTCATTTTGGTTTAATTCCAATAAAATTAAAATTCCAATTTTACATGGTACAAGTAAAAACACTTGTATTGTTCCACCAAGATGCGAAGTTTTTAGAATTTTTAAATTTGAAAATATTACAGAGCCAAAATTCATAGATTCGCAAGAGATTTGCAATGGAGTGTTTATTGGCAAATGTATTATTGATTCTAGCACATCAGCTATAAGGGTTTTAAATACGACCAATGAGGTGAAATGCATTAAAAATTGTGATGTTAAAACAGAAGACTTAAAAAATTTTGATGTTTACTCCATTAACAAAGTTAATTTTGACGCTGAACGCGTTTGCAAGCTGAAAAAACTTCTAGAAAAACAAATCCCTATTGAAATGAAAAATAAAGTGATGCAGTTGTGTGAGCAATATGCTGATATTTTTGCTTTAAAGGATGATAAAATGACGGTAAACAATTTTTATGAGCAAAAACTAAGAGTGATAGATTCTTCACCCGTATATATTAAAAATTATCGCTTACCGCATTCACAAAAAACAGAAATAAATAACCAAGTTCAAAATTTATTGCAAAATGATTTAATTGAGCCTAGTCATTCTAATTACAATAGTCCTTTAATTCTGGTTCCAAAGAAAAGTGTAGATGATCAAAAATCTTATCGAATGTGCGTTGATTTTCGGGCAGTAAATAAAAAGCTAATAGCAGACAAATTTCCATTGCCACGTGTTGATGAGATCTTAGACAATCTCGGTAGAGCAAAATATTTTTCTATTATTGATTTATTTTCTGGTTTCCACCAAATACCTTTAAATTCAGATTCACGTGATATAACTTCATTTAGTACTGACAGCGGAGCTTATCGTTGGAAAGTATTACCTTTCGGATTAAACGTTGCACCAAATTCATTCTCTCGGATGATGTCGATTGCATTTTCGGGGCTTGCTCCAAATCAAGCATTTTTGTATGTTGACGACATTATTGTGATCGGTTGCAGCGAGCAACATCATTTAAAAAACATAAAAAATGTTTTTGACATTCTAAGAAAGTACAATTTGAAAATCAATCCTCAAAAATGTAACTTTTTCCGGCCAGAAGTTTTGTTTCTTGGTCATAAGTGCACGTCAAGTGGTCTTTTACCAGACGATTCTAAAATAAACGCTATAAAGAACTATACAATTCCCAAGGACAAGGATGCAGTGAAACGGTTCGTGGCATTTGCTAATTATTATCGAAGGTTCATTCCTAATTTTGCTTCATTAGCAGCACCGTTGAATTTTGTAACCAGGAAGAAAGTGCAATTTGTTTGGAATGATAAATGCCAGGAATCTTTTGAACAATTAAAATCAAATCTGGTTTCTCCAAAATTGTTGCAATATCCGGATTTTGGAAAAAAATTTTTAATTACGGTAGATGCATCTAAAATTGGATGTGGAGCGGTTTTAAGTCAAAACTTTAATGGAAATGACTTACCAATCTATTTTGCATCGAAAGCATTCAACAAGTCAGAACAAAACAAACCAATAATTGAATTGGAACTATTGGCAATATATTTTGCGATTAAGCAATTTAGACCATACATTTATGGTACCGAATTTACTGTTAGATCAGATCATAGGCCATTAGTCTATTTATTTAATATGAAAGACCCGTCATCCAAGTTGACTAGGATTCGACTGGAGCTTTCCGAGTACAATTTTACAATAGAATATATAAAAGGCAAAAGCAACATAGCTGCAGATGCACTTTCACGTATCACAATAAATGAATTGAAAAATACAAATCAAGTTTTTGCAATGACAACTCGAGCAATGTCCAAGCAAACTTATAAACAGACAAAAAAATCAAGTATAATCGAACAGAACAATAAAAACAATAAAATACCAATATACGACAAATTTTCACATGAGTTTAGCCATAAAATATCAAAAGTCAGATCTGAACTATTTTTCTCAAATGATAAATTAGTTAAATTGCGCATTAATATTTTTAATAAATTTAAAATGATTCATTTTATAAATTTTATGATTGATAACGAAACGTTGAATCTAGATGAGATGCTTTTGAGGCTCCAATTAGAAGCCAACAGTCATAAGATTTATATTTTAGAATGGCCAAAAGATGACGTCTTTTTTACGCTTTGTACAATTCAAAAACTTAAGGAACATGGCATTAATAAATTAAAAACTTTAGAAATTATATTAACTGATCCAATAGAGACAGTGCATGATGTAATTGAAAAAGAAAAACTCATGAAAATTTATCATAATGATCCGATTTTAGGAGGACATTGTGGTCGTAAGAAGTTGTACGCTAAAATAAAAACAAAATATTACTGGAAAAACATGACGAAAGATATCGCTATCTTTGTAAAGAATTGTGTTAAATGTAACTTGAACAAGGTAAAACCAGGAAATAAAGAAGAACTGATTTTAACACCAACTCCAATTAAACCCTTCGAAGTAATTGTATTGGATACAATAGGTCCATTACCAGAATCGAATTACGGGAACAAATATGCATTAACATTAATGTGTGATTTAACCAAATATTTAGTCACAATATCGATACCGGACAAAAGTGCTAATACTGTTGCGCGTGCTATTTTCGAAAATTTTATTTTGGTGTACGGTGTGATGCATTCAATAAAATCAGATCTGGGTACCGAATTTAAAAATCAAGTATTAGGCCTACTTTGTAAATTTCTTCACATTGACTTAAATTATTCAACTGCTTTTCATCACGAAACCTTAGGAACGATTGAACGCAATCATAGAGTTTTTAATGAGTACTTAAGAGCATTTGCTGATGAGAATTTAGCAGATTGGGATACATATCTGAAATACTTTACATTTTTCCATAACACAACTTCAAACTCAGTTTTTGATAATAAATTTTCACCTTTTGAATTAGTTTTTGGGAAAATTGCAACCTTAACTCATGAAGCGCGGAAAAAAATAATCGACCCAATTTATGATGTAGAAAATTATAGTAAGGAAGTGAAGTTTCGCTTGCAAAAGACCCATAGTTTAGCAAAAAGGTTAATTGATAAGCACAAATTACGAAACAAAGACTTATACGACAAATTTGCAAAACCTTTGATGTTAGAAATCAATGATAGAGTTTTAATACAAAAGCAACCATACGATAAACATAAAAGCATTTACGAAGGGCCTTATATTGTTAAAAGCATCGATGGTGTAAATGTAACAATATACGATAAGCAAACAAAAAAAGAAAAATGTATTCATAAAAATAGAATAAGAAAAACTCAATGAAATGATTAATGTAGCTATTAAATTTAAAATAATTTTTCATTATTCAAAAGCGCTTATGTTAATTTTTATATGTAAGTATATAGTAAATTTACTTTCATAAATATGTGCACACAAAAAAAAAAGTAAGAACTAAACAAGTCTGATCAGCTTGTTTACTTCTTTTTTTTTTTTACTATAAAAGGGAAGGTGTAGTGCCTCACCCTGTATTTAATTATGCTCTTTATTTAATGTAAGTCTATCATATTTTCATTAAACCGTTGTTTCATTTCATACCATATCTCTATTATATACTTTATTTACATATTACATATAACTGTAACATGCTACATTTATTTTAGACTATTGTTACTAAGCTAGGCTTTTACCTAAATATAAGCAGTTAGTCTGCACTGAATATTCTAACCTAACGCGTGATTACTTGGATCCACTATACTTCAAAAAAGTGATGTATTCGGATAATATGGACTACCCCATATTATATACCGTATTTCAACTTTGATTACTATTACACTTTAAAAAGCTAATTGCATGTGTGGGACACCCAAGTTTGAGTAATGTGGAGTACTATTTTACGTATGATTCGATTCGTTAACCCTTATACTTATTCATTCACTTGTTAGTATGAATTTGGTTTATCTTACTAAAAAATATTCTTTAACAAGCCTATAAAGCTATTTCATACAATCAAAAAAAAAAAAAAAAAATAATCATTTGCTACAAGTACTAAAGCAGGAAGCATTTGAAGTGTTCGTCAGAAACAATTATGTGGAGCAAGATTTTATATTTGACACAAACACTTGTATTATTTCATACAAATAGTTAAATTACAATAGTTTACAGCCAAAATTCCCAGTGAATGCCATTATTCATTTTATATGTAAAATGGGCTGTTGATTCCGAAAATTGCATTATCTTTTTTTTTATTTCGTGTCGTTTTCGAGATATCGGTCATTTTCGGTTTTTGAACCAAAAAAAAAAAGATAGTTCCACTTAAATACAAATATCTTAAGAACCAATGTCTGTGTTAAAATGAATTATATGTCATATTAAAGATAATTAAATTACCTACAAAAAATATCCCAATATTTTTTTTGATTGGCTTGTTAGTTTCGGCGAAATACTTTGATTTCTAAACAAACATTTTTTTTTTTCGAAAAAATTAAAAAAAAGTCAAAATCAACTACAGATTTATACAAAAAAAAAAAAATTTAAAAATCATTTTGTTTTTCAATATCATATTCTATATATTTGTTAAGCAAATAAGATACTATTTAAGAAAATCGATGGAAAAATGTAAAAGTTGTATAAACTACTAAAATGCGCTTTTGCCTATTGTTTTCGTTTTTTTGTAATAAACTGTTCGATAATTTGAAACTTTTTGTAAAACACATAAGAAAATACAAAAAATTCTTAAAGTATGCGTTAAAAAAAATACCCGTGTCTCGTCGTTTTTCTCCAGCACGTCAGATTTTTTTTTAATCGATTTTTGAAGTTTTTTAATCCACTGTACATGAAAAAAACAAAAATAACGCACAACCCTCTAATGTAAGGATCATATGTGACCTGGTCTATGAAAAGCGTGCTTACGTGTCAAAAAAAAAATTTCCACTTTTTTGCCGATTCGCATAAATTGACCTTTAAAAGTGTTTTCCAGCTGTTTTCAATTATTTTTTTTTTTCGCACGTAAGCCCCCTTTTCAAAGACCAAGTTACATATAGTTAAATTCATCGATTTAACACAAGAATGCGTAAAATCGATAAAAACACATCGTTTTCAATTTAAATAATACTTTCAATTAACTGAAATAAAGGAATTTCGTCCTCGTAACACTGGTTTGTTATAAGTAATCCAGGTTTGTATCTAACGTTCTTTTCCTCTATCCAGTTCATGACTGTAAAAATATGTGACGGTAATTTATGTTTTATTTTCAATTCAGGGACTTTTTTTTAACAATTCGTTGTTAAATTTATATTGCAATCGTTTGTACTTATTTCGTTATAATTAAATAAAGTACCTATAACATATTTAACCCCTTGAGACCGAAGCCTAAACCATTGTAGATATCGAAAAATGAACTTCGGATTAAGTTTTCTAGTGTTTAAATTAAGAAAAAAAAGTAGGCCCGGAAAAGCCCCTTATAGCCAGAAATGGTGCACTCATATTACACAGCGCAGCAAAAAAAATCCAAAAAACTTTTTGAATACTATTCCTGAAAGTACATGATGTTTCTAGTAAAACCCTATCTGTGTTTTGCTTGTTTGGCTCCAGGTCGAATTTTGTAGTATTACAAAAATTGCCTCAAAACTGCTTTTTCAAAGTTGCCACGGCTATAAGTCGTAAACTGTTTGAGATTTTGTTTTCCTATCTTTAACGATGTTATAGATATAGACTAAAGGAAAGAAAGTGTTCAAAAACTGACCCGAAAAATTTAGTTTTGGGCCATAAAATCACAAAAATGCCTAAAAATTTTACCATTTTTGGTCATTGCTATAAAATCGTTCCGTATTTTGCCAAACGATTAAAACAAAATTTTAGCCAAGACTTAACTCAACAACTCTCTAGAGCATGTCAATAACATACGATAACTCCTTGATACAAATTTTAATTAAAATATTGATGTATCAAAAAAAGCTTGGGGTCCTATATGACCCCATCGGTCTCAAGAAGTTTAAGCTGATTTTTTATAGCCATAGAATACAAAAGATTTTTTCGCGACCTAGTTCTTCCGATTTCCTTAAATTCTTGATGTTTTGCTGCAAATCGCATACAATTTATATTTCGTAACGGACCAATATTTTTTATTATGTAAGGATAGTGGGTACAAGAATAAAATTTAGGTTTGAGGGTTTCTTTAAATAAGGCAAGGTACTGCTCATGATGACTTACAATTCAATATTCAAGCACTTTACAAGCATTACAATCAGTTTTTTCTATGTCAAAAAACAATAAAATTTCTCTCAAAGTTAAATACAAATTCCAATATTTGTTTCCACGTGGAATCATGTTTCCAATTAAACAGTTTAAATTAAGAACGAAATTGCTCATCTCTGCTGCTGAGTATTTTAATTTTTTATTTTATTATTGTATTTTATTCTTTTATTTAGCGTGGCTTATTGAGAGATTTGCCAAAATTAAAAGATACAATTCTATTATTTAGCACAGCAAGAGTAAAAAATCTATCTTTAATATATGAACTGTTTTAAATTATTTGTAATGTCATAATGAGCAATTCCTTCTAAAATATCTTGCATGATATCGACGCATAAGTTATCAACTACATGAAAATTTTGAATATCATTAAAAACACATTTTTCTCTAAAGCCAGTTAATTTTGCATTTCAAATATTTAAGTCCACAGCGTAATTGATTTCATTCCTTAGCATGCCATATTTTTGTAGATATACTGTTTTTGTGAATTTAGTATTGCATCTACATACAAATTCTGCAAAACATATTCGCTTTAAAGCTTTCTGAGAAGCCCAATATTTGATAAAGATCTAAATTATCTCCTAAGATCAAAGAAGGTATTTAATTAACAGTTTTGTAGATTGGATGACTTACATCTATGCCAATAGTTTGCAGCTCATTTAAATGCTTAATTAGGGGTGCAAAAATGCGTTGATTTGCCTCTGAACCTAACTGTTTTCGCTCGGAAGTGTAAAAAAGCATTGTAGATTTGGCTTAATTTAGACTGCAAAAAAGATGGCATACAAGGAATCATTACGTACACAGCTCCAATTTTGTATTTATTACTACTGGAACCCAATGGATTATTTGGTTCAAAATCGTCAAAGTATGTAAATAGTGGAAGTAGCAGAGTATCTTCCACTGTTTCAAATTTTTTTATGTTGTTTTTCTAACTTGAACTTTGTATGTAATTTTTTTATATATAAATTATCATTTTTTAATTCATTTATGTTAGAAACTAAATCAAAAAGCATTTTAGTCATGCTAAAAAGTTTAAAAAATAATTGCTTTAAGAATATTTCCATTTTAGTTATCTTTAAATATGTATCGGTTTTAATTAAAACTTTTTCTGAGTAAGATAAATATCCTGCCAAATTTAGTTCTTTAAATAGTAAGTGTTCTGATTGAATAGAACAGCAATTAGACAAAAATCTCAGATACTGATAAATTTAATTTTTTTTCATTAATCTTTGTAATAGCAATATCAATATTGCATTTAAAAATTTAAAAGTTTTCTTTCAATATTTTTAAAATAATTTTTCTTGACATTGAATTCTCATTATATACATACATTAACAACAAGTTTGAGAATATCATATTTAACGGAGAAACATATAAATTTGCAAATTCATTTTCAGTATTAGTTGCATCTTCTTTGTGAAGATTGTTTAATGTCAATGAATTAGTTGTTTTTTCAATGTGATGTAATTTTGAAAAATATATTTTTAAATGAGACTTATAGATAATTTCACTATAACAGAACACTCAATTAAGGAATTAATACTTTTTATTTATAGAAAAAACTTACAAATGCTTAGTGTGAAAAGTGTTCGAATCGAAAAGAAACGCGCGCGAGCTGCTGTCGGTAAAGACTGAATTTTGTAATTTTCAACTCAAGACTTTGTAGTCTTGACGGACCGAAATTCTAAGGAATTTATGGCAAAACATCGAATACCATATTGTACAACGAATTCCACCAAAGCCAATTCCATATGGCTTTGAGTAGCACAAATAAGCCGGCCGTATACCGAATCATTGCACAAAAATTAGAACACAATGCACAGTAAACCTCGTTCGCTAAGGCAAGACGAACGCACAAGCCCTGCATAGTGTGTGTATGGCGGTGGGAAATGAGCACAAACAAATTGAAGCTTTGGTAACAACAACAACAACGACGCTATGCAATTGATCAGGCTGACTAATCGCAGCATACATTTGGGATGACTGACGATCGGTTGCTCAGACGGACAGATAGTAAAAGTGACGGATATCGGACCACAGTGATTGACCGTAAACAAAAGAAATTTCCAGAAAAAATTCACTTTTTAATTCTAGAACCACATTGTACGCAACTTCGGCTACTACAACGCAAAAGAAAGAACAAGCATAGCTGTTCGTCACCTTACAAGTGATAATGCAGTTACCGTAACTGATCTGCACTTGGCAAGTGATAAAGTGTTTGCGTCATTTGTTTTTTGTTTTCTTACAAATATTCAAACCATTTGGGACCAAAAATTTCTAAAATATTTTTGAAGTTTATAATACAAGTATTAAAAACGACTTGTGGCAAATAAATTGTAGTTTTCAATATTTCCAACAAATATTTACCAATTAGCGGAAGTATTTAATGTTTACCGTAAGAATTTATTGTTTGATGCAAGTATTTAATGTTCATTGCAAACATTCGATTATTTCCCACAAATATTTTGGAAATTCTCTTTTTTTAGAGTGTAGCAAATATAATCTAAAAACATACTACTCGACTTTTAGTCAACAAAAATTGCGAATAACGGTACTACTTTAGGAAATGGACAGGGTGATCCACATTGCCCGACACTTTTCTTTTTCAGCTTTTTTTAGGTCCTTTCAATTTAACTGGCCTCACGCTTGAAAATGTTAATATTTTAGTTTATGAATTATCAAATAGTAAATAGAATAACTAATGCAAATAAATTGACCAAGCGAACCTACTACCATTACTTTGGTAGAAATTGGCAAAAAAATAAAAAGGTAACCACATTACCCTAAGTTACTCTAATATTACTTTTGCATCAGCATATGTATGTATAAATTTGATGTCATTCTAACCTCTCTCAAAACTTTTTCCTGCACATTAGTTTTTCATTCAGCATTTATTTGTCAAATGAGCTTCTTAGGGACACCAAGAACTGCGTTTATAGAGTCGATTGCTTGATGAAAATATGCATACAAATAGGCAGTAATGCCACAATTACAATCTGACTGATGGTGAAGCATTTATGAGAGTCTATTATTCTATCCTAAACTCACATTGGTAGTTTCTAAACATAACTTTTGCAATCCAGCTAATTTGTATTCGTAGAGAATGATGGTTAAAATTGCACAAATATTCGAAAATCAAAAGCAAAAAAGATCCTGTTCAAATTTAGAATTAAATGAATTTCGTTCCATTTATTTAGATTTAATACAAAATGCTACCGATAATAAATCTTACGGGTAACACTGAAATTAATAACAATATTAAAAATCAACTAAACTAAATAATGCACTACATAGTAGTTAATCGAGGAATTTAAAAAAAAAATTTAAATTATTGTATAATTAAAAATTATAAATGCTAGACATTTTAATATGCATGTTTCAATTTATTTTCAATATTGTCCTTTTACATTGAACCTTCAACATTTTACTCGGGTGAGTATTAAATGTGTAAGGAATACTTAGTGATTTCTGCTTAATATACTCACACAAGTTGGTGCGTATTAAATCTTGCTACCATACGAAATTAAATGTTCATTATGTTTTTGAAAACGAGAGTACGCATTTTTGATTCGAATGTGAAATCGGTTTTGATATACGGGTGCGAAACATGGCTTGTTACTGAACAACTAACGAACAAGCTGCAAGTATTCGTCAACAAATGCTTAAGGCGTATACTAAAGGTTTGGTGGCCTCGCACTATATCAAATGCCGAGCTACATCAAAAATGCAAACAGAAGGCTATAGCAAACTAGATCAAGCTGCGCAAATGGGGATGGATTGGTCACACTCTCCGGAAACCACACAGCGAAGTTTGTCGCCAGGCCCTTGAGTGGAATCCACAAGACAGTAGAGAACGTGGTAGACCCAAAACCAACTGGAAAAGGTCGTTGGAAAAGGAAGTCCAAGAATCGGGAAAATCGTGGCAAGAGATCAAAGTCATCGCAAGGGATCGTGACAAATGGAGAGATTTCATATTGGCCCTATGCTCCTCCTAGGAGTTAAAGGAGAATACATATGTTTTTGAATTGCACCTTCTGAACATGACCGTCATAAAGTCTTACGACACGCTCAGCTATCCCTTTGTTGTGGTTGCATTTGTCAAGTAATACTTGGTGTTGTGTTCTTTTTATTATGAGGTGCTTTTTTTTGGTTCTTGGGTCATAAGTTGGTTAGATGACCTAGAAAATAATTAATGTGCTCAGTACTGGAATTAAAGATGTCGAAAAATATAAATTGTTTTTGTTGTTCTTGTTTAATACGGTCTGGTACATCGAGAGAACAAACCACCACATATTGGTGTTGTTGCTGTTGGCCAAGCAGTTGTTTCTGGTGTAGTCACTGCTGATGCAGGAAACCGAGTTATATCCCGCGGAGTTGTTGATCGTGTTGTGTTTGGAGTAGAAGCACAAGGCGTACCAGTACATGGTGCTGTTGGTGTTGAAAATGGAGTTGTTGATCGTGTTGTGTCTGGAGTAGGAGCACAAGGTGCACCAGTACATTAGGGCTGTTCAAAAAAAAAATTTTTTTCGAATTTCTTAGATATACTTTGACATCACGTTCTACATCATGACAGAATATCCCATAAATTTTTTCAGATTTTTAAATGCATTTTTAAAGGTGGCTCAAAGCAAAAATATATTTTTAATATTTTTTTTTAGCATTAATTATAAAATGTTGGGAAACAATTTGAAAAATTTGTTTTAGAGTAACTTAAAAACATTAATTTTGTTTAAGCGTTTTGCCTTTCACGGGACTGCATTACTATATTTCAAACGTTATGTCATCGAGCCTGCTGGCCCTAAAAATGTCTCAACGTATCTTGTCTTGAGGGTTTTTAAGAGCTCTTTCGAATGAGATCTTGTAAATTAAAAATGTTCATTTTGTTTAAAGCACGGTGACTTTTTTCTTTGAAAAACCGTTAAATTTCGCTTTTTCAATGCAGTTTTTCGTTTTTTAAGAGGTGTAAAATTTTTTTTTGTCATAATTACAACGTAGATTTTGAAGTTCATTAAAAAACAAACAAAATTAATGTTTTTAAGTTACTCTAAAACAAATTTTTCAAATTGTTTCCCAACATTTTATAATTAATGCTAAAAAAAAATATTAAAAATATATTTTTGCTTTGAGCCACCTTTAAAAATGCATTTAAAAATCTGAAAAAATTTATGGGATATTCTGTCATGATGTAGAACGTGATGTCAAAGTATATCTAAGAAATTCGAAAAAAAATTTTTTTTTGAACAGCCCTACAGTACATGGTGCTGTTTGTGTTGGAAATGGTGTTGTTGATCTCAATGGGTCTTGAGTCGTACTGCATGGCGTTGAAGGTGTTGAAAAATGAGGTGTTGTAGATCTCAATGGGTCTTGAGTCGTACTGCATGGCGTTGAAAGTGTTGCAAAATTTGGTGTTGTACACAGAAAAAAAAAACTGACGGTAAAATTAACTATAAATTTTGTATTCTATAGTTTTTCAAATTTTCTATAGGAAACAAAAACAAAAATTCAAACTTTCAGAATCAGCTTTACTTTTCTACAGATGAATTCAACTGTACATTTTGTATTCCATAAATTTTTTTTTTTTTTTTCATATGAATAACATTTTGAATTGAGTTTTTAACAGGTTCATAAAATTCTCACATTGTTTAAGAATAAATCAACATAAGCTTGCTAGAGTTGTACTGATATTTTGCCATTTGAAATGGTGTCGCCGTAGAAGTTGTTTGCTACAATTTCTACGAGTTTTTGGAAACGGCTAGTTACAGCCCTTCTGGGGTGCTAACTATTAAACCGTTCCAAAACAGTTTTAACTGTTTGGAACAGTTTGTATTGTTAGCTGACCTTTTAAGAACTGCGATTGTTAGTTTCTAAACCGAGTAAAATGTAAATTTACAGAATTCTACGGTCAAAATACAAAAACTCCGGGTTGGTGCAATTTCTATCGAAAATCTAGGTTAAATTAACTGTTTTCACAGTACCTAAACATTTTAACAGCAACTGTACAGTACTATTTTTACAGTAATTTTACTGGACTGCACAGTCAATTTAACCTTTACTGCGGGTTGGTGCAATTTCTATCGTTGAAATCGGTTGGATTGACCGATATTTTTTTTTCTGTGTAGATCTCAATGGGTCTTGAGTCGTACTACATGGCGGTGAAGGTGTTGAAAAGGGTGTTGTTGAGCTCATTGGGTCTGGAGAAGTTGATATATGCGTTATTGTTGTTTCCTCCGATGCTGAATTTAATGGCTTTTGTTTGCTCAATGATTTTAGGAATTTGTTTCTGATTACGGCACTTGATGCCTACGAGAGAAAATAAAGCAAAATTTTATATAAACTTATAACAAGTTCATAATTTAGTCTATTATACTAACCATATCAGCTGCTAATAGCAGCATGCAAACTTTTGAAATTTTAAGAGAAACCTTCATGTTGACCAGTGGTAATACTTCTGAGTTTGCCGGATCTTAATTGTTGTATATATACCTGGTTAGAAGATTAGAGGCAAATATTTGTTCAGAATAAAACACAACTAGTAAGGGTGGTATCTGTGGCCTGGCCAAACAATAAATACCCTACACTGCATTTCAAGTATATTATTAAACACTTAGTTGATAAATACTATTCAATATTCTTGAAAGTACATACAAGTTTTTATCAAAACAGATTGTTTTATTCTTCCGTAACTCCTAGGAGGAGATCTTCTGTAGAGCTTGCATTTAATGTTTTGAGTGTTTGAGTAAAATTAGGTTAGGTTTTCTTAAAAAAATCTTTCAATATAGCATTTTCAAACTTTTGCTTATATGGGAGGTGTCACATCCCCTAGTCCCACTACGTTTCCTTTTTGCTCAGAGTTTGCAATTAATGTTTTTAGTGTTTGAGTGAAATTGATTTGGATTATCTCAAAAAACACTTTCATTATATCACTTTTCCTTAAATGAGACGTGCCACGCCCTCTTTCCCGAGTCCGCTTAGTTTTTTCTCAGAGCTTGCATTTATTGATTTGAGTATTTGTGTGCAATTTGGTTGAGTTATCTCAAAAAACGCGTTCAGTATAACATTTTGAAAATTTTGCTTATATGGGAGGTGCCACGCCCTCTGGTCCGAATTCACATAGTTTTTGCTCAGAGCTTGTACTTACTATCTCTATTATTTATGTGTATTTTGCTTGTGTTATTGCAAGTAATGCTCTTAATATTGCGTTTCCAGCCACCCAGCCAGCCAGACAGACGGACACAGCTATATCGACTCAGGAGGTGACGCTGATCAAGAATATATATACTTTTCCATACCTGCCATGCCTCCTTCTCTGCGTTACAAACGGAAGGACAAAGTGAATATACCCTGGGTGTAGGATATAAAAATCTTGGGCCAGATAAGATTATTAAACAATCGGATAAGTTTATTCACTAGAATAAGGTGATGGTAAGTAATTTCTATAATTTTTATCTATCTTTTCCTTATCACAGTTACTAAGCTACTAAACTTTAGCAATCGGAATTTCTTTTAGTACCGGAAAGAACAAATAAACTCTTGTCAGTATCAGTGATTTGAGTTAGTAATAAAATTATCAATTGTGAGAAATCTCTCAAATTGGATTGATTTACCTTTGAATAAAATATGCATATGTTTTATCAAGAATTATTGCAACAGGGATGTTAATTTTAAATAATACAATCTTTCGATGAAGTCATGCATTTTTTACAATAGATGAGACTATATTAGGTAACTTCTCCATTAGCTATGGGCTAGTTTGTATGGACATTTTTAAAAATTAACTTTTTATACCTTGCGGTGGTTTTTTATGTGACGTTTGATGAAAAAGTAAGTGAGCCAAAATTTGGAGGGGGTGGGGTGGGTCTAACCCTTGCCGGTTTTGAGTCAAAGTCCGAATTTCGGGGGTAAAATTTTGAAAAAAGCTTCTAACTGCAAACCAGTTATACTTACAGGCATAGAATGTATGACCAACCCCCATTATATTTTCTACCCCAACATTTTCACCAAACATACTTACCCCCTATCTCTACCCCTAAGGGTCGCTCCCATATAAGCCTTAATTTTCATGACATTTTTATAAAATCGACCTCCACCACCCCCAGGCTGCCCCTACATTGTTCAAAAGTATGACCTCCCCCATTATTTTTTCCACCCCATCATTTTCACGAAACATACTTACCCCCTATCTCCACCCCCTAGGGGTGCTCCCATACAAAAATACTCATATTTATGTTAATTAATAAACATTTTTGCTCTCATCACCCCTACTGCCCCCATATTGCTACTTAGGAAGGTAAAATGTATGACCGACCCCCATTAATTTTTCCAGCCCGACAATTTTAGTAATCAAACTTGCCCTCTATCTCCGTCCTTTACCTTTAATGGAATGGTACGATCGGCACACCCAGTAACTGCTCGTTTCCGTCATACGTGATACGCGTTTTTTTTTTTTTTTTAATTCAAAACCACTGTAACTGTGGCAATTAATTTATGTAACAGAAGCAATATTAGTACACCAGTATAAAGTCGCACCCTGGACCGCTTTTGTATGAGAGCACCCCTAGAGGGCGGAGATAGAGGGCAAGTATGTTTTGTAAAATTGTCGAGCTGGAAAAACTAATAGGGGTCGGTCATACATTTTACCTTCCTAAGTAGCACTATGGGGGCAGGGTTGATGAGAGAAAAAATGTTTATTAATTAACATAAATATGAGTATTTTTGTATGGGAGCACCCCTAGGGGGTGGAGATAGGGGTTAAGTATGTTTCCTGAAAATGATGGGGTGGAAAAAATAATGGGGGTAGGTCATACTTTTGAACAATGTCAATGTAGGGGCAGCCTGGGGGTGGTGGAGGTCGATTTTATAAAAATGTCATGAAAATGAAGACTTATATGGGAGCGACCCTTAGGGGTAGAGATAGGGGGTAAGTATGTTTGGTGAAAATGTTGGGGTAGAAAATATAATGGGGGTTGGTCATACATTCTATGCCTGTAAGTATAACTGGTTTGCAGTTAGAAGCTTTTTTCAAAATTTTACCCCCGAAATTCGGACTTTGACTCAAAACCGGCAAGGGTTAGACCCACCCCACCCCCTCCAAATTTTGGCTCACTTACTTTTTCATCAAACCTCACATAAAAAACCACCGCAGGGTATAAAAATCGAAAAATTGTTATTAAGCCCATAGCTATTCTCCATAGACAGTATATCAATCACTGTACACAAATTTGCTGAACAATTTTCTCATCTAGTATTAAAAATTTTACACAAGGGTGACAAAGTAACTAGTAGGTACGAAAATTTGTATAATACACCATCATATATAGAAGAACCAACTATCTCTGAAGTATATGCGATGTTGAGTTGCTTAAAAACAAACAAAGCACCAGGTGCTGACAATATTAAAGCAATTGATACTAAACTAAGTGCTTTTAGCTTGGCTCCAATTATTCACACAATTATTAGCCGCTGTATCAGTCAATGTTCAATACCATAGTTACTAAAAACTTCAATAATTCGACCAATATACAAAGAAGGCGTTAAGAAAAATATAGAAAATTACAGACCAATTGCAGTTCTGCCAGTTGTAGAAAAATGTATGGAAGCAGTCATAATTAAACGATTAGATGCGTTCATTAAAAAACATAAAACTCTGCAATTAAACCAATATTAGGTGAATTTTCTAAAATGGTCACAACAAGCTTAAACAAAAACCATCATTTGCTAGTTGTATTCATAGACTTCAGCAAAGCGTTCAAAAACCTATCCATAATTTTTTTTTTTTTTTGTGATTTACGAGTTAATGGGACCAAAGTGCATCAGAATAATGGCATTTCTTGTACATTTTGGCTTTGAACTACTGTAATTTATCACCGGATTTTCTTAATTTTTCAATATAATATCTGAGGAAGTATGCTTAATTGGATTCCAAAGTTCTAGCTGCTACTTTTGAAAATTTTTATACCCTACACCCAGGGTATATTCACTTTGTCCTTCCGTTTATAACGCAGAGAAGGAGGCGTGGCAGATATAGAAAAGTATATATATCCTAGATCAGCGTCAGCTCCTGAGTCGATATTGCCATGTCCGTCTGTCTGGCTGGCTGGCAGGCTGGGTGGCACTTTTTGGGAAAACTGAGCAAGATAATTCAATGAAATTTGTTACACTGCCACCGTCGTCAAAGTTAGTTCGGCGGATTGAAAATGAGCAAAATCGGTCAACCGACACGCCTACCGCCTATACAAAAATAAATTCAAAATGCAATTTTAGGAGTATTTTTAACGACAATGCAACCAAACTACACACAAATACTACGAATTGTAAGCACAATATCTGAGAAAAAACTGAGCAAACTAGGGGAAGAGGGCGTGGCACTTCCCATATAAGCAAAAGCTTCAAAACGGTATACTGAAAGCGTTTTTTAAGATATTCGAACCAAATTTCACTCAGATATTAAGAATTATAAATTAAAGTTCTCAACAAAAATTGAGTAAAATCGGACAAGTGGGCGTGGCACCTGTCATATAAGCAAAAGCTTCAAAACGCTATACTGAAAACGTTTTTTGAGATAATCCAAACAAATTTCACTCAGACACTAAAAACTATTGTATAAATGCAAGCTCTGAACAAAAACTGGGTGAACTCGGACAAGAGAGCGTGGCACCTCCCTTTCAAGCAAAATTTTCAAAATACTGCAGTGTAGGGTATTTATTTTTGGCCAGATCATAAGTACTATGCAAGCAAAAAAAAAACAGTCAAAAAATAAACTTCATAATTACACCCTTACTAGTTTTTTAATGATTTTATCCTATTACAATTTTTGAGAGGTCAAAATATTTTTATTTCTTTATATTTCGCAACGTTTTATAACAGTTTTACCTTTTTTTAACCTTTCAGTGTGCTTAAATTCGGAAGATAGATTTAACTATAGAGAGGGTAAAAGGTAAGTCATATATGCTGCCATCTAATTTCCCTTGGGACTTGCCCTCTCTCAGCTTGATTATACCATAGTATAGCAGTGTACCCAATATTATAATTTACGTCACATGCTTTCAGAAATGCTGAAGATACTCAAAACGTACGAATGTACCCCGCATATGCCCCCCTCGCGAAGGTGCCCCATATGCGGGGTACATTCGTACATAACGTGGAAATACAAGTGCAACGGTGGATGCAGAATTTAAGAAATCGTATGTGAATCGAATGAAAGAGTATGCTCTTGAAAGTAAAGGACATCTTTCGCATGCAGATCTACCATTGAACTTGTCTGGTAAATCCTAACAGATGCAAAACCTTCGTCGGTGCACAAAAGTTTGTTAAATGGCCATATTCTTGTTATTTCAAATGCACTTGTAATATTTTTGCCATCGCATGATTGAAAACTTTAGCTAGACTTGGAATATTGTGCATAGTAAGTAGGAAATAGTCCATGGTTATTCACATTCCAATCGCTGCATGCAGTTCTCAGTTTTCAATAAAAAGGCCCAATCAAGCCTCTAAGGTTGAAGACGGTGTGTAAAGTTTGGTAGGAGTAAGAGATAAACTATCCCGTTGACTCAAGCATAATTAACTGCATCTCTTGAGAAATGACTTTCAGAGATGTCGACTAGCGGCATATAAAGGATATCTTTAGAGTATTGCTGTTGGCTTTGGACATGTTTCAGTAATTCCAGCCACTCTGACTTTAGTTATACTAAATAAATTAAATTTACGCTTCATAAGGGTAAATTCGCGTATACGAATGTACCCCGTAACCATATGTACGAATGTGTCCCAAACTGATCAATAGAGATTTTTGTTATTTTTATTAAAACTATTAGCAAAAACTCAAAAATTATAAATATTAAAATCAGATAAGAAAATTACTTTTGCACTGGAAAAACACAAAAAGTCTTTTTTCGGCCAAGTCAACAATCGTACCACTACCAGATTTCACCAGATAAATGGTTGCCAACATTGGATACAAGCGCGGAAATGGTAAAGTCTACTGTATTCGAAATAAAGTCACTGTAAGAAGGTGCCACGTGTACGAATCTACCCCATCTTCCCTTAAATACAATCAGGCATTCAAATTTTAAAAAAAGTGTTAAAATTTGGGAAATGTGTGTTTCAATTTATTTTTCAATATTTTGTTCGCAAGTCCTTTTACATACAACTCTCCAGATTTTACTCGGGTGAGTCTTAAATGGGTAAGTTAGGCTTAGTAATTTTTGCTTAAAATACTCGTTGTTGCGCACGCAATCCTGCTGCCACACGAAATGAAATGTTCATTAGGTTTTTGAATTGTACCTTCTAAACATGACTGTCATAAAGTCTGACGTCATTCTCCATGCTCTCTCGTCTCTTTGTTGTACTTGGTGGTATGTTCTGTTTATTGTGAGGTTGTTTTTTTGGATCTGTTTTCATACGTACATATATAGGTGAGATATTATCGAAAATGATTAAGTGTGCTCAGTAGTGGACTCAAAGATTTAGAAAAATATAAATTGTTTTTTGTTCTTATTTAATATGGTCTGGTACATCTGGAGAATAAACCACCACATATTGGAGTTGTTGTTGTTTGCCAAGTAGTTGTTTGCCAAGTAGTTGTTTCTGGTCTAGTCACTGCTGATGTAGGAACCCGAGTTGTTGTTGTTGTTGCCCAAGCAGTTGTTTCTGGTCTAGTCACTCCTGATGTAGGAAACTGAGTTGAATCTCGCGGAGTTGTTGGTCGCGTTGTGTCTGGAGAAGTATCACATGGTGTTGTTATAATGGTTGAAGGAGGCGTTGAGATATGAGTTGTTTTTAAGTCCTCAGTTGTTGGACTTACTGTTGTTGTTGTCGTTGTAGTGCTTGAAAAATGAGGAGTTGTTGGACCTCTCGTTGTTGTCGTTGTAGTGCTTGAAAAATGAGGAGTTGTTGGACCTCTCGTTGTTGTTGTCGTGCTTGAAAAATGGGGAGTTGTTCTGCCCGTACTGAGATCTGATACTGTTGGATTTGTTGTTGTTGTTGTCGTTGTATCTGGCGATGTATCACATGGCGTTGTAGGATAAAATGTCGTTCTTTCTTCCGATGACGTATTTATTGGCTGTTGTCTGCTCAGTGATGTTAGCATTTTGTTTCTGATTACAGAACTTGATGCCTACGAGAGAGAAAAAAAGCAAAATTTTATATATGTATATACTTATTATACGTACATAATTTAACTCTACAATACTAACCATATCAGCTGCTAATAGCAGCATACAAACTACTGCCGAAATTTTAATAGAAACCTTCATGCTGACCAGTCGTAACACTTCTGAGTTTGCCAAATTTCAACTGTTGTATATATACCTGGTTAGAAGATTAGAGGCAAACATTTGTTTGGAAGAAAACACAAAAACCTTGGGCCAGATAAGATTATTTTACAATTGGTGACGTTTATTCACTAGAATAAGTTGATAATAATTTCTATCATTTCTATCTTTCCCTTATCATAGTTACTACGCTACTAAACGTTACCAATTCAAGTTTCTTTTATCACCGGAAAGAACAATTAAACTCTTGTCCGTATCACTGATTTTACGTTATCAATTGTGAGAAATCTATAAAATTGGATTAATTAACATTTAAAAAAAGTGTGAGCTTACTTAGGAATTATGTGTTGCAGTAAGGAGAAAGAATCGTTGAAATATTAAATATGTATACAATTTTTTGATGATGTCATGCATTTCTTGATAAAAGTTATCACTGATCTTTAACCGCCTATAACTCTGTATGACACCCCTTAGGTAGACTCCCCTGCAAAAATTACATTTTTAAGAAATTGACTTCCCCACTTTCAGGAAGCCCCGAGTGGGGTAGAATGCAAGACCAACCTTCATTAATTTTTCCTCCTCTATATTTCTTCTCAACTTACTTATCTTCTTTTTCATCCCCTCAGGGGGCTCCTCTGCAAAAATTATCTTTTCTTATGAAACTGCCTTGCAAAAATTACTTTTTTGTGAAATAGACTCCCTCTTCTTTCAAGGTGCCCCTGGTGGAGTAGAATGAAAGACGCCTATAACTCTGTATGACACCCCTTAGGTAGGCTCCCCTGCAAAAATTACATTTTTACGAAATTGACTTCCCCACTTTCAGGAAGCCCCTAGTGGGGTAGAATGCAAGACCAACCTTCTTTAATTTTTCCCCCTCTATATTTCTTCTCAACTTACTTATCTTCTTTTTCTTATGAAACTGCCTTGCAAAAATTACTTTTTTGTGATATAGACTCTCTCCACTTTCAGGGTGCCCTTGGTGGAGTAGAATGAAAGACTAACCTCTATTATTTTTTCCCCCTCAACATTTTTTCCCTTAAAACTTGCCCTCAATATCTGCCCATTAGGGGGACTCCCCTGCAAATATAACCTTTTTTATGAAGTTGACTCTCTCAATTTTGTTGGTGCCTCTTTTGGGGTAGAATGAGAGATCAGCAGCAGCTTATTGATTTTTATAACAAAGGATCAAACTTCTATTAAAAATCATAGGTATAAAAAATGTTAATATAGCACTGAATTCCCTCTCAATGTCCAATAGCATATATTCAAAGCTGCTTCAACAGTAACCAACATTTTTTCAATTAAACTTTATTGCATATTTAGTTTGGCAAATTTTGTGTGTTGTTTGATAATATGGTAGAAGTTAATTTTAAAACAAAATAGCTTTTCAATCAACTTCATTAGAATGCTGGCTGTGGTTAAGTTCGCTAACGGGAGGATCTATCACGCCGTTTGTTTCTGTCACAAAACAGGTTCCTGGTTCAAATCTTTCCAATTGCTGAATATAAAAGGGACGCACGAGGAAGCTAGAGTGGTTTTTGTCTTCTATACATACACGCTTTGTGCTTGTCATGAGAAAATCGTAATAAGAAAACATGCAAATGAGTTGACATATGACCGAGAAACATTTTCCAAAAGAGAATTGAAAATGATTTTTTTTAGTGGGCTTAGGTCTTCTAATAAAGACAACATACTTGGTTAGTATCAAAACCCCCGAATAGATGGACCGCCTGGGCCTTGAATGAAGGTCTAAACAACAAAAATCAGCGTTTTTTTTTACAATTTTTGGACTTATCTCAAAAACTAAGAAATTCTTGGTAGTACTTCAGCTCAAATCTTTGAAAGGGGTTAATTTTGTACATCTTACATCAAAAATGAAATCAGAGGGCTATAGCAAACGAGGTCAAGCTGCGCAAATGGAAATGGATTGGTCACACTCTCCGGAAACAACACAGCGAAGTTTGTCGCCAGGCTCTAGAGTGGGATCCACAAGGCAGTAGAGGACGTGGTAGACCCAAAACCAATTGGAAAAGGTCGCTGGAAAAGGAAATCCAAGAATCGGGAAAGTCGTGGCAAGAGATCAAAGTTATCGCAAGGGATCGCAACAAATGGAGATGTTTCATATTGGCCCTATGCTCCTCCTAGGAGTTAAAGGAGAATACTTACATAGGGTAAGGGAGGGATAAATGGACTACCAATCTTTCTTTTTTAAATAAAACCCAAAATACATGAACAAAACAATTAATTTTATGCCATTCTGGCAAGGAAACATTTTGCCATTATTCTGATTCACTTTTAGATAAATTTCTAAATAGAATAAAGAAAAAAAAAAATTAAAAAACTGAAAATGCTCAAAATGAAGATAAAAAAAAGTGTAGTGTTATATGGACTATATAATCCATATTGCCATATGTGTTTATTTGGTACAGAAGTTTCATATAAAAATGTCACTTCCACAACTGGTACATTTTGCATAACTCCAAGAACGTCAAATTGCACATTCAACTTAAAATTCGCCACGTCGGTCTTCTGAGTAAAGGGTATTAGATTATATGCATTTTTAATTTTTTTTTACTTTGTAGCTTACGAATTACAAATAATGACCATCAGACTCGTCATGAAAACTGCAGGTAGATCCCCCACCTGAAGAAGATGATAAATACATTTGTTTTTGAGGCTTTTTTCTTTGGTGGTCCATATTACCCACAGCACGTGTTGGTAAAATAAATGTTTGTTTTTATCAACAACTCTTGTGGTTAATGAACTAATTTGTGCTAATAAATTGTAAATGGCATTCACTGACTTCATATAATTAATGATTTATTTAAAAATACGATGTCTTGACAGTGAAATAATGAAATTTAGTCACTAGAAAAAATGAATCACTAAATTTTTTTTTAGAAAAAACAACTTCCCAGCAACATGCGACTTCACCGAACGCTTAAGTCGCGCTATTATAACCTTTAGGTATTTGCGTAAAGTTTGTACATGGAAAACGGTAAATTCTTTGTTTGCAGTGGGAAATAACCGTGTGAACCATATTACCCACGTAGTCCATATTTCCCTCCCTTACCCTGCATACAATTTTCTACATTTTGAGATTTTATTTCACTGCTCTACAGTGAAAAGTTTGCCCCTGGAACCAGTTGAAATTTGACCGTGCAAGTGGAGGGTTTTAATACCTCTGAAAAGCAAAATCCTGCCGGAGTGCAACACTTCTGACTTTAAATCTTCTCTTTATGTTGACTTATTTTTTTATGCAGATGGCAGCGCTTTGATAATATCGGGTAAAGTATCTATGTAATGCTATTGGGGAAAATTAAAGTGAATATGAAAAGCCCATATATGTACAATATTACCATTCAACAAATCTCCATAGAGAATTCCCACCAGACCGTTTTCAGTGCAAGGGAACTTAATACCATTTTCAAACTCAGTCAAGTATTAAGGAGTTATTCTTGATGAGAAGTTCATATTTTAACAGCATGAAGACAGCATCTGCATTAAAGCCACCAGATGCAGCAGAATATGAATAAAAAATCTAAGCTAAGCATTAAAAACAAAACGCTGCTTTACAAACTATGTGTTGGGCCAGTTCTGACTTGTGCTTGTCCCGTTTGCAAAAATTGTGCAAATACTCATTTAAAACGACTTCAGGTTATACAAATTAACATAGTTGCATACGATAGCACAAGAAAAAACGATTTCAAATGCCATTAATGATATGAGCCTGTCATTTTTTAATAAATGCAGGTTTTCAACCTACGCGCTTATGCGGAGCTTACAATAGGCAGGTTTTTTGTTCCTCTATTTATTATAGCGGATCCAAAAACCTGTCCTAATGATTTCTTTTATCTAGTGTTATAGTCATATTATTATATCATTTTCCTATAAATTTTAATTTTATTTTGTCGCCAAATTAAAAAAAATAACTGGTAACGGAGAAAAATTTGGCCTGGCCAAACATTACATACCCTACACTGCAGTATTTTTAAAATTTTGCTCATATGGGAGGTGCTACGGTCTCTTGTCCGAGTTCACCCAGTTTTTGTCCAGAGCTTGGATTTATAGTTTTTAGTGTCTGAGTGAAAAACGTTTTCAGTACAGTGTTTTGAAGCTTTTGCTTATATAGGAGGTGCCACGCCCTCTTGTCCGAGTTCGTCTAGTTTTAGCTTAGAGAGTGCATTTATAGTCTTTAGTATTTGAGTGAAGTTTGGTTGGATTATCTCAAAAAACTCTTTCAGTATAGCATTTTGAAACTTTTGCTTACATGGGAGGTGCCACGCCCCCTTGTCCGATTTCACCCAATTTTTATCGAGAGCTTTCATTTATGATACTTAGTGTCTGAGTCGAATTTGGTTCGAATATCTCAAAAAACGCTTTCAGTATAGCGTTTCGAAGCTTTTGCTTATATGGGAGGTGCCACGCCCTCTTGTCCGAATTCGTTGAATTTTTTCTCAGAGCATTGTAAGCGCTTAGTATTTATGCTTATTTTGGTTGCATTGTCGTGAAAAATACTCCTAAAATTGCATTTTGAATATATTTTTTGTATGGGCGGTTGGCGTGTCCGTTTACCGATTTCGCTCATTTTCAATCCCGCAAGCTATCTTTGACGGCGGAGGCAGTGTACCAAATTTCATTGAATTATCTTACTCGGTTTTCCCAAAAAGTGTATTTCAACACACAACCAGCCAGCCAGACAAACGGACATGTCTATATTGACTCAGGAGGTGACGCTGATCAAGAATATATATACTTTTCTATATCTGCCACGCCTCCTTCTCTGTGTTACAAACGGAAGGACAAAGTGAATATGCTCTGGGTGTAGGGTATAAAAAAAAAATTTAAAACATCAACTTTGAAGGTCCAGAACTTTTCGAAATTCTTTTAAACCCTTTAAACCAAATACATTCTTAGAATGCCCATACAATTAGGTAAGAGTTCTCTGTAAAAAATTTGTCTATAAAACGTTAAAACGTTTACGTTTATATTCTTCTGTAACTCTTAGGTGGAGCATAGGGCCGAAATGAAACGTCTCCATTTGTCACGATCCTTTGCGATAACTTTTATCTCTTGCCACGACTTTCCCGATTCTTGGATTTTCTTAAAACGTTAAAACGCTTAATTCTATTTTTAAATATACGACAGTGGCACCATTTGACAAAATACTAACCAAAAATAAAATTATGACACAAAACAGATCGAAATGGTCTAACAGCCCACAATGCTAAACGGTGGGTTAATAAAACTTATTCCAAAATAGAGGACCTTACATCGAAACAAAATTAGACCCAAATTTAAGTGCAGGATGTATTTAGCTATTTATTTTACACCTTAAATGTTTACATTATACGAATATTAAGCAAATGCGCGTGATGTGATGATATGATGCAGTGGAATCTCTTAGTGTAGTAAAAAACAAGTGGCTGACCATTCATTCTAATGATGATAGATCTCATGAGGTGCTTGCACATATTGTTGAGGTACCTCGTACGAAGTGTATGATGACGCATCTTGATGATGATGTTCGTGATGAGCTGGTAATGCTGCCGAATATGTTGGTGCAACAGCTGCATAAGCAACTGGAGCCTTAACAACAGCTGTGTTTGGTGAATGATGATAATGATGGACTGGTGCTGGAGCGGCTACCACTTTATGGGTGAGTGGCTCACGATGAACCACGGCATTGAAACCATTGATATCATCAGCGGTGTACTTGACAATGCGACGGAAACCATCAGCATCATCCAGAGAGTATTCACCATGCACAACATCACCATCGCGACTTTCGCTTTGGCTCTTTGAATCCCCAGAAACAGTATCCTTAACATCATAGGCGAAATTGTATTGTGGATGAGGATCATCGGGATACTGCTCCTCGTGATGATGGTATTCATGCTCGTGATGTTGCTTCTGCAGATATACATGTTGTTGTTGTTGTTGTTGTTGTGGGGCAGCAGCAATATGTGTTGTATGCAATGCTGGTGCAGCATGTTGATAAACTACTGGCGTAGCATGTTGCTGGTAGTGGTGCTGATGTTCCGAAGGAATCTCATGAATTTCATGTTGCACGGGAATGATGCCAGCGCTGGCAACGGCAATAAGTGCAAAGGTGGCAAAGAACTGAAAGTGAAATTTTATTTCGCGTTAGAATTCTGTTTTTATCCTTAAGGTGACCTACATTTTCAACTAAATATGTAGGTCACTTACACATCATATGTTGCCAAGTGCAGAAGTGAGATAGCCAAATAAATTGTTGTTGCCAAAATTGGCAATTTGTTGTTTACATTTACACTTTGTAGTGACAGCAAATGAATGATTACTCACCTTGAAGGCCATTTCGTTAGTCTTTTTGTTGGTGTCTTAATGAAATTGCAAGTGCAAATTATAAATTTTTAAAATTTGTTTTTTAAAATCCAATTGAGTGCTGCTGCTGCGTCCTCCTGCGTTCAACTGACTGTTTGTGCTTTGAATGTTAATTAATCCGTTGGTTGCATTTGTTTTTATACTCTAAAGACTTTGCGCTGGAATGGAATTTTGGAGTCAAGTGCCGATTGTTTCATATGCCATTTCACCTTAAATTTTTGTGTAAAATTGTTGGTTTTTTTTTTACTTTTTGTCTTTGATTTTAAATATCATTATGAAAAATTGTTTTTTTTTTTTTTCGCTATTGTTTGAACATGGCAAACGCACAGTTAGCGTTACGGCCTGGGGCAATTTGTATTTGAAATAACCTCACCCGCACCGTAGAAGAAAAAAAACGGAATTAACTAAAACACACCCTTTTAACAAGTAATTGGCTGTGTGCGAGTGTGTGTGGCGCATAGCAAAACAAAAGAATTAAGCGAGCAACCTGATATTGATTTTGTCTATTTCATGATAAATTGAAACTGTTTTTGAAGGCATAGGCAGGTAGGTAATGATGTATTAATTTTAATGAATTGATACCAAACAACTCTAACTAATCAGATGATTTTTTATAACTTTAATTTTTGGGACCGATTCCATGGTAAAAATGTCTTTTGCACCAAAATTAAAACAGTCAAAAAGTGTATGTCAAAATCGTTGAAAATGTTAAACCAAGTTGAGAAGGGCTCCCGAAAATAACGCCAGAAATGTTTCTAAAGATAAATTCAGAAAAATCTCCATACAAAATACTGGCCTTATTTTCATTTAAGTTTGGATATAAAGCCAAAATATTTTCAGTCCTTTTTTATAAAAATTATGGCTTTGTTTCCAGAAGTTATGTAGTTTACAAAAAGGAAATATCGCCATAGGAAATAATGCCAGAAAATTTCTTAGAAATAAGCCAAGAAATTTACAGGCAATAGTTTTTGGAAAAAAGCCAAGAATTAAATAGAAAATAACGCCTAGAAAATTTTTTGGATATAACGACAGAAAAAACTCCATGTAAAATTTTGTTTTGAAAATAAAGCCAAAAATTTATTTTCTGGTTAATTTCCGCCAATAAATTTCTGGATTTCTTTACAAAAAAATGTTTCGTTTTGTTTCCAATGGCGTTTTTTCCTTTTTGTTAACTACACAACTTTTGGAAATAAAGCCGAAATTTTTTGGAAAAAACGCGAGACAAGTTTTTGGCTTTAGTTCCAAACCAGAATTGCTTTCTTTTCTTGCTTTATTTCTAAAACTTTTCTATCTTTATATCCCATTACATGGCATTATTTCCAGGAGCATTTGAGAAGTATTGAAAAGACAACATTTGAAAAAAATCAAAGCTCGAAAAAAGTCAAAAAAGTCAAAGAAACTGAGGAATGTAAGGGTGTAACTTATGGCCTGGCCAAAAAATAAGTATCCTACACTGCAGTATTTTGAAAAATTTGCTTACATGGGAGGTGCCACGCCCTCTTGTCCGAGTTTACCCAGTTTTTGCTCAAAGCTTGCATTTATAGTTTTTAGTGTCTGAGTGAAATGTGGTTGGATTATCGCAAAAAACGTTTTCAGTATAGCGTTTTGAAGCTTTTGCTCATGTAGGAGGTGCCACGCCCTCTTGACCGAGTTCACCCAGTTTTAGCTCATAGCATTTAGCATTTATAGTCTTTAGTATTTGAGTGCAATTTAGTTGGATTATCTCAAAAAAATCTTTCAGTATAGCATTTTGAAGCTTTCGCATATATGGGAGGTGCCACTCCCTCTTGTCTGATTTCGCCCAGATTTCGTTGAAAGTTTGTACTTATAGTTTTTAGCGTCTGAGTAAAACCCAGTTCGATTATCTCAAAAAACTCTTTCAGTATAGCGTTTTGAAGCTTTTGCTTATTTGTGAGGTGCCACGCCCTCCGAATTTGCCCAGTTTTTGCTTAGAGCTTGCAATTACAATTTGTAGTATTTACGTTTTTTTGGTTGCATTGTCGTGAAAAATACTCCTAAAGTTGCATTTTGAATATATTTTTTGTATTGGCGGTTGATAATGTTGATAAGTCCCCAATATAACCTGAAAATGGAATTTTCAGGTTTCAAGTTAGGATATCTTAAAGACTATACGTACTAGAGCAATTTCGAGTGCGGATTTGATTTTAGCATTGACAACTTCATCGAAAATAAAAATTTTTAGTTTTTTATTTTTAGAACTTTTTTTATTTTGGAATTTTAGTTCATTTTCCATGGGAGGTAGGCGTGTCCGTTGACGTATCACGCCTAGTTTCTTAGCCTATTAAGTATGCCAAATTTCAATACATAGAATTGGAAGGCATCGCAAAAAAACGCATGAGATGGAGACGTTTAAATGAAAATAGTCAGTGAAGTGTCAAGACTGCTATAAAGCAAATCTGAAGTATCAAAGAGCAAAAAGTTATATGTGTTAGGCGATCGTCTATTAGAGACGTCAGCAGCAGCAGCTTATGTTGGGTCGTAATTAGGGTTGCCAACCGTACTATAATATATAGTATTGTACTATATTCCGGGTCTGCGTACTATATACTGTTGAATAAATATATAGTACGCAAAAGTGCTATATTTATACTATATTTATGATGACCGTACTATATTTTTCTGTGTTAAGTAAAGCACAATAATTATTGCTTTTCCATACGTTCATCAGAATGGATTTCTACAAGCACAGATAAAGTGTCCACAAAAACACATCTTTAGTTTTGAAATACCGAAAGTTATATTAAACAAATTTCGCACTTTTTAAAATTCACGAACGCGCCTTTCGATTTATGCTATGTGCGTGTTACCAAACGCTCCCCTGTCTTACTGCTTTTCAAAATTGACTACATCAAGCAAATGTTTGCTTCGTTTTTATTTTGAAATTTAGTGAATTATTTTCACTAAGTGGTTGCCCTTTCTGTCAAATAGTTGAAGTCTAATGAAAGTACATAGTAGTGAAAACGAAAGTACCTCAAATCTAAATGCTCCACTATCACCTACTAAGAAGCGGAAAATACAAAAAGGCTCCAAAAATACAAACCTGAATGGGAAAAAGAGTATGTCTGGATTACTAAAGATCCGCAAAACGTCTATAATGTAAAATATGGGCCATGTAGCGCTACATTTTCTATCGGAAAGTGGCATCGGCCAGGTGAGCTTTTTGGTGATATGTACTTCAATTTCCGTAGGTACTTGATTTGACAATGTTTTCACATGAAATGACCCAAAATAAGTTGACAAAATTTTAGAAAATCTTTCGTCATCTCGTCTTATTTTCGTGATACGTGGGCTGCTCGATATATTTCTGGCCTAATAATGAAAATGCGAATATTTATTATCAAAAATGGTTTTATTGTTTTTCGAAGTATTCTCCAGTATGATTTATACACTTTTGCATGCGCTCAAACCAATTGTCGAAGCACTTGTTCCACTCCGATTGAGACACCTCCAAAACATGGTTTTTGAACGCTTCATCAGCATCTTCTGGCGACAAAAATCATTGACCACGCATTTTTTTCTTGATGTGCGGGAATAGAAAGAAGGCGGATGACCCATCAATTCGACGTTTTGGCCGGTCAAAAAGGCGCTGGTTTGAGCCGATGTGTGAGAAATCACATTGTCATGGTGAACAATGATTCGTCTTCTCTTGTTCGTTTTTTGAATTTCTCCGAAGACTTAGGGCAAACAAATTGTGGTGTACTAATCAGAATTGACCGTCCTACGTTGCTCAAGCGGAACAGTCGCCACATGACCAGTTTTGCCGAAGAAACAGGCGACCATTTGCTTCGAAGTGCTTTTCCCACGAACAACTTTCGTTGGATTTGGCTCGTCTTCGAAGACCCACACGGTCGATTGCTGTTTTGTTTCGGGCTCATACGCATAGATCCATGATTCGTCATCTGTGACGATCTTATAACGTCTTTTGAAGTACCGCGATCGTATTTTTTCAACATTTCTTTGCACCAATCGACACGAGCCTTTTTTTGAGCGATTGTCAAATTGTGCGGGATCGAACGAGAACAAAAATTTTTTACGGCCAGGTGTTCATACAAAATCAAATGTATTGAAGTGGAACTAATGTGCAAGGATGCCTCTATCTCAAGGTATGTCAAATGACGATCTTGCATTATCAGTTCACCCACGGCATCAATGTTCTCTGGCACACCGGCCATTTTTGGACGACCTTCACGGAATTCGTCTTTGAGCGAGCGTCGGCCACGATTGAATTCATTAAGCCAGTTTTTCACAGTGCTATAGGATGGTGCTTCATCGTCATATAAAGATTTAAGTTCATCGATGCACTCTTGTCGTGATAATCCACGTCGAAAGTTGTGAAAAATGATCGCACGAAAATGTTCACGAGTTAATTCCATTTTTTTGTCAAATTGATTTTTTCAAGTCATTATAAACAACACAAATGATGGTCGTACGTCAAAACGTTCTGAGTACGTTTATGCTAAAAAATATCAAACTTTCCAATAAAAATGACACTTAGTGTTGCCTAGGCCAGAAATATATCGAGCAGCCTACTTAAAGCTTTTAGAGTGCAAGTCCAGTCAAATCTAAATTTTATTGAAATTTATTTAATATTCCCGTATTTTTTTAAGCCTTGGTATTTTATAAACAAAGCAAGATATCGAAAAATTTTATTTAGTTTTTTTGACTTCTCTTGGGTCGATTTATAAAAAAATCATCGTTAAATCGAAGTCCCACGGAAATCGCAAAAAAAGTATAGTTTTTACAAAAATAAATAAGAACCAAATATACCTTTGTCTAGTTTTTACTCTTTCCATGAAATACTATATTTTTTTGTAGCGTACTATATTTTTTTAAGGCTTTTTCTGAAAAGTACTATATTTTACTGAAAAAATGTTGGTAACCCTAGTCGTAATATCGGGCAAGGAGGGGGCAGGATCCGAAGTCCTTTTTAGACATACTTTTTTTTGAGAAAAAAAAAATTAAAAAGATGGGTATCGAATTGAATCAACCAAAAGATGGGGGCTTGAGACTATAGGATCATCTATGAGGTCATTATGGACATTGCCTAATTAGTGTCTAGTGGGGAAAATCAGAAGCAGTAGGATCAGGTTGTAGTGCTTCTTTGAAAAGAAGCCAAGGAACTACTTGGTTAAACAGGCCTGCTAAATTTAGACTTCCATGCGCACTACTGTGTATAGGATAAAATAAGGTATTTTTTTGGAAAAGATAAAAATAGAAGATGAAAAATAGGGATATAAAAATGTCGACATAAGTACATAAAATTATTATGCAATCATTAGAATGTACCCCTGCGGGTAAGGGGTCAGAATATGCCCGAGGTAAGCATGCCTGTCGTAAAAGGCGACTAAAAGCGGGTGACCAGCCAGGGTGTGGAAGGGTGTAGCGTTGGACAGCGTTGCGCCTCGAAAGAAAAACCCACAATGCCCGTAACTGGCACTGACAAGGCGAGTCGATGCCGCCTTAAAATAAGCATCTTGTTGAAATCCTGAAGCGTCTGATCCAGAGTGGGCGGCTCCCAGATCAGCGTCTGTTCCAGATTGGGCGGCTGAAATTAAAAGTGAATTTGGCCACTATATTTGCAGCGCTTGCCGGATCCAGCTTTAAGCTTATAACTTACTGCGTGGGGCGTTGCCGAGAAGATTATACTAATGAAGCATGGATCGAAAAACGATGGAAAATAACTCTCCAAGTGGTACCCACCAGAGTGTGGTTAATCCACCTGCCTCGGCAGCATGCACATCGGATTTGGAGGTGCAAGAAACATGCATAGTTAGGAATGATTCTCCTATAACTGGAACCAATATGGTTTCTCAAAATTTTATTGGCCCTATGCTCCTCCTAGGAGTTAAAGGAGAATACATACATACATACAGAATGTATGGTTATAATAGTCAGTAATTTTGGAGTGTCAAGTAAAACATATTTCAAACATAATTTCAATAAACCATGTGAGAACTATGAAAAGAAACGCATTTGGAACTAAAATTTGAGCTTTATATTAGCTGTGTTTTAGACGGCAGCGTGTTAACACTGACTTAACTCTCTTCTTCTAAAACGAATTTGTTTGCTATCTCCTTTTTCTTATTTTGTTTAACTTTTTTCTGCTTTTCGTTTCCGCACCACTTTCCTCCGCATGTCAAGACAATCGGTAAAGATGTGTTGCCACTATGTTAAAATCCTATTAAACACAGCTAAAACACAGCTGATATTCAGTGTAGTATGGCAACATCAACAGTCTACTTTGTGTTTAATAATTTAACAGTCAAATTTATATGTGTTAAATTAAGAACTTTAGTTGTTGCTTTCCCATACGTTTCTCAGAAAGTGCTTAATTAAACACTGAAAACTGTCGCCTAAAACTCAGCTATTATTGAAAAGACGCTGCTTGAAGTATTGCTAGCAACCCATTTCTGATGCAGCCCTTGCTCAATTTCCAACTGGGTATTGATGAATAAAAAAACGCACTTTAACACGCGTATTTCTAGGGAAGCAACTCAAGGCGGTGTGGGTCCCATTGAAATTGTAAGTACACATAATCTAATTATGACATTTTGGTCTACCACGTTGTGTTCGGTCGTTTGTGCATTATGGGCACTTGTTATACCGTTTGACTGCTTGGGTGCGCAGATGTCGAATTTGCTACTTAAATTTTGTTACACTCATTGTTGTTGTTCGGTTTTGTTTTTGTTCAATTGCCATTGAACGAACGTTAGGCGCATGCGCATGTGTACGGCGGGTGTAATGTAAAAAAAAATAACTGTTAACTTGGTTACGCTTGTCATGAATGAATATTTATAAATTGTTTTAAAAATTTATACTGTACATTTTTTAAAAGCTTTTTTTACTCAAGAAAAAGCTTTACGGTTTTTTTTTTTTTTGTTTTGTTTTTTGATATGCCGACTCATTCAAATACAATTCTTCTGTGCAATAAATAAAACACTTTAACTTATGTGTTTTAATGAGCGGATACATGTCCGAAACTCTGTTGCAGTTTTAACTATCCACAAAACAGAAACAAAAAAGCTATTTGTTGATTCACCCAAATAGCATATTGCTCTAACGTTAAACCAAATTATTCAACTTTAAAGTGAGAAGCTTCAATACTCTATCTCAAATCTGGAAAAAGGAACATAATCATAATGATTTTGTCAACCGTGTTCAAAGTGCTGACAAAAACTTTAGTCACCGGAGTCAGGGAGAGATTGAAGCAGAATGCAGACAATATAAACACGCTTTGCATTATCGTGGACCCTCATCGATTAGTGCAAAGCTCCTGATGTGGTCATACTTAATTGAAACTCGGATGTATTAAATAGACGATAAGCTTCTTAATAGATCGTCACTAACTTCATCAAGGCTATGTGAGAGAGGACTTAACATGTACAGTCTTATATAAATTCCAACACATGGAAGATATCACATAGGTTAGGTTAGGTTAGGTTAGGTTAGGTTAGGTTAGGTTAGGTTAGGTTAGGTTAGGTTAGGTTAGGTTAGGTTAGGTTAGGTTAGGTTAGGTTAGGTTAGGTTAGGTTAGGTTAGGTTAGGTTAGGTTAGGTTAGGTTAGGTTAGGTTAGGTTAGGTTAGGTTAGGTTAGGTTAGGTTAGGTTAGGTTAGGTTAGGTTAGGTTAGGTTAGGTTAGGTTAGGTTAGGTTAGTGTGGCGGCAATACTGCCACACATAGACCACAAAGGTACATAGTGATAAGATATCACACACGCAGATGATATGTAAACCTATTAAGGTGGGTCGCAAAAAAAAAGTTCTTTCTACAACTGAAATTTGTTCCTCGGTGCATTGTTAGACCTTTCACAAAACAAAACATTACGTGGTCTAGAATTTTATTGGGGCAAAAAACACAATTTTTGTTTGTATACCTTTTTTCGGTTAAAATCCACAAAAAAACCATGTCAAAAATATTCAAGTTCTGACTCAAATTCTCTCAACAATGTGTTTAAATTACTCAGAAATATGTAAAACTTTCTAAGTACTCTAAAATATGGAAAATTAATAGAGTCCGACCGATTAATCGGCTTCGGCTTCGGCTTCGGCCAGATTCGGCCAAAAAACGCCTTCGGCCTCACATTCGGCCTTCGGCCTAAAATAAGCCGAAGGTTTGGCCGAAGCCGAATGTTTGTAACTTTAATTAAAAAGAAATTATTTCTTCTTAAACAAAAATGTTAAAAAGTCAAAATACATTTCTTTGAAATTATGGCAATTCAGACAAAATAGTTTCTCGACTATTTTGTCTGTCGTGTGAACCACCTTTTAACATCTCTCCAAGAACAATCCACGGTTTAAATCAAAGTATCTGACTACTGACGAAATTATTACTACTAAGACAGAAATTTTGAAATTTCTGCATCAAAATTATGCTGAAAAAAATATAACAGATAATATGTATGTTTATCGAAATTGAAGGATCTACACCTTCCTGTTCAAATTCAGCCGCTTCCAATGGAAACCAATACCCAAAAGATGATCTGTGGGATTCGCACGATAAAATGCCTTTGACTGGGACTGAGGAAGCAGCTTCTGACCACGTTCGTTTGCCTTTTGAGGAACAATTAGCTTGTTATTTAAAGGAACCTTTGCAGTTGAGGACCACGGATATATATCATTATTGGGCCTGCAGTCCATATATTCATTTACGATCAGTATCCCAAAAATTTTTGTCAGCTCCTCCTACAAATGTCCCAAGTGAACAATTGTTCAGTGCTGCGGGTCAAATATATGCTGACCGAAGTGCCAATCTCCATGGAGAAAATGCAGAAAAACTGCTGTTTCTAGCTTACAACATTAAGTTATTTAATTTTGATTATTAACTATTTATTTTTATTTAAGAACTAATAAAAAAAAGTAGTACAAAAAATAAGTGTTACAAATATAATGGAACCTTCGGCTTCGGCTTCGGCTTCGGCCGAAGGTTATAAAAAAACCGATTAATCGGCTTCGGCTTCGGCCAAAAAGTCACCTTCGGTCGGACACTAAAAATTAAGCTTAGTTGTTGTCACCGCCACTGCCAAAATTATATTTATATTTATCGATAATTATTGGTTAAGATCGCTGGTTCGGATTTGTCTCACTAAACAGACTAAATGACTTCATTTTGACATTGAGTGTAAAGGTATAGAATGATTTGCGTAAAGCAATAAAAACGCGGTTAAACTTTCATTTTGTAATCGATCTTTGAAAGGAAACGTGCTCAGTGGGTGTAACAAACATCTTTGCTTAAATTTTCAGTATCAATCGATTTGGTATAAAATTTCCCTTTTTGCAAAATAGTTGCATGGTCACCTTATGATCAAGTTACATGCATATGCCAATGAAGATTTCGTATGCGTATGTATTAGTACATATGCAAATCTTCATATAATTTTTTTGGCAATAGCAAATTGCATTTATAAAAACTGATCAACAGTTAATTCTTTTTGCTTGAAAGAATTCATGTGATTTTACGAAGTACCAACTTAAATATTTTTTTTTAACTTTTAAAACTGGTATGTTAATCAGTCTTTCTTCATCAAAAATTCAACCAGTGAAGATCAAAGAAAAAGTGATTATTGAAAATTTAAAAATTTGTGAGTTATATATGTGGTATATTGGAAAAGTCCATTTTCCTTAAAACTGTTCCTGTTTAGTTTTTTTTAACAAAACCATTTAATTTGCTGCATAAAAATTTTTCCTGGAAAAGAATTCTCAAAACTGGATTTTGGCAGAGAAAATCCTTGACAAAATTCAATTATTTCGTACACGCACGAATCTTTGGAAGAAGGTAATAAAAATTTTCCATATAAAATAATTTCCTAGAAATTAAATTTTGGTTAAAATTATAGATTCGTGCATAAATTTTCAGTAAAAGGCTCAAAAACCTATGCCTACTATTTTTCATTTGCTACATGTGCTCATAATCCGAAGAATAATTTCGAAGAGATCCAAGCCCCAGTTAGTCCAACAGCTTTATTGCCTGCCGATAGGGTTAAGACTCTAAATTTTACATCATCTTCTTATTCTCCCAGTACAGTAATTCAGTGGCATCGAAACGAAGAAACGGTGTAATCAGACGGACAGGTTGCGCATTGCCGCAAATAAGTATATATTTTGCATAATTTTTGAAAAGAAAAAAACGGCATTCCATGGTAAAATTTTCTTAAAAAAATACAAAAAAAAAAAAAAAAATAATTTGAATTTGCCTAAATTTAAGTAAAATTTAAACTATTAGCAGTGAGATCTTTAAAGTGAAAAAATTACAAAATTTCTTGAAAACTGAATGATTGCAAGTAAATGAACTAAATTTTTCATCAAAAGTAAAATATAATTAAAACTAATGTGAAAGTTAAAATTAACCTAGTGATTAAGTGTACCTTCAGAGACATTGATTTTGTTATTTTTTTAAGTAAAATCCATTAATGTTGCAATTAAAACTTCCTTTTTTAAGTGCATGAATTTTGATATGCCAAAACAAAACGAAATTTAAATTATCTTAGTTAAAAAAATAAAAATAAAAAAATAATAAAAATCATCCATCCTCATTCTTAATAAAGTTGCAAATTAAAGAAGTTGGATAAAGAATATAAAGATATTAAAAAAGAACAAAATCAATCGATCTAAAAATCAAATGTAATTAAACTTAAAATTTCTATAACGTGACCCTAAAAAATTCTATAGCAACACAACCAAAACAACAGTCCCCAGCAACAACGTGCAAGGCCTTACACCCAGTTCTGGAACCAACGTGAGTGAATTGTTTAATAGTTCTTTTTAACTTTAATTTACGGGATCTATCTTTGTACCAATTTACGATATTGCGTGGGAGTAATCGAAAGCTTGGATAAAAGTATTTAGAGAGCCTGATCTCAAGATCAGTCGAAAAGCTTTCGATTATCGTTTCAAAAAAAAAAAAAAAAAAAAAACTTTTACATCTCTTTTTGTTTTGATTATGGCTTTGTTCTCTGTACTCCTATGCTAGAGTTTGATGAAAAGTTTGTATGTATATTAACAAAAATAAAAGTCAATGACTACATATTAAATTAAAATATGTACATACACTAAGCACTAAGGAGTATACAGAGCAAGCGATCTTGATTTGAACCAGAAATTAATTTCATGTTATTGGTAAAAAGATACACCCGATGTTGATTTAAATTATTTATGGTCACATATCGAATTTAATTAATGATACTTTTTATGATAAGGATAACATAATTTGATTTATATATATATGGAGTTACATCTGGATAACATCCAATAAGCCAATTTTGTTTTTTTTTCTCATTTTGTCTGTTTTTCTTTTAAATTGTGCAAATTTAATGAAACTTTAAATTTTGAAATTGAATCTTTCGAATTATGAATTGGTTCAAAATAAATTCTTGAATTGTAACAGAAAATCTAATCATGTGTTACTAAATTTTCTAATTTCCTTGTGGTAATGGGACTGTAGAAGTAAACTTGTGAGAATATGGGATCCTGTTAGAAAGTTTCTCGCGCACCAGGATCATTTGGATGGGTGGGTTAAGATGCGTATATCTCTAAAATATCTAAGAGATGATAAAGGTTAAAATAGATTTCCGTTTCATTCTTTCGAATTTTATTCTTTTGGTTTTGATTTCTAGTTTGTTTTAGTTTCTTTTCGATTAAAGTGGCACTTAGGGACTCTATAAAAATAAAAGTAATTGTAACTAAGGTTTCTCGGTGATAGCAAGAGCCAACGAACCCCCCCAGCCGACTGTTCGCTTGTGATGTCAATGGGTCCCGAATCGGTCTTTTATCCCATACCAGAGACTTCTCGTCTTTTATACACAAAAATGCGTTTTTGTAAGCATGTTGTGAAATCCTGGCCTTAGATTACCGTGCATCATTACCGTGGAGATAAAATTTAGAAATATGCCTTGGCGTTTGTTCGCCTTTAGAAAACTTATAAGTTTCACCACTGGTACCTGCGCGTACATTACAAAATGGCGCCCAACGTGGGGCCCCTACATTAATTAAATTTCAATTTTGTTTTTTTTCTTTCAATTTGATTTTTACGTTAAGAGTGAATAATTTATCCTTTCTGGACTTTCGAATAGAAGGCTTAGAGTTCATTTATTTTCGACCGATGGATTATAAATTATTTTTTTTTCTCTTATTGGCTATGTGTTGAAACGATACATTTAAACTTTTAAGACCAGTTTCTTTTTCATTTTATTGCTATACTAGGACTAATAAGTGACTTGCAGTTATAGCGAATGCTTATCCAGTTATTGATAATGTGAAAAGAAATAATTTTTCAAATTTCAGGTCAATGTTACGTTTATTCATGTGCCCAAAGTAAAATGTTATAGCCCTGTTTTTTTTTTGCTTCTATTTTTAACCTTAAAGTTTTTGTCTTTTAAACAAGTTTACCTTCACCGTCCCTAAAATTACCAATACAAGGAAATACTCATTTATATCACTGAAATTTTCATTTGTTTCAAACTTTAAAAAACTTTGTTTTTTTCCCTTCACAATTTAACTTTCTGTTTCATTGCTATGGCAGTTGTGCACAGCAGTGAAAACATACCAGCTCTCTGTGCTGGAGCGTCTCCATGTACTTGCTCAATATGTTTACAAGACATGACAAATAATAACCAGTGCGTTTTGACGGCTTGCAATCATGTATTCCACAGAAAATGTATAGAACATTGGTTGAGTGATTCTAATGATTGCCCAGTTTGTCGAAAAGTGTGTTATCCAATTGATTTACAACCAGTTAATGAACCTACAGATGCAAATCCGCATCAACGAAATAACAATAATAACTTAAGTAATCGAGGTCGAGGTCGTGGTGCCATATCTAAACGCCCAAATACTCGCGCTTTTCGTAGGCAGCTGTACGAGGAAGCTTCTCAATCCTCTTTACCTGGACAGAACAGAACTCCTAATTTACCTTCGAATAATTTAAGCGATAATCGTTATAATGTTTCAATGCCACTGCTTGATATTGAAAATGAATTACAAGTCAATCATACGACAGGTAGTGCAAATCAAAATAGGAATGCAAACCCAAGTTCAAGGTCAAGTAGACATAATGTTATTAACATTCCACCAACTGCAAATAATTTCAATGTTAATGTTGACTATGATCGTATTGGTCAGATGATAAATGATAATGTACAACGTTTGTTTTCAAATTTGAATATAAATAATGCACCTGCTAACAATCCTAGGGGCAACTTCCAAAATTTTTCAAATCCGGATATGAATTTTAGTCTAGATAAAGTGACGCATATAATTCAAAATTGGAACGTCAGATTTGATGGTTCCACAAAGGGTCTTAATGTCGAGGAATTTTTATATCGAGTAAGCTCGCTTACATCGGAAAGCTTAAACAATAATTTCAGTCTTGTTTGCAAAAATTTACCTTCTTTGTTGTCAGGCAAAACACTTGAATGGTACTGGAGGTATCATAAACAGGTACATCGTATTGATTGGGGAAGTTTTTGTAATGCATTACGATACGAATATAAAGACTTTCGTTCCAACTATGATTTTAAAGAGGAGTTGCGCAATAGGAAACAGAAATTTTCAGAATCGTTTGAAGTCTATTATGAAGCTATGCTTAGCATCGTAGATCGATATTCACTTCCAATTGATGAAAGTGAACTAATAGAAATTCTCTCTCGAAACCTTCGTCCTGATGTAAGGCATGAGTTACTGTATGTGCCAATACATTCTATTGCCCACTTACGTAAACTCTGCCAAATGCGCGAAAATCTCTTAGGAGAAGAATCTGTTCGACGGCAATTGCCAAATCGCAATTTTCCTGCTAATCCATCTAGGCGAAATATTTTTGCTTTAGAAGAAAACTTAGGCAATGAAGAATTTGAAGGAGTCCATGCTATTGAAGAAGTTTCCGTTTTTAAATGTTGGAACTGCGAGGAATCTGGCCATCATTGGAAAGATTGCCTCCAAGAACGTAAAATATTCTGTTACTCTTGTGGTGCACCAAATGTGTATCGCCCACAGTGCAAAACATGCTTATCAAAAATGAAGGAAAACTCCAAGAAGGTTGTGTTCCAAAACAATCGAGCACAACCGAATTAGAAGCTAATAGCGATTATTTTGAAATACCAAAAAGTGAATTACCGGCTAGCTCAGTGCTTCCTTGCACTTCAAGTACTGATAGCAATACAAATAATGAAATTAAAATATTAAAACGAAGTTGTGAATTAGATTCAGCTAGGATATTGTACCCTTTAGTACCATATCATATTAGATTAAAAAATTATAATGAAGTAAAAAATAAAATTTTTAAGGAAATTACTCCTACTACTGAAATGAAAAGAAAAGTTAAAAGATCAACATTAAGGCTAAGAAAATTTTGGCAAGCGTTGCGAAAGGTGGAAAAAAATTTGATTTCATCAATTATTTGTAATAATCAAGATAATAGATTCTATGCGGAAGTAGAATTTTTAGAATTTAAAGAATATGGTCTTCTTGATACGGGCGCTAATATAAGTTGCGTGGGTTCGACTTTAGCCTCGGAAAATTTTTCGAAATTTCCACATTTCAAAGCAATTCATTCGTCTGTAAAAACAGCTGATGGAAAAGCTCATTCAGTTTTAGGTTCAATAGACGTAGAGATGAGATACAAAAATTTAGAAAGAAAAATAAAACTTTATATTATACCCTCCATTACACAAAGATTAATTCTTGGTATTGATTTTTGGAAAGATTTTAATCTTGCTCCTAACTTAATTTCTGTTGTGTCTCAAGACTCTTCTGGTGAGGAAATTTTAAGATCACAAACGTATCCTTTGTCAGAACAGCAAATTCAACGACTTAATGCAGTTAAATCGTTATTTCCAAATTGCGAAACGCAAGGTCTTGGTCGCACCTCTTTAATTCAACATGTCATTGACATTGGCATAGCAAAACCTGTTAAGCAGCGTTTTTACCCGGTATCACCTGCCGTGGAAAATCTCATGTTTGGAGAAGTTGATCGCATGTTAGCCTTAGGGGTTATAGAGCCATCCAGTAGTCCATGGAGTTCACCGATGAGACTTGTCGTAAAACCTGGAAAAGTCAGATTATGTCTCGATGCGCGCAAGTTGAACGAAGTTACCAAAAAAGATGCTTATCCATTACCCAGTATAGAAGGAATTTTCGCTCGCCTCCCAAGAGCAAATTTGATATCGAAAATAGATCTGAAGGACGCTTATTGGCAAATTGGATTGTCAGAAAAGTCTAAGCCTTTAACAGCATTCACAGTGCCAGGAAGGCCATTATACCAATTCGTTGTAATGCCTTTCGGGCTCTGTAATGCCCCGTCAACGATGTCCCGGTTAATGGATGATTTAATTCCTGCAGATGTAAAGCATTGCGTGTTTGGCTACTTGGATGACTTGGTTATTGTGTCTGATAATTTTGACACCCATTTGGAAATTTTGGTTCGAATAGCAAATCAGTTTAGAAAAGCTAATCTAACTTTAAATATCGACAAAAGTAGTTTTTGTGTAACAGAAGTTAGATATTTAGGTTATATTATTGGTAATGGCGGCATCGCAACAGATCCAGATAAAATAAACTCTATACTATCTTGGCCCGTGCCGAAAAACTTAAGACAGGTACGCGGATTCCTTGGTCTAGCCGGATGGTATAGACGTTTTATTGAAAATTTTTCCGATGTAACGTTTCCTATCACGGAAGTACTGTCCACGAAGAAAAAGTTTAATTGGACAATGGAAGCCCAGGGTGCCTTTGAAAAACTCAAGTTACTTTTGACGACTGCACCTGTTCTAGCAAATCCAGATTTTGCCAAGAAATTTTTTCTTCACTGCGATGCAAGTGACTACGGGATTGGTGCTGTCCTGGTTCAATTAGATGAAAATAGTTGCGAAAGACCCATCGCTTTTATGTCGAGAAAACTAAACAGCGCTCAAAGAAACTATAGCGTTACTGAACGGGAGTGCTTAGCTGCTATAGAAGCCATTCAAAAGTTCAGATGCTATATTGAAATGCAAGAATTTGAGGTCGTTACGGATCACTCAAGCCTTGTATGGTTAATGCGCCAACCTAACCTAAGTGGCAGGCTTGCTCGATGGGCCCTAAAGCTTCAGTCTTATAAATTCAGTATAAGCCACAGGAAAGGAAAGGAGAACGTAGTCCCCGACGCTCTATCAAGAATTCCAACTGACGAAATTGACTCCATTGAAGAGGTAGGCCCTGAGGTAAATTTAGAATCTGAATGTTTTGATGAACTTAATTATAATGAACTAAAAAAGAAAATTCAAGAAAATTCTAGCAAATTTCCAGACTTAAAAATTGTAGACAGATTTGTTTATTTTCGTAATGAACATGCAACTGGTATTGCAGATCAGGAGAACCAATCATGGAAATTGTGGATCCCAGAAGGACTCAGAACTGAAGTAGTTCAGCGATCTCATGATTCTGTAATTGCTGCACATGGTGGCATGCAAAAAACTTTAAATTTAATTCGCAGAAATCTATACTGGCCAGGAATGGTGAAAGATGTTAGAAAGTATATTCGAAATTGTGAAACTTGTAAATGCACGAAAGCTCCAAACACAATTTTAAGACCCCCTATGGGAAATCAGGTCGAAACTTTCCGCCCATTTCAAAGGTTATATATTGATATACTTGGTCCGTATCCTCGAAGCAAGAAAGGATATATTGGCTTATTGATAGTTCTTGATCATCTGTCGAAATTTCACTGGATCTTGCCCTTGAAAAAATTTAGTACTTCTTTGATTCAAGAATTTTTGCTATGCGATATTTTTCATTGCTATGGAGTGCCTGAGGTGATCGTTAGCGATAACGGCTCACAATTTAAATCACATGAATTTAACGCATTTCTTACAAAACTAGGAATTCAGCATACTTTTACTGCCATACACTCACCACAAGCAAACGCTTCTGAGCGAGTTAATAGGTCGTTAATAGCCGCAATTAGAGCATATATAAAAGATGATCATACTAAGTGGGACGAAAATTTGAGTAGCATTAGTTGTTCGTTAAGAAATTCGTTTCATCAAACGATTGGTTGTTCTCCATTTTATGCATTATATGGTTTAAATATGGTTACCCATGGTTCAACCTACAAGTTATTGAAAGATCTGCAAAGCCTAGATGAACCAAACCTTAACTTACCAATTTTGAATAAAGATGATCAGTTAGTTTTGTTACGAGACGATATTCAAAGAAATGTAAAAAAAGCTTATGATAATAATGCTGCCCAATATAATCTCCGTTCTCAAATTGTTAATTTTAACATAGGACAAGAAGTATTTCGCAGAAACTTCAGCCAAAGTAATTTTGCGCGAAACTTCAATGCTAAGCTGAGTCCTAAATTTATTAAAGCCCGCATTCGAGAAAAACTAGGAAACAGTTATTATATACTAGAAGATCTACAAGGTCACCTGGTAGGAACATACCACGCAAAAGATATTCGTGTGTAATCAATATTCCATCTAACTCTCCAATAAAAAATCATCGAGTTATCTGGTTTTGTAACAAACATCTTTGCTTAAATTTTCAGTATCAATCGATTTGGTATAAAATTTCCCTTTTTGCAAAATAGTTGCATGGTCACCTTATGATCAAGTTACATGCATATGCCAATGAAGATTTCGTATGCGTATGTATTAGTACATATGCAAATCTTCATATAATTTTTTTGGCAATAGCAAATTGCATTTATAAAAACTGATCAACAGTTAATTCTTTTTGCTTGAAAGAATTCATGTGATTTTACGAAGTACCAACTTAAATATTTTTTTTTAACTTTTAAAACTGGTATGTTAATCAGTCTTTCTTCATCAAAAATTCAACCAGTGAAGATCAAAGAAAAAGTGATTATTGAAAATTTAAAAATTTGTGAGTTATATATGTGGTATATTGGAAAAGTCCATTTTCCTTAAAACTGTTCCTGTTTAGTTTTTTTTAACAAAACCATTTAATTTGCTGCATAAAAATTTTTCCTGGAAAAGAATTCTCAAAACTGGATTTTGGCAGAGAAAATCCTTGACAAAATTCAATTATTTCGTACACGCACGAATCTTTGGAAGAAGGTAATAAAAATTTTCCATATAAAATAATTTCCTAGAAATTAAATTTTGGTTAAAATTATAGATTCGTGCATAAATTTTCAGTAAAAGGCTCAAAAACCTATGCCTACTATTTTTCATTTGCTACATGTGCTCATAATCCGAAGAATAATTTCGAAGAGATCCAAGCCCCAGTTAGTCCAACAGCTTTATTGCCTGCCGATAGGGTTAAGACTCTAAATTTTACATCATCTTCTTATTCTCCCAGTACAGTAATTCAGTGGCATCGAAACGAAGAAACGGTGTAATCAGACGGACAGGTTGCGCATTGCCGCAAATAAGTATATATTTTGCATAATTTTTGAAAAGAAAAAAACGGCATTCCATGGTAAAATTTTCTTAAAAAAATACAAAAAAAAAAAAAAAATAATTTGAATTTGCCTAAATTTAAGTAAAATTTAAACTATTAGCAGTGAGATCTTTAAAGTGAAAAAATTACAAAATTTCTTGAAAACTGAATGATTGCAAGTAAATGAACTAAATTTTTCATCAAAAGTAAAATATAATTAAAACTAATGTGAAAGTTAAAATTAACCTAGTGATTAAGTGTACCTTCAGAGACATTGATTTTGTTATTTTTTTAAGTAAAATCCATTAATGTTGCAATTAAAACTTCCTTTTTTAAGTGCATGAATTTTGATATGCCAAAACAAAACGAAATTTAAATTATCTTAGTTAAAAAAATAAAAATAAAAAAATAATAAAAATCATCCATCCTCATTCTTAATAAAGTTGCAAATTAAAGAAGTTGGATAAAGAATATAAAGATATTAAAAAAGAACAAAATCAATCGATCTAAAAATCAAATGTAATTAAACTTAAAATTTCTATAACGTGACCCTAAAAAATTCTATAGCAACACAACCAAAACAACAGTCCCCAGCAACAACGTGCAAGGCCTTACACCCAGTTCTGGAACCAACGTGAGTGAATTGTTTAATAGTTCTTTTTAACTTTAATTTACGGGATCTATCTTTGTACCAATTTACGATATTGCGTGGGAGTAATCGAAAGCTTGGATAAAAGTATTTAGAGAGCCTGATCTCAAGATCAGTCGAAAAGCTTTCGATTATCGTTTCAAAAAAAAAAAAAAAAAAAAAACTTTTACATCTCTTTTTGTTTTGATTATGGCTTTGTTCTCTGTACTCCTATGCTAGAGTTTGATGAAAAGTTTGTATGTATATTAACAAAAATAAAAGTCAATGACTACATATTAAATTAAAATATGTACATACACTAAGCACTAAGGAGTATACAGAGCAAGCGATCTTGATTTGAACCAGAAATTAATTTCATGTTATTGGTAAAAAGATACACCCGATGTTGATTTAAATTATTTATGGTCACATATCGAATTTAATTAATGATACTTTTTATGATAAGGATAACATAATTTGATTTATATATATATGGAGTTACATCTGGATAACATCCAATAAGCCAATTTTGTTTTTTTTTCTCATTTTGTCTGTTTTTCTTTTAAATTGTGCAAATTTAATGAAACTTTAAATTTTGAAATTGAATCTTTCGAATTATGAATTGGTTCAAAATAAATTCTTGAATTGTAACAGAAAATCTAATCATGTGTTACTAAATTTTCTAATTTCCTTGTGGTAATGGGACTGTAGAAGTAAACTTGTGAGAATATGGGATCCTGTTAGAAAGTTTCTCGCGCACCAGGATCATTTGGATGGGTGGGTTAAGATGCGTATATCTCTAAAATATCTAAGAGATGATAAAGGTTAAAATAGATTTCCGTTTCATTCTTTCGAATTTTATTCTTTTGGTTTTGATTTCTAGTTTGTTTTAGTTTCTTTTCGATTAAAGTGGCACTTAGGGACTCTATAAAAATAAAAGTAATTGTAACTAAGGTTTCTCGGTGATAGCAAGAGCCAACGAACCCCCCCAGCCGACTGTTCGCTTGTGATGTCAATGGGTCCCGAATCGGTCTTTTATCCCATACCAGAGACTTCTCGTCTTTTATACACAAAAATGCGTTTTTGTAAGCATGTTGTGAAATCCTGGCCTTAGATTACCGTGCATCATTACCGTGGAGATAAAATTTAGAAATATGCCTTGGCGTTTGTTCGCCTTTAGAAAACTTATAAGTTTCACCACTGGTACCTGCGCGTACATTACATGGGACACATTTGTAACCAGCTAAATTTATACTCTTTGGTGTCAAAACCATATGTACGTATTAACATTTATGTAAGATTAATGATTTGTAATTACAATGTATTACTTTTTAGAATTTTAATATTGAAGATATTGACGTTATAGAGCTACAGGTGTAACGTATTTGAATAAAATTGAAGTATTAGAATAAGAGCTAAGAAAATCGCCTTCTAACTTCATCTTCAGGTGCTTGCGCTGCTTACATCTATCTTTGTATACAAAATTCGACGCCAGGGAGTTAGTTTTGGAATTACCTTTTACCGAGGCAAATTTCCTCAACAGTTGTTTTTAGTTTTCCCATTTTCTGTGTAAGATTTTACACAAATCAAAAACTTTCCGATACAAAAGGGCGCCAAGAAGTTTGTATTTAAATCAAAAACAAGAGTTTTAAAATAAAAAAACCCAAAATCGTAGTCGCTTTTAAATGTAAAACGAATATTTTTTAATCAAATAAGGACTGCGTTTTATCTAATATCTTGTTTTCAAATTACTCAATTTAAAATTTTTTCGCAGTAGGCTTTGAAATGAATGTACCAAAACTATGATTTTCAAATTTTGTCCCTAGTCAGTCATATTTACTTAAAAATGGCAAACGAGCTAGAAGTTCGAAAGTCAATAATAAATATTTTTGAAGACCTCCCGCGGTGGACTACAAATAGAATTGCTCGGAATAGCAAAGTTTATGTGAAATTGGTATCAAGAGTTCTGAAAAAATTTAAGGAAGACTTGGATGCCTTTCGAGAGCCAGGTTCCGCAAAAGAAAAAGGCTTCTGTGACCAAAACAAAAAGAGGAACTTCGTCACAATTTTAAAGAAGAACCCCAACATTTCATGCAGAAAACTGGCACAGAGGGTAAAGTGTTCCGAGATTTTAGTTCGCAAGGCCAAAAAGGAGGTTGGTTTGAAGACGTTTAAGGTACAAAAAGTTTCTGACAGAAATGCTATGAAGAACACGAAACGAAAACAGCACGCCATAAAATTAAAAATTAATTTTTTTTCCAAAAATTCGAATGTTGCATCATGGACGACGAAACATATGTTTTAGCCGATTTTGCGCAGCTTCCAGGCCAAAAATTTTACACTATAGATTCGCGGAGGAATGTGAACGAAAAGCTTAAGTCAAAAAAGCAGTCAAAATTTCATCGTAAGTTCTTGGTTTGGCAAGCAATTTGCAGTTGTAGCAAAAGGAGCAATTCTTTTGTAACCACTGGAACAGTAAACTCAGAATTCTATATTAAGGAATGCTTGGAAAAAAACTTAAGCCTTTCCTATGAAAGCATGAAGTTTCCACTTTCTTTTGGCCAAACCTAGCATATTGTCAATATAGTAAATTGGCCTTGGAGGGGTACTCAAGAAATAATGTGATTTTGGTGGCTCGTGAAGCAAATCCTCAAAACTGTCCAGAACTCTGGCCAATTGAAAGATACTGGGCTTTGGTCAAAAAGGAGATAAAGGCAATGAAAAAGTTGCCAGGGATGCTAAAAATTTTCCAGAAAAGTTGTGTTCAGCAGCTAGAAAGTTATCAATAATACCATAAAATCCTCAATGAAAGGAGTGTCAGAAAAGTTGCAAAAAAATTTGTAAAAAAAAATATTATTAAAATTCTAGAAACGTTATAAAAATTATGATAAAATGGCGGCTTAAGAATGAGTCTAACTTTTAAAATCGGACTACTAGTTCCAGAGATTTTTTGAATTTTGTATCGGACAATTTTATCGAACGCAGTCCTTAGAAAGTTATTAAATTAATGAAATTTTTTTCAGTTCAAGAACATTTAACATTTGTTTTAAAAACAGACACTTTTCTGTGTACTGTTATACACTTCACTTAGAAGAACGCCGTGGCGAGGTTTGGGTTGAATGTGTAATTTGGCGTCCTTCGAGTCATGAAGAATGCGGCGAATGAGGAAGTGACATTTTTATATGCACCAAATATATGGAGCAATATGGACTATATAAGTCATAAAAAACTACACTTTTTTTTATCTTTATTTTGAGTATTTTCAGTTTTTTTAATTTATTTTCTTTATCCTGATGAGTTATGCATCTAAAAGTGAATCAGAATAAAGGTGAATTGTTTCTTTTTATGAATGCAATACAATTAATTGTTTTGTTTTTTGTATTTTGAGTTTTATTTAAACAAGAAAGATTGGCTATATCCCTCCCTTACCCTACTAAGTATTTTAAACAATTTTTCTCGGGACTATAGACTATTTGTATAGAAAAAATACTTTTGGTCAAGAAAAAATTTAGTTCAAGTAAAGTTTTCACCGAAGTCAAAATATTTTTTCACAAATATAACAATAAGTCAAGAAACATATTTCACTTGAAAAAGAATATATATTTTTTATAAGACCCACCCTAATATACCTGTACGTATGTCATCCCGCCGCTAAGCACTTCGACATGAAGATAAAAGTTATCCATGTGGCTTTATAAAAGATCTTGTTAACGGCAACGAAACTCAAAGTCTTCAAGAAGTAGGTAAAAATAGTTCTTCTATATGACTGTGAAAAGTAATTAACCAACATTACCTTGCTTCACAATTTACAATTTTGCACAAAGAACAGTGATTGCCGAATTCGGAAAGTACGGTGATCCAGGACCAATTTCTAACGATATGCAAACAAGATCCTAAATGAAAATGTTTAGGCCACATACTGCGCTAACCACCAACTGAAGCCCTGTCGTTAAGCATTAGATTGAAATACTCAAGGTAGCAAGAAACACGGCCGACACAATGGAGGAGTTTTTTGAAGGCCTTCAGCTTTGAGAGAAGATAAAGTTCACAAGAAGAATTAAGATGAAGTTCTCAATTTTGGATACGTTTTATTGGAATTTCCTTTTGACTTATGTAAGTTTTAGTTGTTAGAAAAAATTAATCTGGCTTTTTTTCTTGGATTTGAATCAAACATTTCCATACAGTTTCAGCATTGACCTGTTTTGCATTACTTTTATATGATAAATTTGTCAACTTATAAGTAGTTTTTCGACGGTTGGTTACATTCGAACTTTTTGCAACAAATATGAATTTTTTTTTTTTTTTTTTTTTGGTGGCAATACCACTGTGTTGTGGTAGACGCCAATTTTCAACATCGTGTAGTTTACTTAAGATCTTTACATACAACTATTTTGGTGTATCAACACTCGCAGACGCATGCATAAGCTTGATTTTGTCAATTCACTAAAATAAAAGTAAACATTTTTGATGAAAGATGATGGCACCCTGTATGACTGGCAAATACAAATTGGGTTGATGCACAAATAATTCGAAAAATGACAACAAACGTTTCACTATAAAATGCGAAAAGTTCATTGAAGTGTCATCAGTTTCCAGTTGTCAGTGCATAACAAAGTTACAGAAAAATGACATTCAAGGTTTGTATACTATTACTTATTTTAACTATCGGGGTTATTGTGAATCAAGATTCCCGGGGAATTTTGTTAAACTGCAATAGAGAATGCACGGCAGTCTGATAAAATTCCACGGGAATATTTATTCACGATAACCCCCATGTTTCAAATTCAATCTGAATTTATAGAAAATGCTTTTTATTTATCACATATATTTTTTTGCAGTTTATTTTGTTTTTCGCAATCCTCTCTTTGGCCAATGCTGGCTTAATTCCAGTAGCGCAGATTTACCATGTTATAATACCAACGTTGCTAAAAGTGCATGCTGCTCCTGTTCCATCTAGTATACTTGAAACCACTTACGAACCACATCCCCAATATAAATTTTCTTATGGTGTACAGGATTTAATTTCCGGTGATAATAAAAGTCATACGGAAGAACGTGATGGTGATGTTGTTCGTGGTCAGTATTCAGTGATCGATGCTGACGGTTATAGACGCACAGTTCATTACACCGCTGACGCAGTCAATGGCTTCAATGCCGTCGTTCAACGTGAACCATTGGTATCGGCTACTCGTATTGCAACTACACCGATTGTTAAAGCTGCTTATGTTAGTGATCACATCTCATGAGCTGCTTTATCAAAACATTAACATCAGTGATATTAACCACACATGTATTTATGTAGGAGATACAATAGAATTTGATGCCATTTAAAGACTGTTATTTCTTTTTAATTTTAAAATAATAATATGCAAAATAAATATTAACTGTTTTATTGGTTTCATTACATAAATATTAACATATATGACCGTCTACAGCAAAAGTGATCTTATCTTCATTTCACTTAATGGTGAGTTAAAAATAAGAGAGGGTAAATTTTATCGGTTTTCAATTTAAGGAATTCTGAGCTTAGAGATGTTCTGAACATTTTACAACTGATTTGAGTTCGATAACCAAATTACAAATACCAATAAATGCGGTGTTATGAGACAGCTATCCTGTAAAAAATTATAATTGATAGAATTTTAACTTCGATATCTACACACTTCAGTTTTCAGTTTTACGATTTCAAATGCCATAACTCAGCCAATTTTTGAAATTTTTCTGTGATCGAGGTGTTCTTCTTTTCAAAATAATATGTATTTTTAGAAAATGTACAAAAACTGGTTTTTGATTTAGTGAAGGAAAGGTTCCTTTTCCTGTGGACGGTCACATATATAAGTATGTGATTGTCCTCATGAAATAGTTGCTTATCATTCATATTACACATAAGCTATGTAATAAAAAACCATGTACGCTAGAAAGTATTGATAACGTTGAGCAAGCGAATGAACAGCTTGTAACCATAATGCTTAAAGCCTTTCAAAACGCTTGCCCTATCAAAGGTTGTTTCGAAAAAAAACTTATACACACTTTTTCAGCCATAACTTATCCTGTGTCCAACGAATAATTTTTTTTTTGAATCACGTTAGCTTTTAAAAATGTATAAGATTTTATATTTATTCAAATTGTTCATTTTCAATTGTAAATTCTTTCAAAATGGACGGCGAAATAAAAGTACGTAAGAAAATTATTAAAACTTTTCAAAACATTCCATTGTGGACTTTCAAAAAAATAGCAACAGATTTCAAGGTTCACCGTCACACTGTTTCAAGAGCCATTAAACAGTATAAAGAAGACTTAAATATTGCACGATAACCTGGATGGGGAAGAAAAAAGGTCCAACAAATATTGGTAAGGAAAAAGATGTCGAACAACTCTTTCGAAGAGCTCCGAACACTTCTGTCAGAAAGCAGCTCGTGTAGTTAAATGCTCTGATTCTTTTGTGTGCAGAACCAAAGCTAATGCTGGGCTGAAGTCGTATAAAGTTCAGAAAATTCCAGATCGCAATGCGATAAAGAATTTAGAAGCAAAAAAAATTAGCTAAAAATTTGAAGTCCAATTTTATAAAAAAATGTACGTGCTGTGTGATGGATGATGAAACCTATGTTCTGGCAGACTTTTCACAACTTCCGGGTCAATATTTTTATGTGGCTGATAGACGAGGTAATATTCAGGAACAATACCGAACATAAAAGCAAACAAAATTCCCTTAGAAGTTTCTTGTGTGTCAAGCCATTTGCAGTTGTGGCAAAAGAAGCCAAGCATTTGTGGCATCAGGAACGATAAATACAGAAATATAAATTAAAGAGTGTCTTCAAAAACGGCTTATGCTTTTCCTAAAACAGCACAGAGTGCATACATATTTCTGGCCCGATTTAGCATCATGCCACTATGGAAAAAAAGGCCCTTGAGTGGTATGCAAATAATAATGTATATTTTGTGCCACGGGAGGCAAACCCACCCAACTGTCCAGAACTCCGGGCTGTGGAGAGATATTGGAAGCTCGTGAAAAGGGAATTACAGGAAAGTTATTCCAGGACTTTTCTGACTTCAAGCATAAATGGACCGGCTCCTACAAAAAGATAACGAAAGCAACTATAGAATCGTTAAAGACAGGATTCCCGAAAAAGGTGGATAGATTTATAAATTCCGATTAATATTCCAATATTTTAATGTTTAATAAATTTCTATAATATATTAATAAATTCATATATTTTTAAGAATTTTTAAATTGAACGGTGTTGAATTCTCTATCAGGTTTTATTTCCTATTTTCATAGGCTTTCTGAAATATGTCGCACTTCTTCCGAACTGTCTTCACGCCTACCTAAAGGGGCGCGTCCCACCAATTGAGAACCTTTGTTCTATAGTATAGTCTCCACCACATACATATCTGTAACAATATGATCATACTTTCCTTTAAATATAAATTGCCATAATGTAAATAAATTTATTTATATTTTCTAACTTTATAAATTATAATACAAATTTGTCTAACGGTATCAAAATTGTGAATTAGTCAAAATGGCTTTTAATGATGATAAACGGGAGCATGAGCATATGCTACAACGGGGGCTGGAGCATAATGATGGACTGGAGCAGCAATATGAGCAACCTTGACTAGGGGTTCTCGTTCAACAACAGCATTGAAACCATTATGATCATCAGCAGTGTATTTAACGGTACGTTTGAAACCATCAGCATCAATCAAAGAGTATTCACCGTGAACAACATCACCATCGCGTTCCTCAAATTGACTCTTTGAGTCACCGGTTACTTTATCATCAACGCCATAAGAGAATTTGTATTGTGGATGTGGATCATATTCCTCAACATGCTCGGCAACTTGACGGTGGTGGTGAACTACTGGAACAGCTGCAGCATGATAAACTGGGGCAGCAACTTGTACAGGAGCAGCATGGTGATAAAACTGTTGTGGTGCAATATATCCAGCACTGGTAGCCGCAATGAAACCGAGAACTAAAATGAACTATAATGCAGAGTGGTGAGTTAGTGATTTGCCAAAATAAATTTAGTATTTATGTATGTACCTTGTATGCCATTTTGGTGTTTGATTTTTTATTTATTCTTTCAAAGGGTAGGCAGTTGTTTGCTGTAATGAGGGCAATTGTTGAATGATAAATTAGTACAGCGGCAAAGTACTTTTATACATAATCGTATGCTTTTAATGCCCCAATTCTATGTGTACTTTTCATTAATTTCATCAGAGATTTTTTAACAGCTAATTAAGACGCATAAGTATGTGTCTTTTGTATATTTTATGTTAATGTATCTATGCAATGCATTGGAATTGAAATTTTACTTACGAAAAGTGCAGGTCAATCCCAAACTTGTTTAACATACCCATAACCCATAATCTGTTTAATCTGTTCGCATACCTGTTTCGCTGTCAGTCGGTCTGTCTGTCTGAATCAGTTTTATTTAACATACTGTCACTTTCGTCATATGGCATTTTTGGTTTTCTTTGATTCTGCCATGCAATATGCTTTTGTGTAGTTGATAACTAAGTAGTAATATCAAAATGTGAAAAGAGAATGCAAAACACTGAGAATGTTTTTTTGTTGATTTTAAGGAAAGTAATAATGTTATCAGCGTATAATACTTATATTTTAAAACATTAAAATTGTTTTTTTAACTATAAGGGGCTGTCCATAAGCCCCGCGACGCTAAAATTCGCTAACAATTCAAACTTCTGGCTGCATGAGATTATGATAGCTGCTTTTGAGTAACTTTGCGTCGTCGATTTCGAATCTGGCAACCGTTTTTTTCTGCCAAATCTGAGATTAACGCAAATGGGGTAATTTTTTTGGAATGAAATTGATGTGCTCTAAAGTCTGTTAAAATCAATTCCTAAATTGTTAACGATTAAGAAGAAGTTGAGCCAAAAAAGATTTATTTACTCATTTACAATTTTCCCCTTAGCCCTTCTCATAGCCTTTATGGATCATTCAAGAATCCCTTTTTTGAGAAAGCGGTCATAGCATGTAAACGTTCCAGAAAACTATCACGTTTTATTTGAGAATAAAGTCCCCAAAAATTAAATAGTAAGGGTCTCTCAAGGTTTCAACCATTAAGGGCCCCCAATAAAAAATAGTAAGGGTCTTTCAAGGCGTCATCCATAGTGGGTGTACCGATTTTGAGATATAGGGTTCCGAATTCAAAACTAAAAAAATTTTGAATCATTTGTATAGGGTTGAAATACTTATGCTTCAGTGGATGATGATTTGTAAAGTAAGGATCTAATTGGAAAAGTTGAAAGGTTAAATTTACTGTGGAAAGGTAAAGCTATCCAATGCCATTAGAAAATATTTGTTACGCTGATAACTGTAAGTGTGATAAACTTCAAATATGCTTCACAACAGCGATTTTTGCAATTTTAAGCAAGGATATCTGTAGATCTAAAATTTAATTCAGACAAACCATTCATACCCTAGGTATTAAATAACCTTACGCCCGGACTCACAGTCATTAGTTAACTAATGGCAAGTGTTGAACCAACAAAATTTTGTATTCAGTCATAAGTTAACCATTAGTTAATTCCCCGAATTTCATAGATTAACTACTAGCTAACCAACAGCTGATGCTGAAGAGAAGAAATCCACATTAGTTTTGTGAAAATTCTTAAAAATGTTTTCAGACGTAGAAAATTTTGAGTCCGAAAACGAAAGCAAAGCAGATAATGGCAAAACTTTAAAATATTGTGGTTGATCGTCGGCAACAAGTATTTAGAAATCGCCTAAATTTTTTTCAAAACTACGACCCCAAGAAATTTCGAGACAGATTTCAGTTGAGTAAAGAAGTGGCTTGGAAAGTGTTGGAATGCATACGATCGAAAATTCAGAGCAAAACGACTTGGGAAATATATTGCATACAATTAAAATCAAGTTACATGTATCAAAAATATTCCTAAGAATAGCGTTTTCTTTTCGGAGCAGGTGCTCCTTTTAAATTTATTCCGTGTTGCCATATTTTTATTATGTTTATTGTTATAATTAGCAGAACACTGTGAATATGAAGTATTAGTTAAACTATTGTCATCATTTTAGTTATCTTATTGGTTAGCAAATGACTGCGAATCCGAGCCTTAGTGCATCTGGATTAAGGCCGTTTTATATTTATTTAGGAAGTGGTGATTTAGGTTATCTTTGAAGTATGATAAATTTATATTGAACTACAATAATTAAAATCTTGTCAGAAACCGTACTCGAACCCGTGACTCCCGTTTTCTAATGAAAGAAAACGCGGTGCTTTAACCATTAGGCTATTGACACGGATAAATTTCTCTGTACGAGATCGCCATATGTATAGATTATTGGGCTCACTAGCGCCGTCTGCTATATATAAAATTGCTTATATGAACTTTGTTTGTAACGCTTTGTCACAAAATATACTTGGCCAAATTAATAATTTTTTTGCATTTCAAAAACTTATATATTTTAAAGCTATACTCAACATTTTGCTCAAAAATTTTCACACAAGCATAAAAATTTTAGTTCGCTTCAAGTTGTTTATGCTTCTTTAATTCTTTTATTAAAATATGCATCAATTGTGTTTGATTTAAAAGTTATATTCTGTTTGTTAACTTATATATAATTTATTTAAGTATGTTATGAGAGTAATTTTATAAAAAAACTGTTCTTTGCCTCCGTGAAAAATAATTGTTAATACGAAGATAGTTTTATTATGAAAAAACTGTACACGGGCCGTCCATAAATTATTTACGATTAAGTTTTGCAATGCGTTAAGGATGGCTCCACATTGTCCTTCCTAGTCATAACAGAAATTTGTTGCTCTTGTTTTTCTCTGAATAACCTCTAAATTAATACAATACCCTCGAAAGCCGGGTAAAGCAGCCAGTTACAATTTAAATTTGCAAAGTTATTTTCAATTTCATATGCTTAATACAATTTTTTGAGTGTACTATGTAATATTTTTATGTTTTATTGTAATTCAAATGAATTTTCGATTACAAATTATTTGAAATCTCAAATATTGAAATAATGCGATTAAAATATTTTATATAAAACTGTGAAGATGACACAGTGATCTAACATTCGGGCATTGCACTTATTTCAGAGAAGAAGTAACTATTAACATATCTGCATACTACAACGAAATGGCATTTCAAGTAAGCATTAAGATCTAAACAATTTTCGCAACTTTCAATTACTTTTGTATATCAACATTTTCACTTTCAGCACTTACTTCTACTTACTTGCATTGCCATTATCAGCGCTGATCCAGTTGCACAACGGCAACACTACGTAGAGAGTTCTCATGAAGGTGTCACGATTTATCATGCAGCACCGATTCCAGTGGCTCATCATCATCAACAACCTGATGCTACAAACTACGATGAAGATTATGATCCACATCCAGAGTATAAATTCTCTTATGGTGTTAATGACCAAGTCACCGGTGATTCAAAGAGTCAATATGAAGAGCGTAACGGTGATATTGTTCGTGGTCAATATACTTTAATTGATCCTGATGGTTATAAACGGACTGTTCATTATACTGCTGATCCACATCATGGTTTTCATGCTGTTGTGCACCGTGAACCGCTTGTAAAGTTTATTCACGCTGCTCCAGCTCATCGTTTTGCTCCTCCAACTCAAACTGTGACGACCTATTCACATGATATAGCTCACCATTATCATCATCATCATTGATATTTTAAGTATTTAATATAATTTGTGTACTATGTAGTAAATCGTTATAGTAAGCCGTTGGTAGTGTTCCGTGATATCCAATATAACTATAATTAGGTACGAGTATTTAAATATGAAACTTATTGAAGTAAAGGAATATTTTAATAAAAATATAATTCAAAATTTAAGTCAATCACACTAGATGGAGATGTCTCATTATGTCCAATACTCTTGAGTTTCAGTTTGAAAAATACCAATCACTTCAAATGCAATTGCAATTGCTTGACAGAGCTGTCACTCCATACAACAGAACTGCATTTCCACACTTTTGGATCAATTTCCATAAAATTTACCATATTATTGACGTATAATATTGGGTGTACAACTTAAAAACCGGAATTTTTTTGCGAAATTTGATGCTTTATTGTAAAAAAATGTTACAATATATTTTATTTAAAGTATTGTCCATTGGAAGCTACAACATTTCCCCATCTTTCAGGCAATTTATGAATTCCATCCCAAAAAAATTGCGCCGGCATGGCGGCCAAAAATGAATCTATCCAATTTTCGATATCTTGAACTTAAGTGAAGCGTATTCCTGATAGGGCATTCTGCATCGATCGGAACAAGGTCTGGGCTATAAAGCGGGTGAGGCAAAATTTCCCATCCGTTGTTTTCCGTTGTTTTCCAGGTAATTTTTGACTGGGGCAGCAATATGTGGCCGAGCGTTGTCATGATGAAAAATTATTGCTTCGTGTCTGGTCGCATTTTCCGGGCGTTTTTCGATAATGGCACGCTTCAAACGTATTAATTGTGTTCGATAGAGGTCACCTGTGAGCATTACAGAGCATTACCTTGGCACCATGGCTGGGAAGGTCCTGGTTGTTTCGGGTTGTCGTAATGGATCCATTTTTCATCCCCAGTCACGATCCGATGCAAAAATGACTTTTGGCAGCAGCTTTCTTGCAAAAAATTGACCCAACGGAACCTCCCGCAAATGTTGTCTTTTTCTCCACTTTTCGAAGTTATTCATCGTGAAAAATAATAATGACGCACACAAGATAAAATTGTTTTGTTGACTGATTTTGACAGCTGTCAAATGTACCTTCAAAATGACATATATATAAAGTTCGAGCTTTCACGATATTTGTTAGTACGGACATCCACCGTCAAATTCCGGTTTTTAAGTTGTACACCTAATACATTTTTTCATGTTATTTTCAAAAATGCAATTCTTTTTCAAATGCAACAAATAGAAAAAAGTATTTTTATTCAGGAATAATTATCCTTGTAACTTTTTATTACTTATTTAAAATAAGTTCTTTTGAAAATAATGACAGTATGTTTTTGAAGTTTTTCAATACTTGTTGAATTTTTTGTATGACTTTTTGTTTAAAACTAATTTAAAATAACAATCAATACAAATTTAGACAGAGTTAGCCGAATGTATAAGACGTTTGACTGATAACCTCGGGGAGTATGTTCGAATCCCAGACAAGAAAGTTTTTTTTTTTAATTATTTTATTTTTTTAGTAGGGTAAGGGAGGTAATATTTTTTTCTTTTTTTTCTGTAGAAAAGTATGAGCTTTTGAAAAAAAAAAAATAATCACATTGAAAAAAAAAATTTTTATTTTTGGTCGAAAAAAACCTTTTTCTTTTTTCAAAGCTGTTTTGGGGCTTGAAGCACCCTCTTTATTTTTTTTTAAATATTTTTATTTAAAATTAAATTTTATTACAATTATTTTCCTGCCCTCAAAGTTGTGGTATGTTTTACGGTTATCAATTTATGAGTTTTTGAAGTTGTATAATGTTGTGTTTATCATGAGTCATTGGTGCGCGTGCGCTACCATATAGGGCTGCCAACTTCCGGATGGTATATTTTTTTTCAGTGATTTTTAGTGAAATTTATCATAGATTTTTTGTGTGATATATTTTAACCCATTATAACCAAGTTTTTGGATAAAGGAAAAATTGTTGTTAACCTCTTAGAACATATTAATCCATTATATCCCGCTTTTATGGGTCTTTTTGACCCCTTCGGAAGGTGGCAGCCCTGTATGATAGCGCAGCGCTCCAACGACTCATGATAAACACAACATTATGCAACTTCAAAAACTCATAATTTTGGGGGCTGGAAAATAATTGCAATACTGTTCGCGTACGCGAATTTTCCATAATTTTTAAAACTATGAAAAAAAAAACGATAGCAGAAAGATTTGTAGTGCCTTATAATACTTTGATCTTTTGGCTGTTTGAAAATACTATTTTCTACTTCCCCACCCCCCTCCATTAGTATGAAGGGGGAGGTTGAAAAATACCTTGCTGATAGGCCTTTTTTTAGAAAATTTTGAAAAATATAAAATGAAATCAATAAAAAAATTAATGATGAGATTTTATAGCCAGAAGTTCAAACTATCATTTAAAATCCAAAAATCAACACCTGTCAATACCTGATAGGTGCCGGTATGCGTCAAAATTAGTGTTCGATTAATCGAACGTTTTTAGTGAAAAGGGGCTACCTGCCCATAAGCCTCGTGACGCTAAGATTCGCAAAAATTTTTCCCATCCCCACCTCTTCCTCCCATGTGACGATGCCATGGGGTAAAAAAAAACTTCCGTTATATAGGGGGCGGGGGAGAGAGGAAAACGGGAAAAATTTTTTAAAAAAAAAAAATACATAAAAATTTGTTGATGATAGATTTGGAATCTGGTGCTAATTACACTAAAAATATACTTTATATCAAAAAATAAAATAATTTTTAAATCCTGGCCGAAAATGGGTTAAATAAAAGTATTTTAAAAAAAATAAAAAGGGTTTTTTAAGCCCCAAAATGGCTTTGAAAAACAAAAAAATTTTTTTTTCGACTTAAAATACATATTTTTTTTCAGTGTAACTATTTTTTTTTTCAAAAGTTCATACTTTTCTACAGAAACCCTGAAAATTTCATTAAAATCGGTTAAAAAGCCGAGGAGCTATAAATTTTCAAATATGGAAGTATCCAAAGGTTGGATCGAACTTCCTAAAGCCGCCATCTTGAAAATTTTTGGAATTTCGGAAAATCATTTACCACAGTAATATGTAGGTTACCGGACATAGTCCCAACCCAGTGTGCCAGACGGTTCAAATTTCCGCTTTTTTATCCGGGAGAGATTCCCAAAAAAAAAGCGAATCGAAGATAAATATGAACCGTCTGGCACACTGGGAACGAACATAATTTTTCGCGAAGCCGGTATTGGATTTTTGGGAGTTTTAAATCCTGAGCTGCGGCCGCAGGCCGCCCACTTGCCCTTACTCTTATGTAAAATGACTGTGGCTAGCGGCTAAAAGCGGCCGCGGAAACGGTATTGGAATTTTTGGGAGTTGTAAATCCTGAGCTGCGGCTGTTGTCAATAACAAAATATCGTTATGGGGACTATGTCCGTTTTTTCCTGGGGATTATGTCCGAAACACTTGCGGACATAATCCCCATTTGAGAAATGGGGACTATGTCTGAATTATTGGCGTGGGGACTATGTCACGGCACCTAATATGTGTGTCAAATACTAACTTTTCACAAATTTTCATGGAAATCGGAGATGTCAAGTCGAATCTTGGTCGATAACGCAAAGAAAGTCTCGACTAATAAATAGTTAATGCGATATCTTTCTTAAATTTATATGCTCAGGAAACGCTAGAAAATTGTGGAAAATTATTTTTTTGTAATGTTAACCGTTAGCGAGAAATTTGCAAAAAAATGTTTTTGATCAGACTGGACTGAAAATAAAGAAATATCATTTTTTCAACATTTTCCATCATTTTGCAACAAAACCTGTTAAAAATTCAACCTGAATATCAAAAATATTCATGGGATTTTTTAATTGGGCAATTTTCTCTAGAATATCATAAAAAATGTAATTCATTTTAAAAAAAAATTTTCTGTTATTGTGAAGGGAGGTGCTTTGGCACTAAAATACGGGGGTACTCAAAATATCGTCGTCTAATTTCCATCTGTTTTTTCGGTCATGTTCAACCAATAATATTATCTGTCGAACATTTTTAAGCATATCAGCCGACGATGCAGTACCGTTCTTTGAAGTTGGAGTGTGCCTTTTTGGCGAACACAGATTTGTTCTGTTTTAAAGAATTTTTGTTGGACTATTTGTGTGTGGAGTGTTATGGTCAGTTGAATATCGATGGAAATATCCAGTTTTGTTGATGACCTTTTCAAATTAAGTTTTAACTCATAGACTTCCTCGGAAGACATTTTTATCTTCTAGGAAATCAAATTGTTCAAAAATTACTCTTAAAATGTTAATTTGATTCACATATGATCAATTTTGCCGGTGTTGTTTTTGAATAATCTAATCAGCATGGCGCTTCATGGTCATTATTGATAGAAAACATTTTTTGTTTTTCCAAATATTTCATTAATTAGTCATTATTATTAAATTTCATGTTTCGTTGCATCATTTACGTTCTTTTCAATTCAACAAGTACATAGAAACTAAAAGACTAAGATTATATTGTTGTGACCTTTCCTACCTACTTATTGTCTAAGTTAATTACGATCGAGAAATATGTTAATCAATTCTATTGACTATCTATAAATCGAAAGAAAAAAACTAATTAAGCGCTACTGTCATGAATTGGCAAATAATGTGGGCGCCTTCACTGCCATAACCTTTGCCTTTCACTTGAAAAATAACAAAAAAACTTCTAAAATTTTAACTATTTACAAACTGAGGGTGAATAACTTCTGTGCTAAACACGATCAAATGAATCACATGTCTATTTTTCAATTATAAATTTTATAAACTAAGATTTCATAAATAAATCAGTCATTTCAGATAAAATACTAAATACGGATCCTCTAATAGAATTAAATCTAAGGCATACGCTAATCGCATTATAGTCATGCACGTACGTACGTACTCACTTTTAACTGAAACACAGATTTTGGACAGCTTATGATGGCTTAATGTACAACTGTCAAATTCAAATACCTCAACGCATAGAAAACAAGTACTAGATCATTAATAAAAGAGACGATATTCTAACAAAATATATGTTCTTGAACAAAACATGGTGTTAACAACGATCAGATAACAACAAGATCGCTTGGTAACATGACATAAGCGACAAGAACCGGAAGCGCACAAATCCACGTGCTTCATGCAAACTTCTCCCCATCATTGTTGTTGGCAACTGCTCGCAATTCGTGATTTCGAGTCGACGTGATTTTCGCAAAAAATCAAAGCAAATTGAATAAATCCAAAAAACATAATCAAAAACCATTGCTGATCGCATTAGTAGCGTAGATCATTAAGATCTAAAAAAAAGTAGCAAATTAGGAAATTCCGCCGTTACCTGCTGTGGAATTTCAATGTCGCCTTTGCGTTACTAACATTTATCGCTACAATTTCAATCAATTTGATAAATCAAATTGAATCGAATTTAATTGAATGACAGTGAGTTTAATCGGTTAATGCATTCGTGCGATCGTATATTTGCTTAGTACTTTTTAATACCCCTACACTTTCCGAAATGTAGTATATTGGCAGTGTTTAGGGCTTACATACATTTTTATAGAAAGTTTATTTAGCACTCGACAATATGAAGGATATATCATATAAGTATATGTATTATATGTATAGGTCTATTTAACAAGGCCAAAATTTGACTTAATTGTGACCAAAATCTGAATACATTTGTGTGGTCCTCAAGTTTCTGGGTCAAGATTGTCAAATGCAAATTTTGTACTTTAAGTGAACCACTACACATAATGTACATTGGAATGGTTAAGTACCAGTATGATTTTGTCTTTGTCATTCTTTGGGACAAAGACGCTATATAGATTGCTAAACCATAACCTAGACTGATAAGAACACTGTACAACAGTTTTGTCGCTTTTGAAAACCCAAAGAATTTTGAAATGTGTTTAAGTGTATTTTGGTCTCCTAAATACGAATATGATATCCGTTTTTTTGAGTCAGGTCAGGTTTTCTGTAAAGCCGGCTTAGAAGTTATTAGATATTACTTATAATGCAAAATCAGCTCAAAAACTGCTCCAGTATTTATAATCGTAGGCTTGTGAGAAAGGTAGGTGAAAGTGGGGTAAAGTGGGAAACTTTTTTTCGAAGCTCCATAAAATGAACAAAACTTCTTATTTTTTCATGTTTCAACTTCCTATAATAAAGAAAATTATATAAGCTATATTTTTGCCGAAGAAACGAACCGAAAATATGGATTTTCTGTTGAGTACGACGCTTTGATCGAGGATTCCCAAAATGGCAAAAATTAAAAATCGTGGGGTAAAGTGGGAAACTTTCAAAACTCATAAAAACTAATACAAATGTTGGAAAAAAGTTCTAATATCTTTATTGTAGGTCAAAAAAGGTTCAAGAAACACACCCATAGGAGTAAATATGAAAAGAAATAATGAGTTTGCCGGAAAAAAATATATGAAAAAATGTGTTTAAAAAAATTTGTGAAATAGTAGCTTATTCGTCGTTCTTTAATGAAACATCAAAGTCCGAGTCACAGTGTTAGTAATAAAAGAAGCTTGTAGTGAGATTAACGCATTTCAAGTGAAATGGGCGTTGACAATCCTTTAGGTTGCATTTGATGATATTGTGTCTGGTCATGATTTCGGGCACGAGTTCCATGCAAATGGGGCAAAAATCAAGATCTTCATCTGAGCTAGAGCTTCTTTGTTTCTTCTTTGACGCTTTCTTTGCTGGTGGTGCTTTTTTGCTCCTGGTACTCTATTTTTTGTGATTCGTTTCCCTCTTTCTTCCGATTATTTGCGAAACATTTTTTCTCAGCAGCTTTTTGCAACTCGCTTAGCTTTTCCAGAGTGTTTACTCACAATATAAATGTACAACACTTATTTGAATCATGAAATAGTATAATACGTTGACAAGTGGGGACTAGCAATTGTGAAATAACATTTCCCACTTTACCCCATGAAAAATTTCCCACTTTACCCCGATACCACATTTTGCAAAAAATGTGAATTACACGGAATCCTTTTGTGTCATCAAAATTAAGACTACAAAGAATATTTTCGTGTACTTACAATCGGTTTATCTCCAGAAACAGTAAAAATATCGATGCTTAAAAATTTCAAAATGAAATTTCAAAATCACTTAAAAACTTTGCATGATTCCAGAGATCACAAAAATACGTATGCACGCATCGCTATACCATAAAGATTTGCTTACGTCCTGGACCTCTCTGTCAAGTAAACCCGATCATTTTGTTTGTTTACATATTGCTGGAAACAGTAATTTTTCTCATCAGAGAAGACAATTTGTGACAGATTTCCGGCGGCGTGCAAGCGCAACAACTCCTTGGCTCTATCGAGCCTAACTTTTTTTTGAACAGGAGTGAGATCATGCGCCTTTTGGAACTTGAGGGCCTTTAGTCCGAGCTTGTTTGACAATATGTGTTTCATTCGTTCACGCGACATTTTCAGCTTGGCAGCCATTTGTCTGCCACTGCGTCTCGGATTTCGCTCAATTCTGGCCTTTACCTTTCGAACCATTTCTGGTGATGTTGCAGTTATTTTCCGACCACCACCATATCGTTTGGCAACGCTGCCGGTACCATTGTAACGTGTTATGGTCCGATACACAAACATTTTATTCACTTTTAAATGTTTCAGCTCACGAACAATTGCTGGTTGCGATTTTCCAGCCAAATAAAGAGCAATCACACTATTACGTTTGAATTCCATTTCGAAAATTTTTTATTTTCAATAAATTGACGCGCAAATGCTTTTGGTTACTTGTTGACAATAGAATGAACTAACATCATGCCAATTTTTAGACAGCTGTCATGTTCCATCTGTCAGATAAGTCTATCTGAAGTTGGTAACAGTTCGAATCAGCCACCCTGTAGTTGTACGATACCTCAAGTTTATCGAGGTATATAAAAAAATTATATCTTCAACTTAAAACAGAATTGTTTTTTTATCTCAAATCCTCAAAAGTAAGGTATTTTTGAAATTCATCCCTGCTGTAAGTCTCTAAAACTTAATTTAGATAAAACTTTTGATCCCAAGATCATAATGATATCACACAATGAACATTTTCCTAGAAAATCTTAACCCATTTGTCACCGTTTTCCAAAAATTATCTTAAATGGGTTTCAGTATTCCACAAAAATACATTACGCAAAATTTTACTTGGGGTCACCAAAAATCATTTTCTTTAAATCTGTGTTGATGGGTTAATTTGTATGGAAGGAAATTTTGCCGATCTGTCTCAGTGAAAACCATAAAGATTGGATGAAAGCATATACTTTTAGTGCAGATTCCCTCAGCTTTATCGCCATGCAAAGAACTGAGTTCATCGATACATTCTTGTTGATATAATCCACGTCCAAAGTTGAGAAAAATAATCCAACGAAAAAAACCTTATCTTGAAATTTCCATTTTTTGGCCAAATTGATTATCTTAACTCACTGTAAACAAAACAAATAGCACTTGTACATCAAAACGTTGTGAGTACGTTTATGCTAAAAAAGTCAAACTTTATTATGGTGTTACCAGATTTAAGCTTTTGACATTAGTGTTGCCAGTTCGTATCTACTAGATCTTTCATCATATGCACAGTCTTTCCTACATCACTATTTGTTTCAAAACGCTACTATTATAGAATCCTAGGGACTACAAGCGCAAATAGCGAAGATGTCAAATGTTACTATGTTTGACAGAATACTGAAACTTGTTGATATTAAACCAATGTCTTTAAAAATTAAAAAAGTCCAGAAAGTTCTATTCGATTTACCATTCAGTATAATGTACTTAACTGTCGGATAGGACCGTCTATACTTTTTGTTACACAAGTCATCACATCGACAAGTTAAATGTATGCTAATTCTAACCATCCTATGAAAACTTAACAAAACACATTTCGAATAATAGTTGTGAGTTAGTATATGTATGTATATTTTTGGAAAAAAATCGGTTTTTTGATTTAACAAAAAAAAAAATCACTTTAAAAATCAATAAATGATCGCTTTTAGTTGAGGTCTCCATTATGAATGAGACAAATTGAGTTTAACGCCTTAAATGCTCCATTAAAAGGGAGTGCAGACGGAATGCGTGCAATTTGTCTTAATATTTTTTTTCTATTAACCCTGAACTTGTAAGTGGCAAATACGAGCGAGATATGCACCTGTATTTCTGTGTAGTATTTTGCGTTATTTCGTAATATATTTTTTTTTTTTAATTTTAAGCTAAACTTATAGAGCGTTCACCGAATTTTAAATACAATACAATACAATACAATACTGATAGTATTCGTATTTAGTGAATATTTGAGTCTATTAATACTTTTAAGCATTTGAATTTTACGAAACTTCTCAAAACTGCTGTTTTAAGACAGATGGCGCACTTCCTGGAAATAGTTAAATTGTGGAAAATATTAATCCTTACAAGGCTCACATTTTACACTTCAATGAAAGATAAATCGGAAAGTATGTTATGCCTTTGAATAAAATATATTACACTTTTTCCTGTAAGTGCGACATGTGCCTTAAGATAAGGATTTTTAGAAATTCTTATTTAATGAGTAAAAAGGACAGCGGCATCGTTTTCAACACTTCAAAATTCTTAAAGATGCTGTACTAATTGTTCAACACTTTTTTTCACCTGCATAAAAATCTCTGCTTCACAATACATTTACTTAGTACACGTACTCATACTCGGAAATACGGATCAGTAGTTAAGGCACACTTAGTTATTGAAATCAAAGCGAAGGTTAATGAAATTAGGTCAAATTGATCAAAACTTTGTAACATAAATTATTTCAAAAGAAAACACATATTATGCGACTTCTTCTCGTCACGTAAAATTTTTTTTTATCACAAATAGATGGACGCAAAATTTGTGCCATTTTTGGAAAGTCGTGCATTTATAATAGGGATAGTCACGCGTTAATGCGCAATGCCCTTGCGTCGTTGCGAAAGTGCGAATTGCAAAATTCCAACAACAAACACATTGCCGAAAATTCCGCAACACTTCTGCAATTTTGCACTGCTTCGATCCCAAGTGAAATTGCGACGAGCGTGATAGCGAACTAGTGACAGCTATTCGGAACAATGTTGCTACCTGTATTTACACAAGAACTAAAAATTTGTTCATGTTTTTTCAATAAGTTGGCAAAATTGTCAATATTTTGATCGCTAGATGGAAATACTCACAAAAGAACGTTCACGCGTTAGTGCCTAGAAAATTTGCTTTTTCGCAATCCCGCAATTGCGCATCAACGCGTGAATACCCATAATAAAATTGCATTTTAAAAGCTTTGCTTGTATGGTAAGTGTAATTTTTTCTTATAAGAACTCGCATACGCCCAGTGGTTGTCTAAGGCTTAATTAGAGTTTGCGTGAATTTGGTTGCATTACCTCAAGTAATGGCCCCAGTATAGCAATTTGAAGATCATCGTTCTTTTGGATGTGCCATGCTGTCGTATTCAGTCTTTGATCTAACATTGCCTGCGACTATTCTCTTCAGTCTTAATATAATTGTGGCAGTGTCTAAAGGTTTGGAGTCTTCATTATTTATGTACAGTCATATTTGGTGGGGATTAGCAAATATTTACCTTACCATCCTCTAATTTCATATTAAAAAAGGCATTGAAGAATATGTCTTCATTCCCTTACAATACTGAAACACTCTTGCTGTTTTATATGAAATATTCTGCGAGAGAATAATCCAACTTTAACATCGAATATCACCGATTGCGCTGAAACATTTTGACATAGTATTTCACTTAATTTGACTAGACACATTTTTCTTAATTTAAGAATATGCAGAACTTAATCAGGTTTCAAAAGCTGTAAAATCTATTTCATTTTCTTGTAAAGGGTTTTTGAATAAGAGCTCTACAAAAGTTTTTTTAAATAAAACAAAAACGGTTTTGGATATCAATAAAATTCTTTATTCCTGTGAAATTACATTCGATGCCATTATGTATGGATTTCGATTTCTTTTGCATGGCCATCACGGGCACGCTTGCAGAAGTTCAGACGCTGAACCCAATTTTCGACCGTTTTCAAGCATAAATCAGCCGATACTGCTGCAATTTCACGATCGATATTCGTACGAAGTTCATCAATCGTCGCTGGCTTGTTGGCATAGACCATAGACTTGACGTAGCCCCACAGGAAATTGTCTAACGGAGTCAAATTCGCACGACCGAGGCGGCCAATCGACTGGGCCATTTCGTGAGATAACACGTTCACCAAACTTGGTTTTCAATAAATTGATTGTGACATTCGCTGTGAGGCTTGTGGCGCCGTCCTGTTGAAACCACATATTGTCCAAGTCCATATCATCCAATTCGGGCCAAAAATATTCGGTTATCATTGAACGGTAGCGATTCCCATTCACAGTAACGTGCCGGTCTTGATCATCACGGAAGAAGTACGGCCCAATGACGACGCCGGCCCATAAGCCGCACCAAACCGTAATTTTTTCGGAATGCAATTGTGACTCATGGAGTACGTGTGTAACGCATATTTTGCTTATTGACGAAGCCATTCAGCCAGAAATGAGCCTCATCGCTCTCTTAAAGTTGAGGCCACTGACTCCGAATTTCGGTAGTAAATTTTAATAATTTCTACTCGTTGTTGGCTCGTATATCTTTCCATGATGAAATGGCAAACCTTACTAAAGAGAAATGTCAAGAGAGCGGAAAAAATATGGCGTCGTTTGCTGTCCCTATCGGTCTACTTTTGTAGCGTCCCTATTGAAAAACCCTTTATAACAAGAGAAAAATTTCAGAAATTCTGAAAAAAGTAAAAAATTTCTCGTGACGTATCAGGTAAAAAATTTAGACGTTTTCGATTTTAGTAAAATTTTAATTATTTTATTTCTATATAATGTCCTCGATACAAAATGTTAACACAGTATAAAGTCTGGTTTACGAGTCAGAGGGCTTTAAAAATTTGAAGTAACACATTCCTTCCGATTAGTCAAATTTTTTAAACCCGCTAGCTCGTTAACCATACTTTATATTTTAAAAATATTTTGTATCTGGATCGAAAAGATATAGGGGGTTATCGTGAATAAATATTACCGAGGAGCTTTCTCAGACTGCCGTGCATTCTCTATTGTAGTTTCAGAAAACTCCCCGGGAATCTCGATTCACAATAACCCCCATATGGGTTAAACCGATTCGATTTTGTACGAAGCAAAACAAATCATTCCGAAAGTAAGAAGGACTCTTAAAAACGATGTCTGCATTTTTGGATTTTCATTCCGAGAAAAACCAATGGAGCACTTTTGATTCCACTGAAGGCCCATTTTGGCTAACAAAACACATTTTTTGGTCAAAACTTTTATTCATCACAAAATGAATACCTGAGGTTGCTTTAGAAATAAAGACTAAGATTTTACAAAAATTTTGGCTTTAATAATTATAAATTTTTTTTCAGGGGTATAGATAATATTCGCTTCCCAAGATCGATTTTTTTAAATTTTTTTAATTACGCGGTCGAAAAAACGATTTTTTACTCAAAAGAAGGCAGGAAAATGCTGGGCTTACTCAAAACCAAGGCAATTGGTGTGATTTTTTTCAGAATTTTTGTAAATTTTTTTTTATTTTGAAAAATTATAAAATATCTCAAAAAATTCTGAAAAAATTCACACAAATTTTTTGGACAATTCTAAGCAGTTTTTCGTTACACACTCTTTTTGTTAAATGCCTTGCTTTTGAGTAAAAAAATTGTTTTTTCCTTCAGTAGAATCAATCCATTGGTTTTTCTAGGAACGAAAAAAAAAAAAGGTGCAGATATCGTTTTTAAGAGTCCTTCTAACTTCTGAGTCAGTTTCGGGATGAATCTAAAATTCAACCCTATCTAATATAGGTGGTTCCACTCAAAAGCGGCCAAAAAATAGCGGCCCAAAAAAAGCGGCCAAAAAATAGCGGCCAAAAAAAAGCGGCCAAATACAAAAAGGGGCCAAAAAATAGCGGCCAAAAAAAGGGGCCAAAAATGGTTAAAGTATTAAATTATCATTAATTTATTAAAAATCAAAGACATTAGGTAAAATAGTAAAGTAAATTGACAAATTGTGTAAATAATACATGGAAAAAGTTAGTTAAAAAGTACAATGAAGTTAATTATAGTGAATGTGATTGCTGGCATTAGTTAAGTATTCGTAAATTTCAGCATGAGTGAGATCTTCAGTTACCCATTTGGGTTCAAATCCAGAAACTACAGTCTTGAGGCGAATGTCAGCTTCTCGATATCAGTTACACATTTTGTCAATTTACTTTACTATTTTACCTAATGTCATTGATTTTTAACAAAATAATGATAATTTAACACTTTAACCATTTTTGGCCTCTTTTTTTCTTTGGCCGCTTTTTTATGGCCGCTATTTTTTGGCCCCTTTTTTTTGGCCGCTATTTTTTGGCCCCTTTTTTTTGGCCCCTTTTTATATTTGGCACCTTTTTTATTTGGCCGCTATTTTTTGGCCGCTATTTTTTTGGCCGCTTTTAAGTGCCACCAATATAGGTGTAACATAATAAAATATTACTAGAATCGGAAACATCTACATAAATTTTTACCTGGTACTTCACGGGGAAAACCTCAGTTAACACAATTTCTCGGAAAAATTGGGTGGATCCATTTTAATATGTTGTTTAGCGCAAAATTCTATAACGATTGGTAAAGGTTTTATGAAGTTTGGAATCTAATCTGAATCTAATTTGACTGGTCTATAACATAGACTCTATATGTTTGATAAAGCACTAAATATCATTGTTTAAAACATTTGATAAAAAAATCGTAATTTTTTCAAAGAAAACAAGGAGTTTTACCATATACGTACTTCGTTTTCAAGATATTTCAAATTAAATTTTTTTTTTTACTTTTTCAGAATTTCTGAATGTTCCGTTTTTTTAATGGACGAAAATTGTTTTATATCAAAGTAAATACATATGTTTAAAAAATATATCGCCAGTGGATTGCTTAAAAAATTCCTGTCAAGGGTATGATTAACTAAAAATACGTTCTTGCTTCAAGCATTTATTCTTAAAAGAAATAAATTATATAACAATCGAAAATATACGGCTCTATGCCTATAGAATGCATTTATTTTGATTTAAGGTTTATTTATTTTTCTATAGGCTTTATACTTACTATTAGTACATAATTTGTTTCTTAAACGAATGAATGCAACCCTCTCGCGATATATTTTTTAACATATTTACTTTAATATGAAACACTTTTAATCCATTAAACAGATGGGTGCAGATCACCCCTTATTCGAATCTTAGATTATTACCATTTTTCAAACCTGAAACCTACTTCAATGAAAGTCCAAAGTATCCTACAGGAACCAAAATTATGGGCATTTTGCTGAACCCACCATTCTTTTAAGCCCGCAAACATGAAAATCACATCATTATTGTAATATGGCCTACAGGTCAAGAAATAAGTGTCCAGTCAAATCGAATAAAGTACAATGTCAAAAAGTGCGATTGGTGATAGTGATGGATGGTTCTCTCGTAGAACCTGTCATATACAAGTTTAGTACACTTCTTCTAAACAATTTACAGATTGAAGTCAATAATTTCTAATATTTCACAGATTTATTTTCAAAACTACTTAATTACTAAGTACATATATATGTATACATAACAAGTTGACTTTGTTCCCTTCTTTTGTCCTAATGATGGTACGTAACTGCTGGAGCAGAGTAGCTGCTATAATGAGCAGCTGGAGCAGCATAATGAGCAGCTGGAGCAGCATAATGAGCAGCTGGAGCAGCATAATGAGCTTCTGGAGCTGCATAATGAGCCACTGGAGCAGCATAAGACTTAACAATAGTTGGTGCAGAGTAGTGAGCGACTGGAGCAGCATACGACTGAACAACAGTTGGAGCGGAGTAGTGAGCAACTGGGGCAGCATATGATTTGACAACTGTTGGAGCAGCATAGTGAGCTACTGGAGCAACAGCAACAGCTTTAACGAGTGGTTCACGGTGAACAACAGCATTGAAACCGTTAACGTCATCAGCGGTATATTGAACAGTGCGTTTGAAGCCATCAGCATCAATCAATGAATATTCACCACGGACAACATCACCATCACGTTCTTCCACTTGACTCTTGGAATCACCAGACAGTTTATCATCAACACCATATGAGAATTTGTATTGAGGATGTGGATCATATTCCTCCGATTGAACTACCACTTTCTGTGCGACAGCAAGTGGAGCTGCATGAACAGAAACTGGTGCAGCAACGTGGTAAACTGGAGCATATCCAGCACTGGCAACAGCAACCAAAGCGAACGCAAAAACAAACTGCAAAGATGAAAAATATAAATTATCCGTGAATGAGGGTGATCGAAAGATAAATCCGATGAATTTGTTAAACTTACCTTGAATGCCATTTTGTGTGTAGTGGTGGTGGATTTTTAGTTCTTTACAGAAGTGAAGACAAGAAGTGATTGATATCGTTTTGAAATTGTGGACAACTTTTATACGAAATGAAATTATTTAAATTTTAATCGGCAATTCCTTTTACTTCATAACCAGGTTATTTTTCTGTTATTGTTGCTAGCATTTTTAGATAAAGCAGCACTTGGCTTATTGTTATTGCCGGCCTTCTATGTTATGGTATTAAAAATGAAATGCAAAACCAAAGAATTTGGCAAATTGATGGATATGGAAACACTTTTAATTCAATTTATTAATTAAAAATTTATATTTTCACATACTCCTGACGATTTTCTCAAAAATTTCCCTTTGGCTGACGTCAAAAATCAAAATGTTTTCTTAAGTTGACACATCCTCAAAACCTACAGAAGTATATTTATTATATCTTGAGGAATATAGGTAGAGTCATTTGGTAGTTTAATGCTCCGTGTCCGTTGACCGATGTTTTTTGAGATAATCAATTCAAATATCACTGAAACACTAAGAACATTATGTGCAAGCTCTGAAAAAAAAAAAACAAGGGGAACTCGATCAAGAGGGCGTGGCTTATCCCTTGCAAGAAATATATACGTCAGTGGTCGGCAAATTAATGAGTGAGAATTTATGTTTGAGAGAAGATAGATCAAAAAATGAAAAGGATAGAGAGAGCTAGGTAGATTTTTGAGTGCACAATTGTGCTATAGAATGCCGATCACTGATTTACGTACTTATGTAGTGAAAGCGTAATTTGAGGTAATAAAACCAAATTTCACACAGAAATTTGGAATGGTTAGTGCCAAGATCTGAGCAAAAATGAATTCGGTCAAGAGAGCGGGGCACCTCCCGTACAAGCAAAATTTTTAAAATACTACAGTGTAGGGTATTTAATTTTGGCCAGACCAAAGGTAACACCCTTACTTGATAATATTAGGAGCTGCCGGATAGAACTCTGTTTTTAACTTGTGGTAAACAAACACTTTTCCAGTGAAAGGTACTTATTTGCTCGGTGCTCTTTATATATGTCACAAATGTTATCTGCCTGCATATAAGAGTTTCAGAGAATTGATATTTGACGGTATGTTCAAGTTGGGAAAAGTTAAGCCCAAAGGGGGACTCCACTCAAAAATTTCCAAATATAAACATCAAAAAAAAAAAAACATCTAGAAATAAAACATCCAAAAAAAAAAAATATCCAAAAATAAAACAAAGACATCCAATAAAAAAGTATCCAATAAAATAATGTTCAAAAATAAAAATCCAAATAAAGTTTAATCGATTTTATTTAATTGAGTTAAAGTAAATATTTTGATGGAAAATGAATGTTGGATGTTTTTATTTCTGGATGTTTTTTTTTCGATGTTTTTTTTTTTTGGATGTTTTTATTTTTGGATGTTTTTTTTTGGATATATTTTTTTTTTTGGAGGTTTTTATTTGTGGATGTGTTTTTTTTGATGTTTTTTTTTCGGATGTTTTTATTTATGGATGTTTTTTTTTTTGAATGTTTTTTATGAATATTTTTCATTCGATCTTTTTTTTTTTTTGATATTTTTGATAATCACCCCAAAGAGGATTAAAAGGGGAAATATATAAAAAAAATGTTTTCCAGGTTGGTACTCACTTTGGATTTTGATTTACCCTATTGTCCCACATAGTATATTAAGAATACTTCAGCGTATTTTGTGGATGTTTTCCATGTTCATTAATTCGCCAAAATCTTTGGGATAAAATATGGTTTTGCATTTCATTTTTAATAACATAACATAGAAGGCCGGCAATAACAATAAGACAAATGCTGCTTTACCAACAAATGGTAACAACAATAAGAGCAAAATAACCCCGCTTATGAAGTAAAAGGCATTGCCGATTAAGAGTTAAAATATTTCATTTCGTATAAAAGTTGTCCACAATTTCAAAACGAAATCAATCACTTCTTGTCTTCACTTCTGTAAAGAACTAAAAATCCACCACCACTACACACAAAATGGCATTCAAGGTAAGTTTAACAAATTCATCGGATTTATCTTTCGGTCAACCTCATTAACGGATTATTTATATTTTTCATCTTTGCAGTTTGTTTTTGCGTTTGCTTTGGTTGCTGTTGCCAGTGCCGGATATGCTCCAGTTTACCATGCTGCTGCACCAGTTTCTGTTCATGCAGCTCCTTTTGCTGTCGCACAGAAAGTGGTAGTTCAATCGGAGGAATATGATCCACATCCTCAATACAAATTCTCATATGGTGTTGATGATAAATTGTCTGGTGATTCTAAGAGCCAAGTGGAAGAACGTGATGGTGATGTTGTCCGTGGTGAATATTCATTGATCGATGCTGATGGCTTCAAACGCACTGTTCAATATACCGCTGATGACGTTAACGGTTTCAATGCTGTTGTTCACCGTGAACCACTCGTTAAAGCTGTTGCTGTTGCTCCAGTAGCTCACTACTCCGCTCCAACAGTTGTCAAATCATATGCTGCCCCAGTTGCTCACTACTCCGCTCCAACTGTTGTCCAGTCGTATGCTGCTCCAGTCGCTCACTACTCCGCTCCAACTGTTGTCAAATCGTATGCTGCTCCAGTGGCTCATTATGCAGCTCCAGAAGCTCATTATGCTGCTCCAGCTGCTCATTATAGCAGCTACTCTGCTCCAGCAGTTTCATACCATCATTAGGACAAAAGAAGGGAACAAACTCAACTTGTTATATATGTATACATATGTACTTATTTATAAAGAATTCTTGAAAATAAATGTGTGAAATATTATAAATTATTGGGTTGGATCTGTAAATTGCTTAAAAGATTTGATATAGCTCACTTGTAAGTGACAGATTCTACGTGAGAACGAACCAAGTCGATCGCGCTGAAACTTTTTGTTTCGAAATGACTAGGGTCTTATTATTTTTTTCAAAAGTCGGTTTTCTTGTTCTGTTGGCCATATGACAAAAATTATGGAATTTTCATTTTTGTATGTTTAAAAGAAGATGGGTTTAGAAAAATCACGATAACTTCAGTCCCTGTGCGTCAATTATACATTGTTTTAGAATAAGCTTAATTTGATCAAGTTTCAAGGGCAACGGCATTTCCACACACGGGTCTTTTGAACATACCTCAATTTCCGACTAATCCAGGTTTTTTTTTTTATGCATAGTTATTGACTGGGGTTCTACACAAAAGATTTTTTTAAATCGGTCAACGATCTAATCGATTTGCAGAGTCGAATTTCAATGGTCACAAAAAAAAAAAAAAAAAACTGAGTATCTATGCAGCTAGTTTCGCAGTTATTTGTTAATTTTTATTAAAAAAGTGAATTGCAAAAAATAACTACAAGAATAGTCAGTTTCAATGTAAATTTTGATGCTGAATCCGAGTCCGGGCTTGGATTTGCTATATCTCGTATGGATTTCGAGAAATCCTAATATAAGGGTTTGGTTTTTCACCATTTTTGAGGTCTTGTAATAACAGAACAAGCAAATCCTTAGCTACAAAACCTGATAATGTATCTTGAAGCCTCAGTTTTCTTCAAAACTCAGTTTAAATTATGTCGATATATTTTTTTCGTCATCGTAATATCGTAAACTGAAATATCAAAAAAAAAAAAACCTGGATTTTTGGTTTTCTCACCATTTCAGGCTAGAATATTTCAAAGAAGAAAAATGTTTTTTATATAATTTAAGCTGGGGTTTGAAGAAAAAGAACAGGACTTCAAGCTGCTCTATAAAATGTTATTGCTAATGATATTATTGTTCTATTGTATAAGGACAAACGTATCAAAAAAAAAAAATTATATTGAAAACGGCTTTTCATGTGTTTGTTTGTTGCTTATTTTCTAAAAAAAAGCAGTTATTATTTCCGAAATGTGCTTTGATTATCAAATTTTCATAATGGATTCTATTTCAATTATTTTCTATAGAATGACATAAAAAGTAAAGGTTTTATAAACAAATTATTCGGAAATTACCTCAATATCGCAGTACTGTGAGCTGTAAAGCCTATTGAAAATTCTGAAAAATTCCAAAAATTTGCAAATTGAAATGTCTCGAAAAACTTAGTTTTTCTACATAAATTTCGTTATATTTCACATGACACTAACTTTGGGTATACAGAAAACAAACAAAACCTTGTTAAAAAATGTTTGACAGAAAAAGGTTTTTTTTTTTTTTTTTGCGAAAAGAAAAGTAAATTTTTGCAAATTTTTTACTTGATTTTTTCCATAATTTTCTTTTCCCATAGAATATAATGAGATAAACCGTACAGCTTTCGAATTCTGATAAAATTCTACGTATTCTAAAGTATACCATATATCTATCTATGCCGACGCACAAAAAATCGTTTTTTTAGGTTTGACGTAGCTGACTGTGACTGCATTGTTTTTAAATTTCTAATTTTCAGTAAAAATTAAATATTCAATAAACCAAAACTCTAAAACTTCAATCCGAATTTAAATATCTAGTCTAGAATTCAGGAAATCACCGAATTCAAATATCTAGTCTAGAACTCATGATATCGCTAGTGCCGTTTTGCGAACCTTTTCAAAAGATCTTCTGTCCCATCATTTTCGTGATATGGCCCAAAAGTCAAGAAAACAGTCTTCGGGAAAAATAAAAAAATAAGTGTCTAGTCAAATCGATTAAAGCACCATGCCAAAAGAATTCAACGTTATCAGTGATAATCGACCGTACAGTTGGTTTGTTCTCACGTAATTATGAACATTTTTCTGAACCTTTCTTCTTTTGAGCTCGAAGCAACTTTTATAGCAGGCGAAGTCCTGGTTCCAAAATACATGCAAAAAAAAGACACAAAACGAACGTGACAAAAATAGGAGAAGTTTTTGTGCCTGTTCAAAGAAAGTCAGAACTCAGCGAAACAAGTCAGAATTATTTAGTGCGACTAATTTTAGAATCTTATGCAATACTGTTACTTTATAACGTATTTTGTTTGATTCAAATATATTCTGTACTTTTCATTATTTTGATCATAATCTGTATCGATACGTGATAATATGAACGTGACAATATGAACGTGACAATATGAACGTGACAATATGAACGTGACAATATGAACGTGACATTTTTTCCACCATACAAATTTTAAATTGAAAATCTTTCGAAAAACCAGGATTTCCCAGTGAATGTTGGATGATATTGTCTCATTAAGTTGAGGTGCCATCACCAATTTTTACAAAGAATGTGATTTGTTCCAATCCATTTTACAAGTGTACCAAATCTCATAATTTCTTTTTTTAGGGGCGTGGTATCGCCCATTTTTCCAAGGAATATTATTTGTCCCGGCGCGCTTAATACATGTATAAAATCTCATTCATGTGCAATAAATGTTTTCGAAGATATGATACAGTGATTTTTGGGGGGGGCGCACAGTGCGTTGAGCCCATACAAGCAATGGTCAAAAATAGAAGGAGTGGTTGGATATCGATGAAATTTGGTACTATAAGTAATTTGGGGTCGCTGAGCTCAAAAATTATCTCAGATTTGTTGTTAACTTTATAGTTTTGCTAAAAACCAGGTCTTTAGGACGATTTTCTTAAGGTCCACATATAACGATGATGAAAAAGTAATGTTTAATGTTAACAAATGAAATCTACGTAGTAGAAATAATGTTTTTGTACTTGTGAGACCATTTGTGTTCATAAAAACAAAAAAAAAATTTTCAACATAAATTTTATATTTCATACAAATTTTTCGTTTTAAGCATTTTTTAAAAAAAGAAAAAAAATATTTGTGGGACGAAGTAGGAAAAGTTATTTGCAGTTCTTGATTATATAGAATTTGAACTAGTAGATTAAGAAAAAAAACGGCACTTATTTTTATAAGATTTGTTTTTTTTTTTTTTCATCGAAATTTGTCAATTTCTGAAGTTTTTCATTTGATAATATCGTGTATTAAAATCACTACAATATACATCAAATTATATATTTTCCAAAATTTTTTAGTTTTATTTATTTACTCAAATATTATTTATAATAAAAAACTTTACTTCGCTTAGTTTAATCAAAAGACAAATTTTTGATAATTATTTGTTTAAGAGAACCCAAAACGAAGTGAATAAAACATGATTTTTTTTTGAAAAATATCTCAACTTTGAAGTGTCACAGCGTAGCCAAAACTGAGTTTTTCCCCTAAATATTTTGTTTTTATTTTATTGATACAATTACCTGTCGATTGATACCAATATTATTAGGTTTCGAGTCACAAAAAATTTTGATTTTTGCCCACTAGCCAACGCAGTGTGGGGCGTGATACCCACATTTTTCCCAGTATACATTATTTGTCTTGGTGCTTTTTATATAAGTACCAAATCTCTAAAGGCAATGATAGGTCTAGATAAGAGAAGGGCACTCATTGCTTTCATAGATCTGGGACCATTCATGGAGTAAAGTTTAGCTTCAAATACATCTTAATTAAGAAATAAAAGAATGACAGCCTGATCTTCAACAAGAGACTGTTAAAACGTAAAGGTGCAAGCTACTTTAAGTCCCTGAAAAAAAAAAATATTAAAACCTGCACTGGAATAATTATAGGACACTGTAGACTTACTAACCAGCTGCAGTAGATGCTTACTAACCAGCTGCAGAAGATGCGGTTCTAAATTCCACTTACTTCGATAAAACCAATCCCAAAATAATGATAACGTAGGGCAACAATAATTTTGTGAAGTATGTTTTTAAAATTGATTTCAGGTAATCATGGTCTACTTAATACGAAAATACTTCAATGAGCTGACTCCAGTCTTCAAGATATCCTTGCTAAGAAGTGTAAAAATCGCTGTTATAAGACATTTTTAATACTATATCATAGCTGTAGCAAACAGTGTGATTACTTATATTCAGCCAATAACATCGCACTTATTCTATTTACAACTTTTCGAAGATACCTAGTTTCGTCATACGATTTTGGGACCAGTTTATGCTGATACTACATATTCTAAAAATATCCTCAGTATGTTTTATAATAAAAAGAATAACTCAATTTTGATATCAGTATCTTAATATCAAGGATTTATCCAGCACAACCCTCAATCGCTTTACTCATATTATCATATGAATCAAAATACTGTCGATCATGTTATGGTAACAATGACTGCAAAAAAAAAAAACAACAACCATTAATAATTTCAGTATCCGCCTAATGTTCATAAAACGTCGCCGGTATTAAAGACTTTTTTTCAATTAAACATTTTTTTGGTAATCGAAACTGGTTTAACACCCATGCCAAAATTAGAAAAAAAAGTCGGTGAAAGAACAATTATTCTGTCGTAAGGTGTGTAAAATCTAAACAGCCACAAATCATAAGTAGATCACTTACTCGTAAGTATATAAATGACAAGGAATTAGCAAAATTATATCATTCACTTCTTGTGTTCACATCTGAATAGAACCAAATATCCATAACAAATAAAATGGCATTCAAGGTAGGTTCAGCATTTTAACACCTTCGACAATTGATTATTTTTACTTTTGCTTTTGCAGTTCATTTTCGCACTCGCTTTTGTTGCTGCCGCTAGCGCTGGTTACGCACCAATTGCTTCAGTATACCACTCTGCTGCACCAATTTCTGTCGCTCAGAATGTGGTAGTCAAATCTGAGGAATACGATCCACATCCTCAATACAGATTCTCATATGGTGTTGATGATAAATTGACTGGTGATTCTAAGAGCCATGTGGAAGAACGTGATGGTGATGTTGTCCGTGGTGAATATTCATTGATCGATGCTGATGGCTACAAACGCACTGTTCAATATACCGCTGATGACGTTAACGGTTTCAATGCTGTTGTTCACCGTGAACCACTCGTTAGAGCTGTAGCTGTTGCACCCGTGGCTCATTATGCCGCTGCTCCAACTGTTATCAAATCATATGCCGCTCCAGTAGCTCACTATGCTGCTCCAACTGTTGTCAAATCATATGCCGCTCCAGTAGCTCACTATGCTGCTCCAACTGTTGTCAAATCATATGCCGCTCCAGTAGCTCACTATGCTGCTCCAACTGTTGTCAAGTCGTATGCTGCTCCAGTTGCTCACTACTCCGCACCAGCTGTTGTTAAATCATATGCTACTCCAGTCAATCACTATGCCGCTCCAGTTGCTCACTACTCCGCACCAGCTGTCGTCAAGTCATATGGTGCTCCAGTTTCTCACTACGGAAGCCCTGCTGTACAATATTCTTCATATGCAGCTCCAGCTTATCACCATTGAAAAATAATTATTTGATCAAGTAATTGTTAAAATTTATTTATTGAAAAATGTAAACGATTGAAAGAAAATATAAACAAAACATAAGTTAATAATTTTTGGACAAAGAAATCGATTTCCATCAACTCTACATGAGTAAATGCAAGAAGCTTCCAAGTATACCAATTTATTATGCAATACTTGAATATGACATATTCTAAGTGAATACGAAATGTCTTTCAAGTCGACCGACACCGATCCCGACTTCACTTTGGGGCAGAGTGGTTTAAACCGAATCACAACTAGTAAGGGTACAGGAAGTGCCACAACCTCTTGTCCAAATTTACATAGCTTTTGCTCGGATCTTGCACTTACTGTTGTCAATGTCTGACTGTTTTAGTTGTATTATCTTGAAAAACTCTTTCTGTATAGCATTTTTAAACTTTTGCTTATATGGGAGGTGTCACGCCCTCTTGTCCGAGTTCGTCTTGTTCTTGTTCTGAGCTTGCGCTTACCGTCCTTAGTATTTATGTGTATTTTGGTTGCATTATCGTGAAAAATGCTCCTAAAGTTGCATTTTGAATATATTTTTTTATGTGTGTTACGCGAGTCCGATGACCGATTTCGCTCATTTTCAATAAGTCGAGCTAACTTTGGCGATTTCATCGAATCATCTTGCACCCAAAAAATATTAAAATAATTTCAAAAGATAGACAGACATCCAGACGGACTGGCAGTTGGCGTACCTCAAAAACTCGGTGGTTATGTATAATTTTTGCATATTTCGCTGCATCAAATTTGGACGAAATTCGGTTTATATACAAAAGTCATCAAGACAAATAACATCTGCTGAAAAAATATGTGGTTCCACGCCCGCAGGCAGAACAGAGTTGCAATTAAAAAGGTTATGTTCATTGTCGGGTGTGGTACCGCCCCTTATTTTCAGCAAATGTTATTTGACACACTACTCTCTATTTATATACCGAAACTCATCCCTATGGCTCAAATAGTTTTGGAGATATGATGTGTTTTATATTTTTGGGGCATGGTGCCGCCCACTTTTCTAGTGGATGTTATTTCTCTCTGCGTCTAATAGTTTCGGAGATATTACGAATTTGTTTTTGGGGCATGGCACCGCCCATTGTCACTTTGAGTTGATTTCATCTTACTTGATTTAATTGAATGCACATAAATTTATTCATATATCACTCCTTCATTTTTATGCTACACGGAACAAAATTTAAAAATATATTTGAAAAAAATATCAAAAAAATAAATAAAAACTTTCCTAGGTCAAAAATTAACCGAAATATGGCCGGCCACTCGAACATGCAAATTTTGTTTATGCGGCCGAAAAAACGGTTTTTACTCAAAACAAGGCATCTTACGAAAAAAGTTTATTAAACAAAACATGCTTAGAATAGTCCAAGAAACACGTGTGAATTTTTTAAAGAATTTTTTTTAATTTTTTATTTTTTTTTTGACCAATTTTTTAAAAACTATGAAATGAACCCAAAAATTAAACGTATTCTTTGAATGATTCTAAGTATTTTAGGCATTATACACTTTTCTCGTAAGACGCCTTTTTTTGAGTAAAACAAATTTTTCCGACCACTTAAAAAAATTTAAACGTTCGAGTAGCCATATTTCGGCCAATTTTCCACCTAAAAAATTTTTTAATGGAGCGTTTTAAAGGAAATTTTATCTACTTTTATAATATTCTACTATTTTTTTACCTATCTCTGACCCTAAAACAGTTATAGACAAAAGAGTAAAAAACGCAAGAATTCGAAATTTTTGCTTTCTTTTTTTGGTCTATAAACTAGTTCGATTGCAAATTTATTCCTCTACAAAAAGTTTCCCGTGAAGTATATCGGAATTTTGCTTTGTTCGCTTGATATATTGAAAAAACAAATTAGTTTTCAGTCAGGGCAGGTATCGGGCATACAAAAAAGTATGTTTCTGAACTCCCATAAAAAGAATAGACAAATTTTAAGGCAAATTTTGGATTCAAGAAAAAGTGAAGTGATTTTATGAAAGGGGAAGTGGCGAAATGTTTTTGATAAAAAAGGAGCAAAACACTTCAATTGAAGTGAAAACGACAGCACTGATTTCGACCCGTGTCACTATTTTTTGGAGCAGATGCTGGAAAAAGCGGGCATGTTTTCAGATAGATGAATGTATAACCTTTAATTTCTTAAGAAAATGTGACCTTGTAGTGAATTATTTTTGTGTACACTTATTTGTAAATAAAAAAAAAAAACCACAGTGCGACGTGTGGGAGTGTCTGCGAAGGATTAAAAAATGGTATATTTTTTAAACTGTAGTTTTTACTTGTATAGTTCTGATATATTAGAATGTAGTTTGAGAAAATTTGTCAGCAATTGAAAACAGAGATATATTAATACCCTGCTTAAGTCGTTCTTGAGAAAAACATGGCCACAGTTTTAATATAGGGGAAAGTGGGGAATCGTGGGCCATGGGGAATCGTGAGCCACCGCCACCTTTTGGCAGTATGTCGAGATAAATAGTTAGATGCAACTGTAATCGTTTTCTCTTAGCCTCAACTTATTTTTACATTGGTTGTTGACAAACGTACGCGTTTTATTTGCTTTGTACAATACTTGCCCAAAAAAAAGTATCTGCAAAACTTTTTTTGCGTGTTTGATTTCCATCTTTCTTGGACGAATTGCTACGACAAAACACAGGTAAATATGTTTTTTATTATCGTTAGACCTTTGCCTTTCAACATACAAAAGTAATTTTGCATGACACTTCAACAAGTCGATTACACGCCGTTCTTTCGCAAAAAGTAGCTTGTGGGGAATCGTGAGCCACTTCGTGGGCCACCCGTGTTTTGACAGTTTTCGTATCAATACACATTTGTATGTTGTGTTTATGATGTTTTGTGCAAAATGGAGGCTGTGAATCAATAAATAAAACAATAAATACATATTTTGTATCAAATTTTCCTATTTCTTTGTGTTCGTGAACGAATATTTAAAATTGTACTTAAGTGTCATCACTATTCAAATAAGTATTCGCATAAACATTATGTTATAAAAACACATCACTAAGAATTGCAATGAGAACGCCGTTATATTTATGTATTGTTTTTTGTCTCATTGCATTCCTATACTTAAAATATGTTTTCAACAATTTGAATGTAAGTTACTCTCGCTTGTAACATACATACATACATTTGCTTTTATTATTTTTTATTGCTTGTCGAGTAACGGCATTAACATTCGATATTTTGTTACTTATTTTTGGCTCTTCAAGCAACATTCTTTTTATGTAAAATTACTCGAGACAAAACTGTGGAGAAATAAACTTGTGATTTTCTAATGTAAATTTTTTGATTCTTTTTCTCGCATTTGTCACCATAAATTGGTCCTTCGCGTCGCCGGATTCTAAAATCGGCTTAAATTAAATAGTATTTCTATAAAATAAAAATTAAATTCAATTCTCATCGGAATAAAAATAAAATTCGAGACACTTTGGAATAAAACGACAGACATCTTGGGAATATTCTACAAGGAAAGCAACACATTGGAGTCTCATTGCGGAAATAATTATACAACGTTGGAGTCTCATCGAAACAAATTGCAGTCTCAGGTTGAAGTTTCATCGGAAAATTGTGCAAAGCATCGTTGGAACATTATTCGAAACAGGTACTCAAGTCAGTTGGTGTCACGGCATTACGATACGTGTGGAAAGTTTTCGCATAACAGCACTTTACATTTAAAATAAATATGGCAGACGAAATGAATAATTTGGTGCAAATTCGTGGGCGTCTAAAAGGCTCGATTACCCGTGCGTTTGCGTATGCAGAAAGTCCCCCTGACGACTGTTCATACGACCAGTTAATAATTAGGCTAGCACTTTTAGAAGAGGTTTGGCAGCAGTTTGTGAAATCTGCAGATGATATGTATGTGTTTAAAAATGTCCCTGACTATAGTGACCCTGACCAAGATTTTCCTGCATACGAAGAAAAATATTTATCAGCGCGTGGCCGCATGGTTGCTTTGCAACGTGACCTTGCCCCAGCTAAGGAAGCAGAATATACGAGGGATACAATTTCAAAATTAATTGAACAACAGGCTCTATTTTTAAAACAATTTTCTACTGCCTCCACATCTTCAAATAAGGAAAGTGAGTTGCCTAAGATTAATATTCCTCACTTTTCAGGGCAATATAAGGACTGGACGTCATTTCGAGATTTATTTGTCAGCTCCATTGATGCTAAACCTAACCTGTCTAGAACGCAGAAATTTCATTATTTAAAATCTTTGCTGCGGGATGATGCAGCAAATATCATCAAGCATATTCCTGTTACTGAGACAGCATATACTACAGCGTGGGCACGTCTTCAAGAGCGTTTTGATCGTCCCAAGCACATTATATCTTCTTTTATTGAAACTTTTATATCACTGCCTTCGACATTAAATGAAAATCATTTAATTTTGAGAAAGATTTCGGATGGGGCTAATGAAACCATAAGGGGTTTAGACACAATAGGTCACAATAAACGCGATGTTTGGCTGATTCATTTGCTATTAGCAAAAATTGACCCAGAGTCTCGTCGTAAATGGATTCAAGATAGTTGTGAGAATTCTTCGCCCACAATTTCTGATTTTTTTGAATTTTTGGATTCACGCTGTGAAGAGTTAGAGCTAAGCCAACGTAAGCCTAACCAACTTTCAAAGCCTCAGGGCACACAAAAATCAAATTCTTACCGTGCATTGGTCTCTGTCGATGAGAAATTATATAAGTGCATCAAATGTGGTGCAACTGATCACAACATAACTAAATGCAATGTATTTTTAACGATGTCAATTGATGATCGTCGTGCTTTTGTAAAAAGCAAATCTCTATGTTTTCATTGTCTAAAATCGGGACATTCTTCTTACACCTGTAATTCAAAATTTCGATGTAAGGAATGTCATAAACGTCATCACACTCTGGTACACAGCCAGCAAGTTAATCTGACAACCAGCACTTCTTCACCGCTACATCTTCAGGCAAGCCTTGGTCCACTGTTGCTCATGTTTCTCGTCCAGGTTTTTTGAATTCTACTGCTCACCTGGATTCTTCTCCAACAGTTCACTCTGGTATTCATCATCGAAGCTGCAGATATTTGTTGCCTACAGCCCTTGTTGACGTTCGTAACGCTGAAAATCGCTTCGTTACATGTCGCGTTCTTCTTGATTGTGCGTCAGAATTGTCTTATATCTCGGAGCGATGCGCTCAGGCTCTTGGTCTACCTCGCTCACTTTCTCGTATTGCTGTGTCAGGAATTTCTTCTGTTAAGGCTGAGACTACACGTGGCTGTTGTTCACTTTATATGAAATCCAAGGTTTCTCAGCATTCGCTTGACGTTTGTGTTCATGTTTTAAGCAAAATTACTTCGTCACTTCCTACCTCACAAATTGATACTCCAACTATGGAGCAACTCAGAGAGGTGACACTGGCTGATCCTTCGTTCAATTCCTCATCACCTATTGACATTTTACTTGGAGGTGATCAAGTTTGGAAAATATTCACTTTCAACAAATTTTTTGATTCATCTGGCAACCCCATTGCTATTTCATCAATATTTGGCTGGGTGGTAACATCTGTAATTGAATCTGCTGAAAACGTAGCATCATCTTTTGTAACTGTCACAGATGTCGACCGCTCTCTACGTAATTTTTGGGAAATTGAAGAGACAAATTACAACTTGGCCCCAGATAACATTTTTGTTGAAAATCATTTTTTGGAAACACATTCACGCCACTCAGATGGCAAATATATAGTTGAGCTTCCGTTCAAGGAAAAAGATATTCAGTTTGGAAACACTCTTCAAGGTACTTCGTTGCGATTTAATTCTGTTGAACGTCGTTTATCTAGAGACACTGATCTTCGAAATCAATACGTCACTTTTATGCGCGAATATGTTAAATTAGGCCACATGCGTGAGCTTCGCCCTGATGAAGTCGCTGTACCTGATAGTCGTGTTTTCTATATGCCTCATCATCCAGTCATTGGTCCAAAACTTCGCGTTGTTTTTGATGGCTCATTTCAAGATGTAAATGGAGTCTCACTCAACAGTACCTTGCATATTGGTCCAAGCATTCAGCGCAATTTATTTGCCGTTTGTCTGCGTTTTCGCATGTACAAATACATTTTTTCTGCGGACATAGTAAAAATGTTTCGCCAAATTTGGGTATCTGAAAACCATCGAAATTACCAACGAATTGTTTGAAGAGAAGATCCATCGGAACGACTCAAACATTTTCAATTATGTACTGTTACATACGGTACATCTTGTGCACCTTTCCTTTCTGTAAGAGTACTTGAGCAGCTTGCAAGTGATTACGAAAATGAATTTCCTCTTGCTGCAAAAACTATTCGTGAAGACTTTTACGTTGATGACGTCATCACGGGATCACAGTCTGAAAACGGTTTAATTGAAAAGCGTAATGAGCTGATAAAACTTTTATCTTGCGCAGGGCTCGAACTCAGAAAGTGGGTTTCAAATTGCAATGCAATAACTTCGAATTTTTGCGATCAACCAGAGCAATGTTTCTTCAAAAATGAAAATTATGAAGAACCAACTAAGGTTCTAGGTATTTATTGGAAGGCAGGTGATGATTCACTCGGATACAAGGTATGCCTGGAAAAATATCCAAAGGTTAGCAAGCGACAAGTTCTATCAGATGTATCTAGAATATTTGACCCATTGGGACTCCTAGCTCCCGTAATTATTAAATTTAAAATATTCTTTCAAGAGTTATGGCTTCTTAATTTGAACTGGGATGATTTACTTCCTCCTGATCTTGCTAAATGGTGGCTACAGTGTCGTGAAGACTTGGGTCATATTTCAAATTTATCGTTGCCACGGTTTGTGCACAACTCCAGCGATTATATTGAGCTGCACGGATTTTCAGACGCATCTATCAAAGCGTATTCTGCTGTTGTTTATTGTCGATTCATAGATAAAAATAGCGATGTAAAAGTAGCCCTCATAGCAGCCAAAACTCGGGTTGCTCCACTAAAACAGCTTTCACTTCCGCGCTTGGAATTATGTGGCGCACTTTTGTTGACTAGGCTCTTAGTTTTAGTGAAAAACGCTTTGCCACATGGAAAAATTGATATTAAAGCTTGGTGCGACTCTACCGTAGTCTTAGCGTGGTTATCGCATCCACCAGTTAAATTGAAGACATTTGTTGCCAATCGCACTGCAGAGATTCTTGATACTCTGCCACGAAATTCTTGGAGACATGTGGCTTCTAAGGAGAATCCTGCTGACTGCGCGTCACGTGGAATGATGGCTCTCAACTTATTGGATTTTGACCTCTGGTGGAAAGGACCTGCTTGGCTCACCAATGAAGAACTATACAATTCTATATTGAATAAGGCTAGTAATTCAATTTTATTTCCAGAAAAGGAAATGATAGCTGAAATGAAAACGTCAACAATTAATATGGTATCCATTGAACAAACAAGCCAAAATCGTCTAGAAAACGCTGTGGAAAGAGTTTCAACATGGAAAAGGCTCTTACGTGTCATGTCATACGTTTTACGCTTTATACGAAAAATTAGTACCCATCGTAATCAACATGCACCAGGGCAGGCAACTTTCAACGAAATTAATGAAGCTCGATTAACTTGTCTCCGATTGGCTCAGGCATGCTACACTGAAGATCGAATCAAATTACAAACTACCCAGGACCTCAGCAACGGGTCTCAATTAATCAAACTCGATCCATTTGTTGACGAAAATGGACTGTTACGTGTTGGTGGAAGAATTCGGAATTCCACGTTAGATGAAAATATTCGTCATCCAATTATTCTCCCAAAGGAACATCGCATAACATATCTCATTCTTCTCTATGAGCATGATAAAAATCTTCATCCAGGAGTGTCTGCACTTTTTGTTCACATTCGCCAGACCTACTGGATATTTGGAGCAAGGAATTTAATACGAAAAATAACTCACAAATGTCTCAAATGTTTTCGCCAACGTCAGCTGACAACGCAGCAGCTTATGGCTGATCTACCAGCAGTACGTGTACGACAAGCACATCCATTTGAAAATACAGGTTGTGACTACGCTGGCCCTTTGACTCTAAAATTGTATCGTGGAAGAAATGCACGCACTTCAAAGGGTTATATTTGTTTATTTGTCTGCATGGTTACATCTGCCATACACCTCGAACTTGCCACTGACTTGAGTACTGAATGCTTCTTGGCTGCACTTCGCCGTTTTATGTCCCGCCGTGGAAAATGTTCCACAATCTTCAGCGACAACGGAAGAAATTTTCTTGGTGCCTCTCGTGTCTTAAATGAGATGCACACAGTCATAATGTCGCAATCGCATAATGAAATCATAGCCGCATCCTTAGCAGAGGACGGTATCCGATGGAATTATATCCCACCACATGCACCGCATTGGGGTGGAATTTGGGAATCAGCCGTGCGATCAGTCAAGCTACATCTACGCCGAGTGATAGGGAACGCAGTACTTACGTTTGAGCAAATGCATACTTTGCTTGCACAAATTGAAGCAGTGGTCAACTCACGCCCTCTGGGCACAGCACCAGATTCGGAGACTAATTATCTTTCTCCTTCTCATTTTTTAATAGGTCGTCCATATACAATGGTACCGGAAGGAGATCTGAGTCATCTAAACGTTAACAGGCTAGATTATTGGCAGCACATTCAAAACATGTACCAGGGGTTTTGGCGTACTTGGCATCAGGAATATTTAACGTCGCTGCAAAATCGTCCGAAATGGTCCCGTCGACAACCAAACATAGCTGTGGGTAACATAGTAGTCGTTAAAGAAACCAACGCACCACCTGCAAAATGGCTCATGGCGAAAGTAGTTGAAACACACAAGGGCACAGATGGACTCGTTAGAGTTGTTAAACTTCACACTGCCCATGGCGAGATGACACGGCCCATAACCAAGATTGTTGTTCTACCTATATTCTGAAACGCTGTTTCAGGGCCGCCCGGGATGTTCGTGAACGAATATTTAAAATTGTACTTAAGTGTCATCACTATTCAAATAAGTATTCGCATAAACATTATGTTATAAAAACACATCACTAAGAATTGCAATGAGAACGCCGTTATATTTATGTATTGTTTTTTGTCTCATTGCATTCCTATACTTAAAATATGTTTTCAACAATTTGAATGTAAGTTACTCTCGCTTGTAACATACATACATACATTTGCTTTTATTATTTTTTATTGCTTGTCGAGTAACGGCATTAACATTCGATATTTTGTTACTTATTTTTGGCTCTTCAAGCAACATTCTTTTTATGTAAAATTACTCGAGACAAAACTGTGGAGAAATAAACTTGTGAATTTCTAATGTAAATTTTTTGATTCTTTTTCTCGCATTTGTCACCACTTTGTTAACGTATCTGATTGATCGTGCATAACCCTTCGTCTTCATTTTGTCGATTAAAATAACTTTACTTGTCATTTCAACTAATTCAATAAAGTTTTGCATCATAATTGTTTGATTTTTACTTAATTACGGCGGTGGCCCACGATTCCCCACCTTTTTTGAAAATCGCAAAAACACTAATTTTTTTCAAACCACGAAAAGTCGGAAAAAACAAAAGAGTTGTTAGAAAGTGTAATAGTCAAAAGTTACCTAACTTCATGTAGAATAACATACCATATTACAATTTGCAAAATTTTTTTTTTTTTTGAAGATATTTAACAAAATAAAAACGTGGCCCACGATTCCCCACCTTCCCCTATATAATTCCGACTGCGCTCCAAAATGTTTCTGATTTAAAAAAAAAAAAAAAAAAACAAGATTTAAAAAAAAAAATCATCAAAATCGGAGCTGTTCTTGACTGACACTCCTTCACGTCATATGTATGTATGTATATGTATGTATGTATATTTATTCACATTTCTTCAAGTAGGTATATAAAAATTTACAAAATAATTTCTAAATAAAAATAAGAAACAATTCAAATTATAAAATACACTAAATAAAGATAACAAACTGTAATAATTATATGTATACTTATATTGAAGAATGGTAGGTGACATTGTATGTATAAAAAATACAGTATTTAATGCCACGTCGATGAAAGATAATTTCATTAAAAGATTAAAATGACCAAAAATAGAATAACTTTAATTAAGTGTCGTGGGTGAAGAGAATTGAAAAATATGGAGAAAACGTGAAAAAAAGGAAATAAAAATATTTAAAAAGAAAGTTACAAAATTATGGAAAATTTATAGATTTAATTTAAAATTTAAAAGTGCAACAAAAGCAAAAAAATAAAAATCTAAGTGAATTAATAATAACGTATGGAAAGCAAACAAATATATCATAAAAAACCTCAAACAAAGCCTTGATCTACTCAATGGGAAAAATCAAATACAGGGACGAAGCAAAACTTCAATTTCAGCTAAATCATAAGTTGTTTTAGACCACGAATTGAGATCTATGGTGTTTTTTGGATAAAAATTTACCGTTAGATAGGCTGCGATACAAAATCACTCGGTTTTTATAAACAAAAGCCATTTGGCCAGCAAGGAATTTATTTTAAAGTCAAAAAATATATATTGCCTGAATTGTTTACCTCTCTTGTTTCATAATTTGAGTGTGGAATTAGGTTTTAAAACTCGTCCATATATTTCAATACACACTAATGTATATCTCCTTAATAAAAAAAAAAATTTAAAAAATCATGGATGCTAGTCTCAACTAGTACTATAAGAAAAAAAGTTAAAAAAAATCGGAGCTGCAAAAGCCTAATGCTATCCGGTTACGTATGTAATGCTCCATATGGGCATATCCGAAAAAAGGTCAACCAGGAGAAAAACTATAAAGTTGCCGTAGAAGCGCATTTTGCCACTAGGTGAGTGGTATTACCCACTAAATAAAGTTTTTAAAAAATTATTAAAAGTTTTTAAAAAATTATTCAAAAATATAATAGACTAAGAGCCAGCGCTTGGCTGACCCTCCTCATAGTATCAAAGCTGAATTTTTTTGTGAGTGTTCTTCCAATAGTAGGTATGAAGTTCTGTTCTAGTGAATTCCTGAGAGGTGGTGCTTACGTGAGATATCGGGCGCAAAAGGTCAAGAAAAACAGTTTTTTGCAAATATCTCGCTAACGGTTATATCTAAAAAACAATTAAGATTCACAATAGCTCCGTTCCAGAAGTTTTTTAGTTAAATTTTGAGTTAAATCTTTAGTTAAATAATTTGGGAGAGTAACAGCAAATTGCTCTCAGTAAGAGATTTAACTACAAAATTTACGGGAACAAGATTTAGTCAAAAATTTGGCTTAAGTTTTTACTGTCACAAATTAAAAAACATAAATAAACAAATACATAAATGAAATAACTTTGTGCTATAAGAAAATGTATGCAAAACAAATTTTTAATGCATTTATTTTATTTTGAAATTTAAAAAAACATTTTACATTAAAACTACAATTTTCTGGAGGTTCACTGCATTCCAAGAAAAAAAAAAACAATACAATACAAAGAAACACGGCCTGTCTCCTGGCCAACTCCCATTATCATTCCAGTCGTGCACTTCAATTTCATCTTTCGACACAAGTTATTGGTGTGTCCGTACTTCTGCGGCAATTGGTAGCTCTTTGATGCAAACGGGCATAGCATTTACGGCACCATCATTTTGTCGCAATTGTATTTTTGTGCCAAAATTCGCAAGATAGCTCAATGACACCACCATCAATTCCTCTTGAATGTTACGATCGGAAAGAGTGCGACCATCTTCCAATTGCTTACCAGCGAAAACTAAACGTTATTGATCTAGAGGATACCTTCTTTTTATTTTCAACTGTATCGGAAGTCTCTTGGAGGTGGAGTTGATGGTTTTGCAGGTGAGGGTTTTTATGGTAATCTACCTTTTGTGGTTGTTTCTTTAGAAATGTGCAGCTTATTGACAATCACTAAACGAAAATTGATATTGAGTTTTTATTTTCCTTTTTGTTTATTTATTTATGTATTTTTATGACGTTTAATTTATTTTGATTTCTTAATTTTTTTGCCCGCACCCACCGTACATATAAACTTTTTTGTCAATTGTGAAACTTAACAAATTTTGTCTAAAGAATTTCTTTAGGTAAAATTTGGTTATTTTTGTTTGATCAGCCATGTTTGTTTTCGCTCTCATTTGACTAAATTTTTTATACGGGAACAAGATTTAGTCGACTTAAGGTAACAAAAGGTAACAAAAGTTAACTTTTGTTTCGTTCTGGAACGGAGCTAATTTTGTAGCTCATCAAATTTCATATCGAAAAGTGGCGTTAATTGTTTTCGTACGACCTATAGTTTAGGAGATATGGTCCAGTGAAATTTGACCTTCCGATCCAACATAAAAATCCATAATTTTTTTTCCTTAAGTCGGTCTATTTTTTAGTTTTAAAGTAAGCACCAAAATTCGAGACCAATTTCACTGTCGTACAAAAAGTTATTCAGGCACAAAGGTCGAGAAAATTAGTATCTCGATTACGCTTATTTCTACAAAAAAATGGTGCTCTACAATTTTGTAGCTCAGAAAATTTCATATCAAGAAGTGGTGCAAGTTGTTTTCGTACGATCCACAGTTTAGGAGATATCCTATTTTAACCCTCTAGTTCCCAAGGAGGCCTGTAGGCAGCCTTATTTAAAAAAATTCCATAAATCGTATTTGATGTGTTTTGAAACTGATTTTCTGCACACTGAAAGGAAAATCCCCATTCTTCTAAATAAATGCATTTGCGTAAAGCTGCAATACGTACAACAGCCGTAATTGTAAGCCAAAGTTGGAATTTCGTGAAAAAGTTAAAAAATAATTATTTTGTATTTTGCGCTATAAACAAACATTTTTTAAAAATAGTTCTTAAGCTTTATAAGATTCAAAAAAATTATGAGATGCAGCTATTTATGTGTGCTATAAGAAAAATAATTAATTTGACAAAATAACTTTTTAGCTTTCCCCTCACTGGCCCTAAACCAGACTGTGCCTGTAGGCCGTCTTGGGAAACAAATCATAAAAAAGTTGTAACGGTCACTATATAGTTCCTTCGTGCTATTTGGATTTTTTTACCAATTTTCACTAAAACCTTGTGTGCCACGAATCATAAGTCGTATCTTTAGGGGTATATAATAACAAATCCCACATATGGTGCTTAAAATGTTTGAGTTGGACGGATTTTAGTATACCATCTAAGTATACCTGGAGGTCTAGATGGAGTGCGATCTCGATCACGGATATCCCCATTTTCCAATCACTCTCAGATATGAAAGACCAATGTAAAACAAAATAAAATTTTTTTAGCAGAAATTTGTAGCTCCGTTGATCGGGCAGATTTATAAATAACTATGTGAACATACAACAAGGCCATTCGACGGACACCTACGTATGTTAGAATAAAACCTTTCTTTGATCAAAAAGATATTCATTCTATAGTTTCCCGTTTCGATCGAGCTGCAAGAAAATATATTAAGATTCCATGTTTAAATGTTATTCATGAGAATAAACGTCAAATGGTTCGGGCAAATGGTGCGATACAAATTTTTTTAGAAGTTTTCGAAATATTTCAGTCGCCTATTTCACCATTTGGATTGATCGATGAATTAACGGTAGAAGCACTATCAAGTTCATGCTCTTTGATCACAACTAGAGTCCTATTCTTCTAGATTAAGATTTGATAGACCCTTTGGAGATAGAAACTTCTGTCGTAAGTAAACTCTTCTGTTATGAAAGAATGTTGTCTTCACGATAAAACCTGCAAATGGAATCCCTTGAGATAGTCCCATGTCTTATACAGACGAACCAGCAAGACAGAAAACTGATATAAAAAGTTCTAATCACCTTAACTAAAAGTTCAGGTCTCACAAACACTCTGTTCATTTAAGAATATGGATATGGCAAAAGCTACCGGTCCTAGAAGCCTTGCATAGTGCCTGAAAAAAGTCGATGCGAATCCGTAGTTTTTGCACGTAAACTTTTAACTCTGACTGATAGATGGAGTGCCAATATCCTGATTACACATCTGAAGCACAATTTGAATGCAGAAAAAGTAATATGCAAGAGGCCCAACGAGTATATTTGCCTCCCTGAGTAAACTTCGTGAGACCGACAAAAAAATTAGAATATCTATGAACCAAAAACTAATTTTGCGGTCGCCCTGAAATTTCCCTCCTCGTTGAGCGTTCCGCCTGGGGTGGTGGCCCTCATCGACCCCCCCAGCTACGACAGTTCATACACACATAGTGCCCCTTGTTAATTAGAATGATATTTTGGATTTCGTGGCAAAAACAACATTTTGATTATATATACGGGTATATTTTTATTCACCTATGCTAAAAAATAGTTATTGCATTTAATCAGCTGAAATGGTTAATCGTTACTTACGTTTACTTAGTTTTTATATTCGATTTTTGAACAAAAATACAAAGATTCCATGTAAATCATTTTATATATTTTTTGGCTTACTTGCCCAAGGCGGCCTCTAGGCATGCTACCTTTTACACCCCCTACCACGATCCCTACCCATCCAAAAAATTTTTTCTTGAACAAACATTGTTTTTACAACCCAAAGCTACCTCCTGTAATTTTTTCAACTTAAAAAAAAATTTGGGAACTAGAGGGTTAAGGTATTTTCCACATACAAGTGGACATAGTAATATGAATGTTTATTTTCAAAGTACTATAACTACGCCTACGTCATTGTATCATGGTTGAATTTTTTTGAGGGTATTTTTGCAATAGTGGGTACCAACTTTTGTTTTAGTCAAACCGTGAGAGGTGGTGCCTTCGCGAGATATCGTGCATAGTTATAATAATTTGAAAATCAACTTCTAGAAAACTGAATTTCTCTACCTTTCGCACCTGATATCTCAGCAAGGCACCACCTCTCACGGTTTGACTGAAACAAAAGTCAGTACACACTATTAAAAGAATACCCATAAAAAAATGCAGCCATGATACCATGACGTAGGCATAGTTATATTAATTTCAAAACCAACTTTCAAAAAAATGATTTTCTCTACCTTTTGCACCCGATATTTCGCGAAGGCACCACCTCTCACGATTTAACTAAAACAAAGGTTAGAATTCCTTATTAGAAGAATACCCACAAAAAAATTCAGCCATGATTCTTTGACGTAGGCGTAGTTAGAGTACTTTGAAAATCAACATTCATATTACCATAAACACTTGTATGCGGAAAATACCTTAAAATAGGATATCTCCTAAACTGTGGGTCGTACGAAAATAATATGCACCACTTTTTGATATGAAATTTTCTGAGCTACAAAATTGTAGAGCTCCATTTTTTTGTAGAAATAAGCATTAGCGAGATACTAATTTTCTCGACCTTTGTGCCTGAACAACTTTTTGTAGGACAGTGAAATCGGTCTCGAATTTTGGTGCATACTTTTAAACTAAAAAATAGGCCGACTAGAAGAAAAAAAATTATGGATTTTATATGTTGGGTTAGAAAGTCCAATTTCACTGGACCATATCTCCTAAACTATAGGTCGTACGAAAACAACGATATTAAATTTAATGAGCTACAAAATTGTGGAACTTAATTTTTTTGTAGATATAACCGTTAGCGAGATATTTGCAAAAAACTGTTTTTCTTGACCTTTTGCGCCCGATATCTCACGTAGGCACCACCTCTCAGGAATTCACTAGAACAAAAGTTCATACCTACTATTGGAAGAACACTCACAAAAAAATTCAGCTTTGATACTATGAGGAGGGTCAGCCAAGCGCTGGCTCTCCGTCTATAAATATTTTTTAAACTTTCCAAAAAATTTAAAAAAAAATCACACGTATTGCTTGGACGAGTCTAAGCATTTTTTGCCTGGTACACTTTTTACATAAGACGCTTTCCTCTGGAGTAAAAAAAGATTTTTGCCTTCAGCGGGCGTTCAAAAGCCAAAAACAACCATGTAGCGTCCGAATCCCATCTTGAGTCATACATCATTTTAAGGCTTATAATTTTAATTTAAAGTATTTTTAAAAAAAATTCAAAAGTATTTTTAAGTGTAAAAAATAAATATTTTTTTATAAAAAGAACATTTCAAAATGAATGGGACCTGTAACTTAGATTTATAAATTTACAAACTGTAGTGTAAGCTAAAAATTTTTGAAAAAACACCCTTTTCATGAAAATGACTAAAAACGCCAACTTCAACACTCTGTATTTAAACAACAAATGGTACTAGGACCGAATCCTCCCGGATTGTTGTTCTTGCAACCGGATCTACCAAATTGCCAAATTTGAGCGAAATCGGAGACAAAAAAATTTAAACCTGGTACACTTGGCGTGTTTTGCTTCATATATAAAATAAAAATTGTAACGTTCGCAACGTAACGTGCGCAACACACAAAAGTTAAATTTTTGTACGAACGAAGGACTCTTTGATTCCCTCAAAAGCAGTTTCGATATGCTCAAATTGAGGAGTTATTTTTCAAAAGGGCTTATAACCAAAACGAGGTAAAAGTAGTATCATAATATTAATTGCCTGATACTTTGTTATAAATAAATAAAATTGAGTTCCTTTTTCACGAAAAGTTTACCTGATGGCTTGGAATTAATTACATTTAGTTAAAAAAATCAGATTTATCCACTAATCGATTATTATGCAAATAATGTGTATGACATTACTTTTGCCTCGTTTTGGTTATAAGCCGTTTTGAAAAAACTCTCCTCAAATATTCTTTTTTCTTTGGAGGATTTTACTTTTTTCGTTTATACTGGAAACTTCGCAAAAAATTTTGAAAATGTACATTGATCTCCACAACGACTTCTGTTTTTTGTAACGTGCGAACAGCACTTTATGCACGATTATATTGTAACTGATACAAGCTAGGAAATATTTTTAAATGCCTTCTGAAAGTACTCTCAAAGGGTAACATACTACTGCAGGTAAATTAAGAATTTAACATTCAGAGCGCCTTCAGGATTTAAAAATATGCGTACAATGTAACGTTCGCAACGCAGGATTAGCCCATATTCACTTTTCCATACCTGCCTGTAGGGTATAAAAATATTGGGGATTTCGATAAAAAGAAACATTGAAAAAAATTCTTATACAACACATGGTCAGATTACCAATACCGTAACAGTTATTCCATTACCACGGCATCGAAATAGCGCATTCGATCCAAACATGCGTGCTCGGTTTAAATTCTTGCAGATAGATCTTTGGGGTATTCTGAACACTGAGAAAAAATAATTCGTCGAGCCGTTTTTGAGAAATCCCATTTGAATAGCTTCAATTGCGATATACCTACCGATTATATTAATTTATCTTATTTACTAAAAATGATAAATTAACATTTAGTATGTCAAATCAACATTTTTAGCATATTAAATTAGCATTTTCAGCATATGTATCTATTTTAACATTCAAAAATGTTAATGTAATTAAATATTCGCTACGTTGAAATAATTTACACTAATTCTTGAAAAGTCCGATATTCTTTAGTCAATGAATTTTCATAACCTCAGGATATTCCAGTTGCCTATAACAAAACGAGATCGAACTACGCAAATGAAGACGAATAAGACATAATCCCCAAACTACACTGAAAAGATTGCCACCACTCTATAAGGCAGTAGAGGACGTGTCAATGAGGAAGAGAAGTTCAAAAAGAAATTACAAGAAACGGGAAAGTGGTGGATCGTAATCGATGGTAACGGATTCTAGGGATTGCAGACAGATCAGCTAGACAGATTTCACGAATGAAGATTAGTACCATGGAGAACGGCAGTAAGCTCAGGAGTTCAGACTTTATAAGACTAGCTTATAATTGAGCTAAGAACTCCGTTGTAAGAATCGACATAACTGCTAACTAGTTAATACTAACAATTACAAATAACGACAAGTATAAATAGATACTGTCACATATCATTATTTTTATGCACAACATGACCATATCCATAGGGAAATGAAAACAACAAAATCTATTGGATATAACATGCTAAGGCATTGTAGGGCATCATTTTATTCAAATGCAAATTCTCCACAAGAAGCTTATGTGAGAAATCATCTCAACAGACAGCAGCAGCAGCAGCAATGGTAATGAGAATGCATTTCAACGGTCATTGCACTCTTACGATTTCCAATTGTTCGGTTCGTTATTCTTCAAAAACCAAGATACCTATGTCAGTAGCAATTTAAATTTCGCAATGTTACGTATTATTGCCTGCGACCTAAATCCAGTTTAACAACAAGTTTGGGATATCAAAACACGACGGGGTACAAATGTGCAGCAAAAAAAAAAAAAAAAACCTGGACACAAGGATCAAAGTGTACTCATACAGAAGTGATGATATCAAATCAATGTCTATGAACTCTCTCTCTCTCTTGAGCTAAGTTGGTTTGATTCAAATACATAATAAAATATATGAAAAAAGCTCGTTTTGTTCTTTTGAGAAAAACAAAAGACCTTGCTTTGTTATGCCGTGTCAATATACAATGGGAACCGCCAACTTAAAGTTCAAAATACTGCAAAAGGCGAATTACGTTACCTTGTATTGTTGCTGCAGAGTCCTTTTAAATTTTTTTTTTTTTTTGTATTTATGTAGCATTACGAGTCCACTAAGGATCCTTCAAGCAACAATTCAATACAAACAAAGGATTTCATAATCATGCAGATAATATGAAATGTCGGCAAGTTTTTTGTGAATTCATTTTAAACAAGCTGATAGGCGTAACGATTTACTCTCTATAGAATTTTTAAAAGGGTTAATGCTATGATTTATTAGTAATATCTATTAATTGGAAAACATTAAAATATATGCATAAGTTGAAAATATATTCTTTCAAAATATGACTACTGGAATATTTTAATGGCAGCTCATAGGAACTTTTTCATACATACAAAAAAAAAAAAACAACCATATATCTGTGGCAGGAAGGAAAAACTGCTTAAGTCGATTTTTGATTAGAAAGCAAAGCAGTTTAAATTTTGTTTTTTATGTATAGAATTTATGTTGCTTTGCTTTTTTATCGAATATCGACTTAAGCAGTTTTCCCATCCTGCCACAGAAATATTAATGAAAAATTAATAAATTTTTCAAAATAAAAAAATTTATGAATTTTCTACTCGTTCCATGACTTTATATAGTGAATAAATTTTTTTACACCCAAGGGTCCTCCCTTGGATATCGGAACCAAAAATTAAAAAAAAAAGTTTTTTCGTTTTTTTCGTGTTTTCTATGCGTTTCATGACTTTATGCGACATTTTAGTGGAAACAATTTTTTTCACCCAAGGGTCGGTCCCGCTTGAATGTCGGAACCAAAAATGTTTAAAACTTTTTTTTTTGTTTTTTTCCGCGATTCTAAAAAATTTATTTCTCATATTTCTGAAAACATTTAACGGATATGAATGAGATTTGGTATATGTATTAAAAGTAACGGGACACATAATGTCTAAGGGAAAAATGGGCGTTGTCACGTCCTTAAAAAAATGTCATAACTCTGAAACTATAGATGAGATTTGGTGCATATATAAATTGCAACGAGAAAATTTACTTTCTTTGGTTTAATTTAATTGGAAATGCCCTAGCCTCTGTACAAGAGAAGGTGGCGCAACGCACAACGGGAAATGCTAGTCGCTCATTAAATTTACTAAATGTATCATTTATTTCAATAGTACCTAGTGCAGTTCCATTTAAGGACAAAAGTAAGGGCATAGTATAAATTGGCTGGGATTTTGTTAGAAAATAGCGTAGAATTGGTTTAAAACATAAAATTATGTTAAAATAAATATAGGTAAAATTATTGCATGTATCATTATTTCAAAATAGCAGCCAATTCTAAAAAACCACTGTTTGAAATCTTCTTTTTGCATTTCTCAACAATTGAAAAAATGGAGATAATATATAGGGTAAGGGAGGGAAATATGGACTACGTGGGTAATATGGACCACACGGTTATTTCCCACTGCAAACATAGGATTTACCGTTATTCATGTTCAAACTTTGCGCTAATGCCTAAATCTTATAATAGGGCGATTTTAGCGTTCGGTGAAGTCGCATGTTTCTGTAAAGTTGATTTTTCTAAAAAAAAGATCAGTGATAATTTTTTTCTAGTGAGTATATTTCATTATTTCACTTTAAAGACATCGCGTTTTTAAATAAATGGTTAATTATATAAAGTCAGTGAATACCATTTATAATTTATTAGCACAAGTAAGTTCATTAACCAAAAGAGTTTTTGATAAAAAAAAACCATTTATTTCACCAACACGTGCTGTGGGTAATATGGACCACCAAGGAAAAAAGCCTCAAAAACAAATGTCATTATCATCTTTTTCAGATGGAGAATCTAGTTGCAGTTTTCATGACGAGTGTGATGGCCATTATATATAATTCGTTAACTACAAAGGAAAAAAATGATAAAAAATGCATATAATGTAATACCCTTTACTCAGAAGATCGACGTGGCGAATTTTGGGTTGAGTGTGTAATCTGACGTTCTTGGAGTCATGAAAAATGTGCCGAATGTGGAAGTGACATTTTTATATGCAACTTCTGCACTAAATGGACTATGTGGTCCATATTACACTACACTTTTTTTTTATCTTCATTTTGAGTATTTTCAGTTTTTTAATTTTTTTTCTTTATCCTGATGAGATATCAAACTAAAACTGAATCAGAATAAAGGTATATTGTTTCCTTTACTGAATGACATAAAATTAATTGTTTTGTTTTATGTATTTTGGGTTTTATTTAAAAAAGAAAGATGGGTGGTCCATATTTCCCTCCCTTACCCTACTATATACTCGTACTAGGGGTCTGCACAAGACGTCTTGTTTGCGTTTTAAGACATTTTGTTTCAAGATACGTTATAATTTGTACCCGTTTTTTATTTATCAAATGCTCTAGTTCAGTGTCGTGTGTAAATGTCTTGACAGAACTAGAATTTGAAAGAAAATAAACAAATACTGTGCTAATTTGTCTTGTTTGATTTGTTTCAGTTATTTTAGTTGCATACTGTAGTAGTAGTGTACACTACTAAATGCTAATGGTGTGATAAGAGTAGTTTGTCGCTCTCTTCTTGTGCCTCTTTTTTGTTTACTCTCTCTCTCTCTGTCGCAAAAATGTATGAAAGCTACTACAATTCTGCAAGTGTTACCATATCATAAATTTTATTGTGGTTTCTCTACTCACACGTTTTACAGTGACCTGAAGTATTTGTTTTTATAAAATAGAGTTCACTGATGTATTTTTTAGAACCAAGTTTATTTTTCACACTGATAAAACAAGACAATGTAAATAGTGTCAAAATGAAATCAGTGTACACGATGATTTGAATCTTGAATTTTTTGGATCAAATGCATCAGTTCAGTGTAAAATGTGGGTGTAAAAAAAAGTACACTTTATTTCAAGATGTCTTGTGCAGACCCCTAACTCGTACTAGAGCGCCCACAAAATATATGAAATGTGCAAAGTTGTGAATTTGTTTGCTCCCCGTCCATTTTCTGAAATTAGAGGTCAAAAAAATAAGGTCTCAATAAAAAATTTGGAATCGGTAGTGGAAAAAACCCAGCTGGTTTTCGATCAAAGGTCGAAAAATTGACCAAAAAAAGGCAAGTCCCTTTGACTGCCCGTTACTTCAAAACTAGCATTTTTTTGTAATGTTTTAAAGCCAACTTTTGTAGAGAATGACTAGGTCAACATTAACTTCTTAGAAAGTTTTGGTCCAAAAATTAAATTTGTGGCTGTGTCGGTACAAAAATTTCAATTTTTTAAGAAAATTTTCATGACTTTTTTTCTATAAATTGGTTTTTTGTAATTTTTTAAGGAAGGAATATTTGTTCTGGAATTCTAATATTGCAAGGAATTACATGTTAATTAATATAACACAAAAAAATTATTTAAAAATATTAAGCTTTAAGGTATGGAGCCGGTCTCAATGTTGGAAAAAAATAAATATATTAATTTTTTTCTTTTAATCGCTACTTTATTGGATGCAATAAAATGCATTGTTAGTTGTTATTAAATTCATCATTTAGAACTACTTTTTGCCTTCAAAATGAGTTATGAAATGGGTTTGTGCGACTTTTTTTCAAAAAGTTATGACCATTTTAAAATGACATCATAAAAGTTAAAAATCATGTGTGGATTCTCTATGGCAATCGCCATATTGCTATATCTTTTATAATGCTATTATAAAATGGTCATAACTTCTTAAAGAAAAATCATACAAGCCCATTCTGTAACTCATTTTGAAGAAGAAGAACAGTACTAAATGACGCATTTAATAGAAAAGACCAAACCGATTTTGTGCGTGTTCTGCACAACCTCAAAAATCGTGTTTTTTAAACATTAGGGGTGAGATATCTCACAAACCATAAGTGATATAGCGATTTCGTGTCCAATTTCGAATTCAGCATTAATAAATACATCTAAAATAAATATTTTGGTTTTGGTTTGTAGTCGTTTTTTTTAAAATACCGTTTTTCGACCTCATTTTAATAACCATGCCATGAACCGATTTTGAAAACTTTTTTTTCTTATTCAGTAAATACTCGCGTTCAATTTCACATCTTTGTGCAGTTCACAACAACTTTATTGAAATTTTTTCCTGGGCTGCGTGCACGAAATTCGAAATTTTCGATTATCTCTGCTGGAACAGTCCAAAAACGCACTAAAATAAAAATAAATGCTATTTTCGTGTTCAGCAATTCCAAATTAGTTTAGAAAATATGACTACCAAAATGGTTTCTTACCAAATTAAAAATTAAGAAGAAAAAATAAAAAAATAAATTATTTTCATTAACTTTGAAACGGGCTCCATTTCTTAAAAACTAATATTTTTTTATAATATTTCTTTTAAATTAATTAAGATTTGATTCCCTATAACATAAAGATTCCATAACAAATATTTCGCCCTTTGAAAATTACAAAAAACCAATTTATAGAAAAAAAGTCATGAAAATTTTCTTAAAAAATTGAAATTTTTGTACCGACACAGCCACAAATTTAATTTTTGGACCAAAACTTTCTAAGAAGATAATGTTGACCTAATCATTCACTACAAAAGTAGGCTTAAAACATTACGAAAAAGTGAAAAATTTTGAAGTAACGGGCAGTCAAAGCTACTTGACTTTTTTTCGTCAATTTTTCGACCTTTGATCGAAAACCGGCTGGGTTTTTTCCACTACCGATTCCAAATTTTTTATTGAGATCTTATTTTTTTGACCTCTAATTTCAGGAAATGGACGGGGAGCAAGCAAAATCAGAATTTTGCACATATGGGCGCTCTACTATATACTATAGCGCTCTAAGGTATCGATATAGTCAATGAATGCTGTTTTCGACTCATATTCGATGAATTTTTTCATTAATTTTATGTTCTATGTATTTTTTGTGTGTAGATCGACAATCTATGTATGGACTTATTCAGTTTGTTTACTAAATTTTATTAAAATTATCAAAATTTTTTTTTAAATTATATGTCTTTAATCACTCATTTTTAATCTTTTTGTGTATATTAAAGCATCCAGTGTAGTAATTTTATTGTTTACTCTGGGAACACCTGCTAAATATGTATATTTGTTTGTCAAAGTCTCAAGAATAATTCTCACTGAAAACAAACAAAAATAAGAATAAAATTAAAGCGATTATAATCAGAAGACCGACAAGAAAGAAAAGAAAAGATTTCAGACAGACAGCTTACATTGACTGCTTCAAAATTTTATTTTTGTTACCTTTCTGCTTTTGAACGGGTTTAATAGCTAAAAGGAGAGAAAATATTAATTCTGCTGTAAGGAGAACCCATAATATAAATATTTACTGTTGGCGTAATTTATTGCGTTGTTTTTAGTATGAGTTGTATGGTAAAGAGTAATTTTCTTAATACTTTTGTGTATATCTCGTGAAAGAGAAAACCTAGTCGAATGCCCCGTTCACCATTCACAACACCATTAAAAAGAGAATACAATTTTTTATAAAAAAAAGTTAATAATTTTATCCCTGAAGATGCCACTTCATTAGTTTTTAAAGGTTAAGATCATTTTAAAAATTAAGAAAAAAAATATTTTATATAAAAACAAAAACAGAAATTGTGGTCTCTATAAATTTTCTTCTTTTCTGTTAGGGGCCGTCCATAAAGGACGTCACGGTTTGAGGAAAGGGAAGGGTCTAGCAAAATGTGACCATTTGTGACAGGGAGGGGGTTCATGAAAATGTGACGTCCGGAATAATAATTCCAGGTGAGTAACTTTCCAGCCGAAAACTGTCTATTCAATACGATTCATTTTGCCTTTCAGTCCAAAAAGGTCTAATTCGAGAATTTGTCAATCATGCCACATATATTTCGATTCAAAGTAATGTTCCAGAAACACAGCAGAATTTGTTAATTTTTTGTAAGTCAATGTTTCCGAAATAAGTTAAATTTGCTTTCTTCTCCATTCGATTGCGTTCACTTTCATATTTTCCCATTTTTAGCCGATTTTCTAAGGGTGCGCACAACCGGCGCAAAATTTTTTTTTTTTGTCAAAAATGATCACTTCACTATTTTTTTGACATAATTTTTGCAACTGACGAAATCAATTTACCAATAGTTAGCTAAGGTCTTTAGCTTTCCATTGACACTTATATATCTGCATAATATACATTTGGTCAAAATTTATAAGTCGAAAACAAACGGTGCCCACACCCGGTACCCTTCCCCTACATATGTTTTGAAAATCCGTAGCAAGATATTTGAAATAAAATTGTTCCGACTTGATTTTATTGTTATTTTTGAAATGTTATCATAAATAAATGTTTCTAAATATTAATGGCTATGAATTCTTTCGATTTTAATTTTGTGACGTGACATAGGAGGGGGGAGGGGTCTGGAAAAATGTGACCATTTGTGACATGGAGGGAGGGGGGGCCAAAAATCCTTTGAAAAACCGTGACGTCCTTTATGGACAACCGCTCAACCCATTAATGCCATTGCCTAGTAATAAAATATCTGCAACAAGTCTCACCACTCGTTTTGACCGACAGCTAAATAACTAACGAATTAACATCTTCATGATAAAAATTATTATGAATTTTTTTATGAAAAATTTTATGTGCCTTCTAATGGTTTTAAGAAGAAGTAAAGCAAAATAAGAAGAAGAAGATAACACACAAAGTCGTTTTAGAAGAACTGGATTAACACTGTGCCATCACGCTGCCGCACTGTGGACGGGTTTGTATGGAACGGTGGTCATATAAAGTAGTAATAGAGCAAATAAATAAATGTAAACATTCCACCCTGTTTTCATATTTTTCATAATTAAAATCATAAAAGGCAGTAACTCCGTACAAAAAAAAAAAAATGAAAAATTAAATAGATTTTATAAGACAGAGAAGTTGCTGCCTTTTCTGAATAAAAATAAATTTTCGATTTTCTCAAAACTATGAAAAACGAGTTTCATCTTATCATAACTTTACGGCAGAGCTAGGCTCATGAAATTTGGTACAATTGCCTTTTACATTAAAACAATAAAAATCTGTAAATATGAACAAAATCTGCCGACGGACACGCCTACCTCCGATACAAAGTAACCACGCTGATTTCAAATTTTGAGCTACCTTTTATAGTTTTGGGGTTATGAAAAAATAACCATCTTCCGAATTTAAGCAAACTGTTAGCTTAAAATTGATAAATATATTGTAAAACGTTGCGGAATATAGGGACATGAAATAATTTGTCCTCTCAAAAACTACAATAGGAAACAATTGCTGGAACTTTGGGTCACATATTTTTTTCAACAAAAAAATTTATTTTTTTCAGTGTTTTTTCAAAATCTCATACTTTTCTACAGAAATCCTAAAAATTTAATTTAAATCGGAGAAAAAGCCGAGAAGCTATGAATTTTCAAATATGTGAGTATCCAAAGGTTGACCCGAACTTCGTGTGGCCGCCATTTTGGAAGTTTTTGGAATTTCTGAAAATTATTTTACCACAGTTATATGTCTGTCAAATACTAACTTTCTACCAATTTTCTTAAAAATTGGAGATGTCAAGTCAAAAATTTGACGCAGTCTAATGTATATACACATATGTTCTGCATAATTCCAGCATGGCCAACGGATGTTAACAGCATCGAATGTATTCGCGTTCAAAAAAAAAAAGAAGTGCATTAAATAATCGAGTGAAGAACATCGATTAAACTCTTTCAAGGCCATTTACAGAATACTGGTCATCGTTCTTTAAATTCAGCGTGGAGCACAGTATTTCCAGACTACTCAACTGCGTAATTACAGTCGAAACATTACACCTGGCTCAAAATACAAACGAACGGACCAAAAGCAAGCGTGGTAAGTAGCAGCGTTGAAGAACGAACAAATTTGGTTTCTGCTCTACTCTATTTTTTTTTAGGGATCGTTCCCTGCTGTTTAATCAGTTTCAGTATTGAATTTAAAATCTTTTTTGAATTTGTTTTGATCGCTATATTCGTTGCTACAGCATAAAGGCTATTAGCTTAGCATTAGGATGGCCCTCAAAGTAAACATTTCAAAAATATATCTGCGCCACAAATAAAATAGAATTTTTCTCTTCAGGTCCAAGGTAGAAAATAAAAACCTTGATGCCCTTTGTACGAAGGCGGCCCGGTCAAAGCATGCCTAAGCCAATTCAACACATATTTTAAGCACCGATGCTTACGATTTCAATTAGTTTTATTCCAAAAAATTCAGTTGGTAATTACAATATAGTTTTATACGTGTAAATCGGGCTAAAATCTGGAAAATAGATTTTTAAATAAACTTAAAATAAAATATAGTACAAATTGCTTACACTTGTGCTTATGGCCTCTATGAACAACTTAATATTTCAATCTGGCTTACAATCTATACTATATAAATTTACGCAGATTTTTGATTTCAATGTAAGTCGCGTGTTACTTATTACAAAATGAAAGAAGTTTTAGTTTGCCGGAAGGGCGACATTAAAAAATTTAGAGCGAAATAATTTTTGACAGTTTGGTATGTTCAATAAATATTTGCGCAGGGCTACCAATAGGGTTAGCACGCCAACATTCCCCCTCTCGTAAATTTCTAGGCCCTTGCCTTGATGTTTACCCTTTTATATCCAGTTTCGCCAACTTAACTATGGGGCGAATCAAAATTCCATTCGAAGTTTTTATTACAGCGCTGCGGGACTGACCATCTTTTGCGATACGAAGTTCAACGACGACTGCCTTCTTCCATAAGCCTCGCTTAGCAGCTTCATCAATGACAATCACGACGTCACCTACTTGTATGGGATCGGCTGGTTTGTCAAACCATTTTGAACGCCTCGTCAAATGTGGCAAACATTCACGAATCCACTGTTTTCGAAAGCGATCAGCAATTTGGCTTGAAATTCGAAAGCTCTTACCTAATTCAGTTGCAGCTAAATCTGGACAGTCTCGAATATGTAGCTGGTTGGAACCGCCTCTCAAAAAGTGGTTAGGCGTTAGTACATCAGCTTCAGTATTTTCCAAAGGCACATATGTTAATGGTCTGGAGTTCAAAATATTTTCGATGTCTGCTAACGCTGCCCTCAGCACATGCTCCTGGACGTTGGTTTCAGGAAGAATATCGCCTAGTATCGATTTTGTGGAACGTATCATTCTCTCCCATGCGCCACCCATGTGAGGCGCGGCTGGAGGAATAAATGACCACTTAATTTCTGGATATTGTTGCTCCAGTTTATCTGTAGAAATTCTAGTAATTTCCGTCGCTAGCAATCGGCTAGCACCTCTAAAATTAGTTCCGTGATCAGACATAATGTGTCTAGGTACACCTCGGCGACTGACGAATTGTTTAAGTACCAGCAAGAAAGTGTCCGTTGATAAAGACGGTGCAATTTCGATGTGTACTGCTCGAAAGGTGAGGCAGGTGAATAATACACCCCACCTTTTCTCTCGTCGTCGTCCTACGACCACATCTAGTGGCCCAAAATAGTCCACGCCGGTATTAGCGAAGGCTGGCGCGTGGACAGCAAGTCTTTCGGGCGGCAGTACGCCCATCTCAGGTGGTATCGGCTCCACTCGACGGTTACGGCAAATCTGGCATATATTAGCGACTGCTCTTACCAATGCTCGTAAGCCATGTATGTAATAAAGCTGACGTATCTCATTGACTACGATCTCATTGTGATGGTGATGGTATTTTCGATGATAAAAATCGACTATTAAGCGCGTCACTTGATGATCTCTTGGTAATATGATAGGCCTTTTGATGCACACAGCAACTCCTTCGATGGCGTCAATTCGGCCTTTCAGCCGCAGCACACCCAAATCGTCCAGGTATGGTGAACATTTATAGATTGAGCTTTTGTTATTTATTGGTTCATCGTTGAGAAGGGACCTAATTTCATTACCATAGGCATTGTCTTGACAAACTCTATAAATAACACTCTCGACGTTTTTGAGTGCAACTTCATTCAGCAAAAGTCCTGTAGCAGGCCGTTTCATAATCAGTCTCACAAAACGCATCACATACCGCGTAGCACCACGAAGCTTTTCCCATTTACTGAAACGTATTGGATCTGGTACAATTGCAGCCAAACGCAACAAAGAAACGGTGACAGATTCCACGTGATGAACTCTTTCTGATTCCATAAAACCCTGCAACTCCGTTGTAGGCCAAGTTATTTCCGGCTCCATCAAAAATGATGGACCACGAAACCATCGTGCATTCATGTTGAAATCTGGTTCTTTCTTGCATTTCGTGCCTTCATCTGCCACATTTTTTGCAGATGGCACCCATCTCCATTCACTTACATCCGACATCTCCAAAATTTCGCCAACGCGCAGAGCGACAAATTGATGAAATTTTCGCGCATCAGAATTGATCCAGTAGAGGACATTTTTGGAGTCTGTCCAAAAAACGCGTCGTTTTATCTTCAGTGACATTTCTTTTTCAATAAATTTGGCTAGACGTAGACCAAGAAGAGCACCCATGAGCTCCCGGCGCGGGATAGAAATCGGTTTTAACGGCGCCACTCGTGTCTTCGACGCCACCAGACTGCATCTCACCTCACCATTCCGTTGAGCTCGTAAATAGGCCACTGCTGCGTATGCATTAATGCCAGCATCCGTGAATATATGTAACTGCAGATCTTCACTGCGGCTTGCTAATGGATAACATCTCGCCACCCGGATATTTTTTATAAGTGGCAGCATATGTACCCAGTTCCACCATTCAACTCGATCCTCTTCCTTGATGGGCTCGTCCCATCCGACCCCTGAACGCCATATGTTCTGCAAAATGATTTTAGCTTGAACCACGTAGAATCCCAGCAGGCCAAGGGGATCAAAAATTGACATAACGTCTCTCAAAATTTTACGTTTCGTAGGCTGGGTTGTCTCATCAAAAGTTGATAAATCAAATTTTTCGATGAATGTAAATTCATCAGACCACGGCAGCCACCACATGCCCAAAACCTTCTCACAAGTGGATTCTGGTTCCTCAATACACTTTTTTTGTTGATCGTTCGATCCAGTAAGTGTAAACACGACATGTGGAGAATTTGATATCCAACCTCGCATTTCAAAGCCGCCATCCTGGTGGATATCGCGAACACAAGCAGCTAATTGAGCCATCTCATTTTCATCATCGATGCTTTGAAGCCAATCGTCGACAAAGGTGTTTCGCAGGATAGCGTTTACAGCACTCGGAAATTTTTCAGCAAATCGGGAAGCATTTTCATTTTTAATGTAGTTTGCAAGTGCTGGCGAGCACGATGCGCCAAATGTCATGACTTGCATAACATATACATCTGGTTCAACATTGTTGTCACCATAACGCCATAAAAACTGTTGAGCTATTTGGTCATCCGGCATTACTCGAATCTGATGAAACATTTGTCGTATATCTCCGCAGATTGCTATCGCTCGTTCTCTGAATCTTATAAGCACACCTACTAAGTTTGCCAGCAGATCTGGTCCTTTCAGAAGAGTCGAATTCAATGCAATGCCCTGCACCATGGCTGCAGCATCCCAAACTAGTCGCGTTTTATTTTTGTTTTTATTTTTTACAGCAAATATTGGTATGAACCATGCCTTTCCCTTTCTTGCTATTTCATGCTTTTGTAATTTTCGAACATAACCTTGCTCTTCGTATGTTCGTATTTGGTTATTCATAAATAATTTTAAATCATCATCGCGTGCCATTTTTGCTTCGAGGCATCTAAGACGGTGCATTGCCATTGGGAACGAGTCTGGTAAATCGATTTGATCATAGCGCCACAATAATCCAGTTTCCCACCTTTTTTCCGTTTGAAGGTATCGAACAGTTTTCTTCATTATAGTTTGCGCACGTTCGTTATCTTTTGACTGTAGCGAACCACAATTTACAGAAACACCGACAGCTTCCAATGAGAAATTTGCTTTTACCATCTCGTCTATATTTTTATCGCTTACGCATGTGCAAATGTGCATAACCCTATTATGCTTAGGAGTACCTTTACTATCACTTCCATAAACGGCCCACCCTAATCTAGACTTTGTTGCAATCAGATTGCCACCTTCGACCTCCTTTACCGCCAGCGGAACGCCTAATTTTGCGTTATCAATGCCAATGATAATAGAGGCACATGCATTCTGATATTCATCGATAGGAAGACTTTGTAGCTGTCGATTTCTCCATTCTGATTTTGCAAAAGATTGCACAGGTAAATCCAAATTTGATATTGTACGCACGTTGCGTAGAGTAAACCGATGTGCATGAGTACCCAACGCCGATATGTCAAACGTAACACATTTCGAAGCTGTTTCATTGTGGGTGATATCACCAGTCCATCGTAAGCACAACTCACTCATAGGACCATCAAGACCAAGATCCTTTGCCATACGACTTTCAATTAAAGTGCACGCTGAACCCTCGTCAATTAACGCATATGTCTGTATAGACTTTTCTTTGCCATATATTTTTACTGGCACGTAACGAAATAATGTTCCTGTCTTATTAAACTGATGCGCCTCAGCGTGAAGAATAGTAGCTGTGGTTTGCTCATTTTTTAGATTTGTCGCCATTGACAACGCGAGCCTCACCACACGGTGGCCCATGCAAAAGTTGATTATGAATTTTATCACAACCTTCTATTCCACACCTAGCCTTATCGCGACAATGTTTTACAAAATGTTTTCTTAAACAGCGCACGCATAGTTTTTCTTCACGTACAAAACACCATCGCTCTTGCACAGCAAGTTCTCTAAACTTTTCGCAATTAGACAAAAAATGATCGCCACTACACTTGCGGCAAAGTGGCTTTCCCTCAGAAATATTTTTGACAATCTTGTTTGTGTTGTTATTTTCAACGTTATGCATCATAACACGAGATTTCGTAGTCTTACCTACGCGCCTTTCTTCAGTTTTCGGTTCCATGGGTACCCCCCCTATCGGCACCACCGTACTTGCACACGCAGCAAGCTTGAAAAGCCAGTCATCAAATACTGCGATATTTGTTGAAGCCAATGTCGAACTAAATCGTGCCCAGTCAAGTTTCAAATCACAAGGTAATTTGCCTATCAAATGATGAAGCAGCATAGGATCATTTAAATAACCCACAAGCCCAAGAGCTTCCATTGTAGTTCGATAATTTTGTACTGCGAGTGCAAATTGAACCAAAGTTTCCAATTTATCTGATTTTACAGCTTGCTCGTCTCGTAATTTACGTTGCATAATTTGATGTATAATTTCCGGTCGGCCATATAACATACGCAATGTTTCTATCGCTTGATGAACAGTTGTCGGTACCATCAGCTTACCACGCACCGCTTCCAACGCTGCTCCCTTTAGACACTTCTGTAAGCGTATCAAATTTTCCTGATCGGAAAACCCACATCGCTCAGTCGACTGCTCATAACTTGCTATAAACATCGGCCACTCTTCAGGCTTGCCAGAAAATAAAGGCAAGTCCTTGCTGATAACCTGACGCGTGGCTACTTGAGCTGATGAAAGTGTAAATTCTGATGGTCTTACTCTAAAGACAGCAGGCTGAGTATTATTTAGCAAATTTACTCCCTGATGATTATAGGTTGGCTGATAGTATTGTAAACTTACCGCAGGTTGAGTATAATTTTGATTCACGGCTGCGTTAGTGAATGCGTTGCATATATTATCCATCGAAGCCCTCTGCTCGTAGACGCTGCCAGCGCCAGTTGGGATATATGCCTGCGACTGCGTATTTGGTCGCATATTCGTCGCAGCCGGTTGAGTATAATTTGGTGTCACAGTTGCGCCGGTGAACGCATTGCATATATACCCTATCGAAGCTGTCTGCCCGTAGACGCTGCCAGCGCCAGTTGGAATATATGCCTGCGACTGTAAATTATGTCGCATGTTCATCGCCGCGTTTGACTCGTTGACAAAATTGTAGTCAATTGCTGTTGAATTTGGCAAATTTCTGTTGTATTGCGTTGGTACAATATGTGACGTCATCATCGGCAACGAATTTGCAAAAACTGAATTCACACTTTGACTGTGAATTGGTGACAGCAAAATTTGAGATGGCGGCTGCCCAGTGGCAGCAGCCGCTGCCGACGTATGCGTCGAAACTTCCATCAATGTTGATTCACCTTGAACAGCACCAAGTGCTGCAGTCGGCACGATGCCGGCGTTGACAGAGTGCTCTGGAACTTCGTACGCAGCAGCGCCTTGTGTAGAATTCATTTGTACTGTTAAAGTTGGGCTGTGTGTGTTTGATACGTCGTTTGAAGTACAACTTGTCGTCTCCGATGAAAAAGAATTAATTTCTTTTGAAGCGAAATCGTTTTTATCATCCATCGTTGTTTGCTTTTATTTTTTGACGTTTTTTATTGTTAGCCCAGCAGACAAATATATTGCAACAGCAGTGCTTGCACAACTGTGAAATCTAACTACTGTCAATCTACCAAAGAGTAATATTTATAAAGAGTTCCTACCAAACCACACCACTTGCAAAACAAATTTAATTATAGTTTATAAACTATGTGGTGTCCTAATTATCAAGCATCCGTATTGCTGGGCAATCGCACGATAATTCGATTTGACAGCAACGATGATCTTTTCTGCCAGAAAGATGTTCTTTAGGTTAGGTCCAATTTATTCACTGTGTATTTAACTGCACACTGCTTTTGATGACAAATTCCTCAGGTGAAAAAAGTAAGCTAGTCAATTCTGGCTTTCGCAAATGAAACATATACCAGTTTTTCGAGCTTTTTTCGAGCTGCTGGAAAAAAATTTCGAGCTGTTTCAAAACGCTAAGGAAACGCGGAAAATTCGGAAAAACGATTTGACTAGCTTAAAAGACAAATTTAAGCACGACAACACTGAAAATAACAGTTGCAGTAAAAAAAAAACTACGCAGGAATTTCGAGCTTTTTTCGAGCTGCTGTCAACAGCCATCCGAATTTTCCTAAGCCCAATAGTTTTCCGAAAAATCGGAAAAATTTGATTTTCCCTCAAAAGTAAGCTAGTCATTTCTGGCTTTCGCAAATGAGACCCATACCAGTTTTTCGAGCTTTTTTCGAGCTGCTAGAAAAAAATTTCGAGCTGTTTCAAAACGCCCAGGAAAAGCGGAAAAATCGGAAAAATTTGATTTTCCCTCAAAAGTAAGCTAGTCATTTCTGGCTTTCGTAAATGAAACCTATACCAGTTTTTCAAGCTTTTTTCGAGCTGCTTGAAAAAAATTTCGAGCTACTTCAAAACGCCAAGAAAAAGCGGAAAAATCGGAAAAATTTGATTTTCCCTCAAAAGTAAGCTAGTCATTTCTGGCTTTCGCAAATGAGACCCATACCAGTTTTTCGAGCTTTTTTCGAGCTGCTAGAAAAAAATTTCGAGCTGTTTCAAAACGCCAAGGAAAAGCGGAAAATTCGGAAAAACGAATTGACTAGCTTAAAAGACACATTTAAGCACGACAACACTAAAAATAACTGTTGCAGTAAAAACAAAACTACTCATGAATTTCGAGCTTTTTTCGAGCTGCTGTCAACAGCCATCCGAATTTTCCTAAACCCAATAGTTTTCCGAAAAATCGGAAAAATTTGATTTTTCCTCAGAAGTAAGCTAGTCATTTCTGGCTTTCGCAAATGAGACCTATACCAGTTTTTTGAGCTTTTTTCGAGCTGCTAGAAAAAAATTTCGAGCTGTTTCAAAACGCCCAGGAAAAGCGGAAAAATCGGAAAAATTTGATTTTCCCTCAAAAGTAAGCTAGTCATTTCTGGCTTTCCCATATTAAACCTATACCAGTTTTTCGAGCTTTTTTCGAGCTGTCCGATAGTAATTTCGAGCTGTTTCAAAACGCTAAGGAAAAGCGGAAAATTCGGAAAAACGATTTGACTAGCTTAAAAGACAAATTTAAGCACGACAACACTGAAAATAACAGTTGCAGTAAAAAAAACTACGTAGGAATTTCGAGCTGCTGTCAACAGCCATCCGAATTTTCCTAAGCCCAATAGTTTTCCTGAAAATCGTAAAAATTTGATTTTCCCTCAAAAGTAAGCTAGTCATTTCTGGCTTTCGCAAATTTAACCTATACCAGTTTTTCGAGCTTTTTTCGAGCTGTCCGATAGTAATTTCGAGCTGTTTCAAAAACTCGTGAAAAACCGGAAAACTCGAAAAAACTACATGACTGGCTAAATGTCACATTTAAGCACGACAACACTGAAAATAATGGAAGCAAATAAAAAAACAACTGCTCCCAACAAGCCCAATAGTTTCCCGAAAAATCGGATAAATTTTAATTTCCTCTCAAAAACCTATATTTAGTCATTTCTGGCTTTCGGATTTTCGAGCTTTTTTCAAGCTATCAGATAGTTTTTTGGACCTGTTTCGAAAAGTCAAGGATAACGAATTTCAAGCTAGCAAAGTATCTCATCCAAAATATGGGTTTGATTGCATTATGGAGGTGTGTTACGCATGAAATCTTCAATTATGATAAAAAAAGTTCTGCAGTTGGATCAGACTTTAAGCTAAAAACTTATCTTTGCCAATAAGAGCTGGCGATTATTTGTCTGGAAATCTATGTATATCATTTAACTCAAAATATTGAAAATTCTGGAGCAATAGTTGAAGAATAAGAAGTCAATAATGCCTCGCAACAAAGCATGAAAATAACGAAAACATGCCGAGTTTTAAATGCAAAAACACTGTAGAGAAGAAGGGCTATGAGAGATCTGGACAACAAAAAAGACTTTTTGTATGGAAATCCCCATAAAAAATGTTGCCCTAAAAATTCTAAAAATTGCATAAAAGCTTCATCGTTGAGATTGCATGGATAACATTATGGTTCGTGCAATCGATAAATCATATTGCTTAGCATAGACGTCTTGTTAGGTGGCGAATATATGAGTGTGATATGTTATATTTCTTGTAGCATATTTTCGGGAGAACATTTTATGATTCATAAAATAAACATTTTTAGTTCTCAAATTGCGGCAAAAGCTTCAATTTGTGAAATTATGGTAAGTTCACCAAAGGGTCCTTTCACTGGTTGATAAAAGGGGGGACGCGATTGTAAGGGATCGCGAATATACCATTACCAAAAATAATTTAAGGAAAGAAACCATGCAACAATGTGAAAAATTATGATTATGCTTGTTTTGCCTGGGCTATGGTATCAGCCTTCCACCCTACAGAACATTATTCTGATAGAATGTCATCCTACCCCAAATATAGGGAAAAATTAAATTAGTCTAAAATTCAATTCCCGATGACCGTCCGACAGATCCGTCTCTTCGAGGCGCAGAATGATGTATGTATCCACCAATGTTTCCATCAATCCTCAAAAAACTAAAAAATGGGCTCACAGTGCTCCCTTCTTATCATTTTAGAGAGCAAGTTAGATTTTACACTCAGCAAGCCAAAAAATCACAAAATCACAAAATTTATAAGACCCTAGCAGAAAGTTTGATCATCCAAACATAGCTGTTTGGCACATTTCTTTCGTTGTTCGAATCATTCCATTGCCACATCAAAAAACACTTTCCTATTGTGCAGCGCTGGCCGCTCATCGTATTATTCCTTTGTTGCCTTCTACGAGAAGGTGCAATCGGAACAGTCGGGAATTGGGTTTCTTCTTTTTGGCTATGGAAAACGAATGTGTGTCTTTGAATTTCTTTGCTATAAAACACCATTTTATGTCTTCTATTGGAAGGCGTAATCTGAATAGAACATAATTTTATGCCTTCGGTTGGAAGGCATAATCTGAACAGAACATCATTTTATACCTTCGATTGGAAAAATTATGAAATAAGAATAAAAACACGAGCGTAGTCGGTTACTGAAATAAGCCCGAAACCAAACGAAAACATTGTTTACATCGTTTTTGAGTTTCTTAACCAATCCGAAATGAGTAGTTCGTTTTTTCACTACTTTTCGGAACATCCAACAATTACTCCACTTCTGAAGGTGGTCGTTTTATTTTCTGTCCCAGCAGAAAAAAAAATTTTACTTTTGAATTTTTTTATAACGCAAAAAAGGTCTGGTCTTTTAGATACGTGTAGCCATTTCTTTTTGACCTTTTGAATGAAAGGAATTTCTAGATTAAGAAAATGAACAAATGAAATGTTTATTCCTTCTTGGCAGTAATTTAGTAGGTTCATTCACATAATCTAAAATAGCGCTGTAGTTTTTCATCCAATCTTGGTCCACAAGGGCTCGAAATCGGTTTTTGATAAAAATATTATTTTATTAACTTTTTTTTAATTTTTCGGTCCGGAAATAGCTTTTGTACTTATTGAGAGATATCCCTTTTAAAGGCTTATAACTCGAAAAGTAGGAACCCAATATAAAAATGGTTAAAGTAAGAGTTTTTAAGAGAAATTTTCATTAACAAAATTTAATTAAGTAGACCTCAAAACAGTGATTATTTCCCTATTGAGAGGGGATAACTCTAGATCCTGACATGCTTTATAGAAAGAAAAACCAAGCGTAGAGTCGTAGGAGGTTCCGGTACACCATAAGCAGTATAAAAACCGAAAACAGATAACCATGGTTGGACTGGTGGAAACAATCTATAAGACTATGCGATATCTAGAATACATCGGAATGTATTGAACTATACCATTTAAAAGCCAGATTTGGCCTTTTTTAATACAACATTAAATCAACACAAATTGAAGCTTTTGCCGCAATTTGAGAATTAAAAATGTTTAGTTTATGAATCATAAAATATTCTCCCGAAAATATGCTACAAAAAATATAATATATTCACCACCAAGCATGATGTCTATGCTAAGCAATATGATTTATCGATTGCACGAACCATAATGTTATCCAAGCTTTGTGTGGTGGACATGCAATCTCAACGATGAAGCTTTTGTGCAATTTTTAGAATTTTTAGGGCAACATTTTTTATGGGGATTTCCATACAAAAAGTCTTTTTTGTTGTCTAGATCTCTCATAGCCCTTCTTCTCTACAGTGTTTTTGCATTTAAAACTCGGCATGTTTTCGGTATTTTAATGCTTTGTTGCGAGGCATTATTGACATCTTATTCTTCAACTATTGCTCCAGAATTTTCAATATTTTGAGTTAAATGATATACATAGATTTCCAGACAAATAATCGCCAGCTCTTATTGGCAAAGATAAGTTTTTAGCTTAAAGTCTGATCCAACTGCAGAACTTTTTTTATCATAATTGAAGATTTCATGCGTAACACACCTCCATAATGCAATCAAACCCATATTTTGGATGAGATACTTTGCTAGCTTGAAATTCGTTTTCCTTGACTTTTCGAAACAGGTCCAAAAAACTATCTGATAGCTTGAAAAAAGCTCGAAAATCCGAAAGCCAGAAATGACTAAATATAGGTTTTTGAGAGGAAATTAAAATTTATCCGATTTTTCGGGAAACTATTGGGCTTGTTGGGAGCAGTTGTTTTTTTATTTGCTTCCATTATTTTCAGTGTTGTCGTGCTTAAATGTGACATTTAGCCAGTCATGTAGTTTTTTCGAGTTTTCCGGTTTTTCACGAGTTTTTGAAACAGCACGAAATTACTATCGGACAGCTCGAGAAAAGCTCGAAAAACTGGTAAAGGTTTAATTTACGAAAGCCAGAAATGACTAGCTTACTTTTGAGGGAAAATCAAAAATTCGTATGATTGTCGACAGCAGCTCGAAAAAACCTCGAAATTCCTGTGTAGTTTTTTTTTTTAATTGCAACAGTTATTTTAAGTGTTGTCGTGCTTAAATGTGTCTTTTAAGCTAGTCAAATCGTTTTTCCGAGTTTTCCGCTTTTCCTTAGCGTTTTGAAGCAGCTCGAAATTTTTTTCTAGCAGCTCGAAAAAAGCTCAAAAAACTAGTCTAGGTTTCATTTACGAAAGCCGGAAATGACTAGCTTACTTTTGAGGAAAAATCAAATTTTTCCGATTTTTCCGCTTTTCCTGTGCGTTTTGAAACAGCTCGAAATTTTTTTCGAGCAGCTCGAAAAAAGCTCGAGAAACTGGTATAGGTTTCATTTACGAAAGCCAGAAAAGACTAGCTTACTTTTGAGGGAAAATCAAATTTTTCCGATTTTTCGGAAAACTATTGGGCTTAGGAAAATTCGGATGGCTGTTGACAGCAGCTCGAAAAAAGCTCGAAATTCCTGCGTAGTTTTTTTTTTACTGCAACTGTTATTTTAAGTGTTGTCGTGCTTAAATGTGTCTTTTAAGCTAGTCAATTCGTTTTTCCGAATTTTCCGCTTTTCCTTGGCGTTTTGAAACAGCTCGAAATTTTTTTCCAGCAGCTCGAAAAAAGCTCGAAAAACTGGTATATGTTTCATTTGCGAAAGCCAGAAATGACTAGCTTACTTTTGAGGGAAAATCAAATTTTTCCGATTTTTCGGAAAACTATTGGGTTTAGGAAAATTCGTATGGTTGTCGACAGCAGCTCGAAAAAAGCTCGAAATTCCTGCGTAGTTTTTTTTTGATTGCAACAGTTGTTTTAAGCGTGGTCGTGCTTAAATGTGTCTTTTAAACTAGTCAAATCTTTTTTCCGAGTTTTCCGCTTTTCCTTAGCGTTTTGAAGCAGCTCGAAATTTTTTTCTAGCAGCTCGATAAACTGGTATAGTTTTCATTTGCGAAAGCCAGAAATGACTAGCTTACTTTTGAGGGAAAATCAAATTTTTCCGATTTTTCCGCTTTTCCTTGGCGTTTTGAAACAGCTCGAAATTTTTTTCGAGCAGCTCGAAAAAAGCTCGAGAAACTGGTATAGGTTTCATTTACGAAAGCCAGAAATGACTAGCTTACTTTTGAGGAAAAATCAAATTTTTCCGGTTTTTCCGCTTTTCCTGGGCGTTTTGAAACAGCTCGAAATTTTTTTCTAGCAGCTCGAAAAAAGCTCGAAAAACTGGTATAGTTTTCATTTGCGAAAGCCAGAAATGACTAGCTTACTTTTGAGGAAAAATCAAATTTTTCTGATTTTTCCGCTTTTCCTTGGCGTTTTGAAACAGCTCGAAATTTTTTTCGAGCAGCTCGAAAAAAGCTCGAGAAACTGGTATAGGTTTCATTTACGAAAGCCAGAAATGACTAGCTTACTTTTGAGGAAAATCAAATTTTTCCGGTTTTTCCACTTTTCCTGGGCGTTTTGAAACAGCTCGAAATTTTTTTCTAGCAGCTCGAAAAAAGCTCGAAAAACTGGTATAGGTTTCATTTGCGAAAGCCAGAAATGACTAGCTTACTTTTGAGGGAAAATCAAATTTTTCCGATTTTTCGGAAAACTATTGGGCTTAGGAAAATTCGGATGGCTGTTGACAGCAGCTCGAAAAAAGCTCGAAATTCCTGCGTAGTTTTTTTTTTACTGCAACTGTTATTTTCAGTGTTGTCGTGCTTAAATGTGTCTTTTAAGCTAGTCAAATCGTTTTTTCGAATTTTCCGCTTTTCCTTGGCGTTTTGAAACAGCTCGAAATTTTTTTCCAGCAGCTCGAAAAAAGCTCGAAAAACTGGTATATGTTTCATTTGCGAAAGCCAGAAATGACTAGCTTACTTGTTTCACCTAAATTCCTCAAGTCTCCGAATTTGGCAGCAGGTTACATACGGCAATTGTTATGATAAAAACCGTATCCACGAACAGTTTATGTCCACTTGGTGAATGATGACCATATGATTAAGAATTTTATAGTTGTTCAACTTCAGTCTCATATGCGTGCAAAGTATGCAGAATTTACTTTGCGCGCGGGTGAAGTATTTTAGAATGTACGAAGGCGGCCCGGTCAAAGCATGCCTAAGCCAATTCAACACATATTTTAAGCACCGATGCTTACGATTTCAATTAGTTTTATTCCAAAAAATTCAGTTGGTAATTACAATATAGTTTTATACGTGTAAATCGGGCTAAAATCTGGAAAATAGATTTTTAAATAAACTTAAAATAAAATATAGTACAAATTGCTTACACTTGTGCTTATGGCCTCTATGAACAACTTAATATTTCAATCTGGCTTACAATCTATACTATATAAATTTACGCAGATTTTTGATTTCAATGTAAGTCGCGTGTTACTTATTACAAAATGAAAGAAGTTTTAGTTTGCCGGAAGGGCGACATTAAAAAATTTAGAGCGAAATAATTTTTGACAGTTTGGTATGTTCAATAAATATTTGCGCAGGGCTACCAATAGGGTTAGCACGCCAACACCCTTTATATTTAGTAATTTCAGAGCTTTTTATCTTTATTCTAAGATGAACGAATTTAAGGAGTTTTGGGTAAACTTTTGTAAATGATATTGTCCACCCAAAGAGTATATTTCGCCTTAGGCCATAGGTTAGGGTGGCGGTAATTGCGAAGAGCAAAAACCTCACATAGACCAACCACGTCCATAGGCCATAGGTTAGGGTGGCGGCAATACTGCCACACATAGACCACAAGGGTCCATAGTGATACCACAAACTCTCTTATGACAGCTTTTGCACTAGTTTTTCGAGACTATGCCCAATCTAAAGGCATGATGCCCAATGAGACAATGACCAATTACAATTCTGGTCAGCAAACTACACTCAATCCGCGTCAAAGATAGCATATATTTGGAATATTCTGCTTAGTGAAAACAAGGCCAAAAGTGCTTTGTTATAGCGCTAGTAGGGGATTGTTCCCAGCGTCTGTTTGCTACTGTTACACACAAAAAAAAAAAAAAAACATAATATTAATTAAAAATTCATTGAATTTGAATTTATGAATTTATATCTTATATAAATGAATGCTGTTTTCGGCTCAAATTCAATGAATTTTTTCATTAATTTTATGTTCTATTTTTGGTGCGTAGCATTTGCAAGTTCTTCAAAGAGAAGAAATGTTGAAGCGGGGCTGGAATTTTAATGGGTTGAGCTTCAAGAAAAGCTTCATTTTTTGCAAATAGATCTGCCTCTTAATTTTCTAAAATTTCGCAATGCGTTGGCACCGCCTGTAGAGATACCTGGTTTTTTTCGCTGAGGTAAGTTGAATCGGTATAACATTGAAAAATTATCTTTGATTTTAAACAGTCTGATTTTAAGGCTTTTAAGGCAACTTGGCTATCGACGTACAAAGCGATTTCCTTATTGTTTACTTTTTCTTCAAGGTAGTGAAGTACTTTGTTAATCGCAAAAATTTCCGTTTGAAAAATGCTGCATTCCTCTGGTAATTCAAATGATTGTTCTTCGCAAAATTTGGAGGTATAGAAGCCTGCTCCAACCTCATTTTCTGATTTAGAACCATCTGTGTAAGCGTTTATAATTTCTGCGGGATCGTCACCTTGAGAGTTCCAGAATTCTCTAGACGGGAATGTGACCAAAAACCTTTTATCAATAGAAAGTTTGGGAACCATGTAATCAGTGATAATACTCGGGATGTTATCTATGTTGCTGTGTCTATATTTGAAGCCATCGATCCTTTAAGCCTAAGTATAGTTTTGTAGGCCACTCCTTTGGCAAAAAGATCGATATGCAACAAAAGAAGTGTAACGTTTAAAGATTCTGTAGAGGTGGACTTCAGGGCTCCAGTTATGCCGATGCATAAAAGACGTTATAATCTTTCTAGTTTCTTTTGTATATATCGACGGCTTACATTCAATACACTCTATCTACAAAAACACAATTTTTCAGGAGAGCAAAAAAACTGTTTTATTCGCTATTTTTTATAGTGTTAATCAAACGAAGTACTACGATATTATTTAAAAAGAGCCACTAGATCCTTCAAATAAAAAAATTAAAAAAAAACCTTAGTTATTCGCATTATTATAGTAGATAGAGGATATTACAATTCAAATATAATATAAAATACGTGTTCAAACAAGCAGATAGAGCCTATTGCACAATAATAAAACCAATTTTGTTATTAATGGTTTATTCAAATTTATTAAAATAGATGGTTTTTTAGCAAAGGAAAACTCAAAATAGGTTAGGCGCATGGCGGACTTGAGAATGCAAAATATGAGAACCGAAACCTAAACTCAGATTGTTATAGGTCCTAATATTTTAAAGCCGTTTATTTTGAACTTTGATCTGCTTATTATGAATCTAAACTTGGTTTTTTTTATCATGTAAAGATCCTGAGTTATCCTTGCTTCTAGCTTGCTATATAGCTCTAAGTAGGCCTCAAAACAGTGATTTTTGGACTTCTAAGAAAAGATAACTCAGAATTCTTACATGATAGAAAAAATCCTAGAGAAAAAATGTGTAAAAATGACCAGAAACGGGCTGTAAAATTCGTGCAAACGACAGATCTACTATATGTTTTTGAGGTTAACCTTTATACGAAACACGAGGTTTGTATTTCAATTTTCAGATGGAACAATAGTCTACTTCGAAATATTCTAATGGACCAAATTTTTCAATATCCTCCTCGAAAAGGTCGTCCTCACACCGACTTAAAATTTAAAAAGACCCTTAAAAACGATATCTGCATTTTTTTTTTTTTTTTTTTTTTTAATTCCGAGAAAAATCTGGGAGTACTTTTCATTCTCCTGAGGGCACATTTTGGGGAAAAAAAATTTTTTTTTTCTCATATCTTTTTCCTTTACATAACGGATACCCAAATTTGCTTGAAAAATAAAGATTGCATTCTAGCAAAAAATTTGGCCTTGAAAAATGTTATATTTATTTCTGTAGTATAGATAATATTTGGTTCCATAAATCATTTTTTTACGTTTTGTAACTACGTGGTCGGAAAAAACGCATTTTTTACTCAAAAGGAAGGCATTTTACGAAAATTTTATGCCTTAAACACTTTTTCCTTTTTCTATATTGAATGAATGATTTACAATATTTAAATTTAGGAAATTGGCTAATTTTAGAAAACGAAAAAAATGCTTCTTAAAAATATTTAATTTAAAAGACATAAAATAAAAAAGACTAAATTTTAACCTTAAAAGTGTTTTTTTCTGATCGGAACAAAAACATAAAAGGTATTAACGTTATAGTTTAAAATTAATTTAGAAAACAAAAAAAAGGACACTCACTTAAAAATTACTTATCTTAAATTTTTTTATCAAAGTGTTTGTGTTTGATCCAGGGTGTTTAAGTAATTTGTCAAAAACTGATATTTTAATATTTGAACCCTCATAAAAGAGGGGTTTGACACCCCGTTGAACGGTGGACTTTTTTTGTAAAGTGAATATAGTCTAATAAGCAACTGTGCTGAGTTTCAAAATCGCAGCAATTTTTTCCATTTTCCAGATATTTTAGCTAATATTACTGTACTATAGTTATATGACTATTTGAGAGTAATGTTCGGAAATTCGGCTGAGAGCTTGGACGAATCACTATTCGGGACATTTCTAATTTTTATGTTGCTATTTTTTAAACTTCTGAGATATATGATTTTTTCGTAAACAACCTTCTTGGTTTTATTCACAGTTTGATTCGATAAACAATTTGAGAAATTAAAGACATTTTGGCGCAAAAGCTCTATGATAGTATGATATACAATGAATATTTATGTCTCAGGGAGATCTCTTTTTTTGCCTCAGAAGTTATTGACAGTACTTACCCACCAGGTACTGCGATGAATCCCCGAGACATAAGCATTGATATTTCATACTTTAAAATCGGACTGTAAATGCTGAAGATATGCCAAATAATGTTAATGGGCGACTCCTACGTTCGATCAAAAAAAAAAGGAAAATAAATTTTTCAAATTGACTTGCAAAAATGCTTCGGATTCGATGGTGTACGGTGGACTTTTGCTTTCTGATACGATCTAATGTACATATTTCAAATATCCACAAAGTTTAAAAATTTTGAACTTATTATGAGGTAGCTGTCATTTTTTTTCTATTGCTAGAATGATATTGCATATTAAAACTAAATTATTTTTCGAAGCTAAAGGTCCACCCTAGCATAAAAGTGCATTTTCGAGAGCAAGGCAAAATCTCTGCATATTGTGAAATAAAAAATCTTAAATTTTCCCTTTCATTGACACACAGACGCTCCACAATTGAACAGCAAAAAATCAAAGACAAAAGGTCGTTCCAGATCCCCTGGTGCATATTATGAAAGCACAACATACTGAAAAATTGACAGACAGAGTAAAAAAAAAATGCAAAACACAAAAAAAATGGTGGAGAGAGAAAAAAACGAACTGAAAGACAACTGATCGAGTGAGATCAAGATGAACTTACCAAAAACAACAACACCAACCATCACAAAAAATGAACTTTTTAGTAAAAAGTGTGAACAGTCTTTCAGATGAAGATCGTTTTCTTCTCTCTTTTTTGTTTTTGTTTCGATTTTGCCAGAGCGCGTCTATAAAAGCAGATGCTACCTCCTGTTAGAGCATTCAGTGTTTTGTGTTGAGTCAAAGGAGTTAAATCTTTTGTAGTTAAATGACTATTTGTCCCGACATCATTGGATTTAGTGTGTCAAACAGTTAGGTTCCAGAGCAAAAAGAATGGATTAAGTGTATACGATATGGCATGCGAGGTGTGTTAAAAGTGTGAACGATGTTTTTACAGAATTGGTTTAAATTTGAAAATTACATTGTGCTACACGAAAAAAGTTTTGGGTTCTCACATAGCACATCATGTTTGGCAATCAAAAAATAATTTTTGGCGTACTTGGTTTTTCTTTATCATCCAAGGATTTTTTTTGGGCCTGCTGAAAGGTCGTTTTATACCTTGAGGCGAAAAAAAAGTCGTAGCTCAGCCATTTTTTAACAAATTTTCAGAGTTGTAGCTCTATAAAAAAATATTTTTTTTGAAAATCGGGTAAAAAATAACCGAGCTACGGCCGATATCATGCATGATACCTTCCATTTTTTCGCACTTGTTACATAGTCTTTTAAGTCAAAATCCAAATTTTAGGGATTTAATATTTTTTATTTTATTTGTTACCAAAAGTACATAAAAATTTCTTTCCACACTAAATTTGAAATTAAAATAGACGGTCAATTGAAGTTTCTATGACCCAAACTGTATAAGCTCAAAAGCAATTTTTTTTTTTCAGAAATGTGGATTCTAATACAATTTTTAACTCTCTTGATGTCTTTTAAATGATCATATTTTTAAGGAAAAATTACATAACACCACTTTTGTAGCTCATTTTGAAGACGAAGAGTAGTGCTTAATGATGCATTTAGTAGAAAATATCCAAAACCATTTCGTGCGTCCTCTAAGGTAAGAATATTCCAAAAACCATGAGACCGTTTTTCAAAAAATCAGTCGTTGAATTTGTATTAAAAAATGTTTTTTATTCAGTAAGTATTTTACAAGTAATTTGACACCTTTTCTTGGAGTTAACGACAATTTGATTAACATTTTTTCCTGCCTGTAGTCATTTATGAAAAAAAAAATTGCTTTTGAGTTCACACGGTTTGGGTCATAGAAACTTCAAATGACAGCCTGGAAAGGATTTCTTATGCACTTTTGGTAAAAAATAAAAAAAAAAAAATATTAAATCTGAAAAATTCGGATTTTGACTTATAAGATTATGTGACATGTGCGAAAAAATTTATATGTCATGCATGATATCGGCCGTGATGACATCGAAAACGTCGATAGCTTCACGTATTTGGGCAGCATTATCTCCATGGATGGTGGAGCAAAAGAGGATATCAACTCAAGAATAGCAAAAGCAAAAGGAGCGTTTGCTCAACTGAACAAAATATGGTCTTCATCCGTTATATCCACCAAAACGAGAGTGCACATTTTTGATTCGAATGTAAAATCGGTTTTGTTATATGGGTGCGAAACGTGCTGCAAGTATTCGTCAGCAAATGCTTAAGGCGAATACTAAAGATTTGGTGGCCTCGCACTATATCAAATGCCGAGCTACATCCAAAAATGCAATCAGAGGGCTATAGCAATCGAGGTCAAGCTGCGCAAATGGAGATGGATTGGTCACACTCTCCGGAAGCGAAGTTTGTCGCCAGGCTCTTGAGTGGAATCCACAAGGTAGTAGAGCACGTGGTAGACCCAAAACCAACTGGAAGACGTCGCTGGAAAAGGAAATCCAAGAATCGGGAAAGTCGTGGCAAGAGATTAAAGTCATCGCAAGGGATCGTGATAAATGGACAGATTTCATATTGGCCCTATGCTCCTCCTAGGAGTTAAAGGAGAATACATTTCACCCGATTTTTGGAAATTATATTTCCTATAGAGCTACAATTTTTAGCTTTCCTACAATGTAAAATGCATGATAATTCGTTGAAAAATGACTGAGGTCTCTAGGTATAAAATGACTTTTCGGTTGGCCCGAAAGAAACGCCCAACAAACAAAAACGTTTGGAAAATAACTTATTATACGCTTATTGAAGCAAACATTTCGTTTGGAAATTAACTTGCAAAGTGTTTGGAAATTCTTGAATTCTAATTATTTAATAATCGAAACTGGACCCTTCATGGCAAGCTTGTGAAAATCATTTGGAGCAAGCTTTTTATAAATGTTTTTATACAATATTTTCCAGATTTTTTTATTCAATATTTTTAAATTGTTTTTTTAACTTTTCAATTAACATTTTGTTAGTTTTTATTATGTTCATAAAACAATGTTTTCCAAACATTTTTATATTTAATTAAAAATAAAAAAAGTTTATGTTTGCTGAGAATCGAACCTATGACCTCCAAGTTATGAGTCGACAATCTTATCAACTGACCTAACATGCCAGTTATGATTCAAATGCCTTGTGATTTACTTAGCTCGATAAGTCATTGAAAAAATAAAATAAAAAATTTTTCGAATGTTTGGAAAACGGTTATTGAAACGTTTGAAAATAAATAATTTTCCAATTGTTGATTTTAACTTTGCAAATCAATTTTAAAAATAATAAAAAAATAATATTTTCCAAACGTTTGAAAATAGGTTCTGAAAACATTTGAAAATTAACTTTTCCCAAGCTTAAAAATTGAAAAGGTTATAAAATTGTTGATTGGGCGTACAATAAGTTATTTTCCAAACGTTTTTGTTTGTTGGGAAATTATTAAAAAAAAAATTTATCAAAAAAAGCTTATACACGCTTAAATTTAAATAAAACTTAAACCGTTCAATTTAAAAATTCTTGAAACTATGTGAATGTATTGTTATATTATAGAAATTCATTTAACATTAAAATATTGGAATATTATTCGAAATTTATAAATGTATCAACCTTTTCCGGAAATCCTGTCATTAACGATTTTATAGTTGTTTCCGTTACCTTTTTGGAGGAGCCGCACAGTGCGTTGAGCCCATACAAGCAATGGTCAAAAATAGAAGGAGTGGTTGGATATCGATGAAATTTGGTACTATAAGTAATTTGGGGTCGTTGAGCTCAAAAATGATCTCAGATTTGTTGTAAACTTTATAGTTTTGCTAAAAACCAGGTATTTAGGACGATTTTCTTAAGGTCCATATATAACGATGATTAAAAAGTAATGTTTAATGTTAACAAATGAAATCTACGTAGTAGAAATAATGTTTTTTGTACTTGTGAGACCATTTGTGTTCATAAAAACAAAAAAAAAATTTCAACATAAATTTTATATTTCATACAAATTTTTCGTTTTAAGCATTTTTTAAAAAAAGAAAAAAAATATTTGTAGGACTAAGTAGGAAAAGTTATTTGCAGTTCTTGATTATATAGAATTCGAACTAGTAGATTAAGAAAAAAAACGGCACTTATTTTTATAAGATTTGTTTTTTTTATTCATCGAATTTTGTCAATTTCTGAAGTTTTTCATTTGATAATATCGTGAATTAAAATCACTACAGTATATATCAAAATATATATTTTCCAAAATTTTTTAGTTTTATTTATTTACTCAAATATTATTTATAATAAAAAACTTTACTTCGCTTAGTTTAATCAAAAGACAAATTTTTGATAATTATTTGTTTAAGAGAACCCAAAACGAAGTGAATAAAACATGATTTTTTTTGAAAAATATCTCAACTTTGAAGTGTCACAGCGTAGCCAAAACTGAGTTTTTCCCCTAAATATTTTGTTTTTATTTTATTGATACAATTACCTGTCGATTGATACCAATATTATTAGGTTTCGAGTCACAAAAAATTTTGATTTTTGCTCACTAGCCAACGCAGTGTGAGCCGGTCCATTTACGCTTGAAGTCAGACATGTCCTGCGATAACTTGCCTGTGTTCTTTAATTCCGTTTTCACGAGCGGCTAATATCTCTCCACGGGCCGGATTTCTGGACAGTTGGGTGGGTTTGCCTACCGTGGTACAAAATTTATATTAGTATTTGCATACCACTCAAGGGCCTTTTTTCCATAGTTGTATGATGCTAAATCGGGCCAGAAATATGTAGGCACTCTGTGCTGTTTTGAAGCCAAAAGCCGTTTTTGAAGATACTCCTTAATATACATTTCGGCATTAATCGTTCCTGATGTCACAAATGCTTGCTTCTTTTGCGACAACTGCAAATGGCTTGCCACACAAGAAACTTCATCCGGATATATCTTCTCTGAAAACCGCTATAAGTTGGGAACCCCTGGATGGCTTTGTAAAATATTGGTGTCATATGAAAGGTATAGAAAGGACTATAACACTGAATTTTTTTGGAGACCTTAAAAAATTATACTATATTTAAACATATTGGTGTATCGCATAAAGCTGGGAACGGGCTGTGCTTTTTTTCATGGCTCGGGCCTTGAAATCGAGTTTTGTGCTAGTTTTGTGCGGGCCCGCACCTAACAACAATAGCTCGAAAATTAAAGGTCCGTAAATCACGCGAAGATTGAGAAAAATCTCTGTTCTTACATAAAAATAGAAAAAAAAAGACAATGAAGTAAGTCAAGTTAAACAAATCGACTTATTAGATTAGACCAAAAACTCATATAAGCAATTCATGTATAATGTTTGTTTTTTCTTCATTTGAAAATCATTGATTTAGCTTCATTAATGAGTTAAAATTTTTTTAAATCATAAAAAAGTGAGAATATCTAATACTTAATATGGTAGTATCGGCTCGGGACTCGACAAAAAATATTCGCCCGGGCCCGGGCCTATTTTCAAGTGCTTTAGAGTCAAAACTGATTTTCTGACTTGTTTTACAAAAAAAATGTTCGCACTAGTGATTTAGGGAAACTTTTTTTATAAAAAACTTTTACTCAATTGTATGAGCTTTTTAAGAATGTTTTTTATTACGTTACTGGAACCTTCAAACGGATTGTTTGTTGAAAAATATTTTTTCCGACCTAAAATTAAAAAATTGGTACAACAAATTTGCTTTCAAATTAAAGAAAATTCAAGGAGAATTCCAAAAAAAATTATAAAAACTTATGTTAACATGATCTTTTTCATACTTAAATGGTCGCCAAAGTCAAAAATAAATAAAAAAAAATGGAAATATCAAGTTTAAAGATCTAGAACTTTGCAAAATTCTTTTAATCCCTATAAATTAAATAAACTCTAAGAAAGCTCAATTAGCTAAAAGTTTTTTATAAAAAAGTTTTCTCTAAAATGCTAGAGTGACCCAAGAAAATTTTGATTGTAAAACAAGTACGAAAATCTATTTAAACTCTATAACTCCTCAGATATGTTAGACCCCTCTCACAAATATTCCGCCCTTCAGAAATTACAAAAAACTAATTTCTAGAAAAAACGTCATGAATTTTTTTTTTTTTTTTTAAATGCTATTTTTGTGCCAAAACAGCAATAAATTTAATTTTCCACCAAATGTGACTTGAGGACATCACCGAAAAAATCAGTAGTATAGAAGTTACGGGCAGCTAAAGCGATTTGCCTTTATAAAGTCCATTTATCAAGCTTCAATCAAAAAACCGGCTGGGTTTTTTCCACTACAGATACATAATTTTTTCTTTAATCTTGGGCGCTCTAATGTATATCACCATTGCCGTGTTTATTCAATTCCCAATTTGTTATAGTTTCGGTGTTAGAAAAATGTATAGAAAGATTTGATCGTGAATATCGATACTTTTCAAATAAATTATGTACATAAATTCGAATAAAAAAAAAGAACTAAATTCCATTTTTTCTTTTCTTTTTTCAGCAAACGCCCACCTACAGTTTAAGTTAACAAGTAGCACACAACAGCACGTGGAGCCACATCGGTACAACTGGAATTTTTGACTGCAAACTGACGAGATGATACAACAACAAGAACAATGATCCAGTGTTAAGCACAACATTCACAATCCGTTAGTGAAAATAGTGGATCCGTTGTTCAACGTTCAACGTCTCCTTCGTTACTCAGCACTGAACATTGAATCGCATGTGTTGCTGGAGACTTCAAACGCTGTTTCGGCCATTGAACAAAATTGTGATTTGAATTAGTTTAGGAATAAATAATAAAAAGAAATACAATAGGCCAAAAAAAAAAGAAAAAAGTTTTGTGTGGAGCATGTTGTATTGTTGTTTTTATTTCGTTTAAGCTTACGTTTGTGAGCATGTAGTCTTGTAAATATCACACTCATTGTGCCCATGATCATGCCAGTCAGTTTTTGATTAATTTTCGAAGCTACCGCCGCACAATGGCTCAACAGTGGAATTTTTCGGTCAAAATTGAAAACAACAAAAAATTTACTGAAGCCAAAATCCAGATCGAGATATTGAAAATAGTGATCTAGATTTCTTTTAAACCTTTAAGTTTTGTTTTTTTACAAATCGATATTTCCTTTATAACCTTCAATATGTTTTTCGCTTTACAATGCACTCAAATTCTTTTTTCTCCACTTAATAAGATATTTCAATATTTTTGATTTAATTCAAAACTTGATAAAATGTTTAAAAAAAATTTTGGCATGTTTTATCCTCTTTCTTTTTATATTTAATATACTGGTCCAACAACGATTGTTTTTCTCTTTCCTGTTGGTGGCATGATGATTTTGATTTCGATCGAGTTCATGTTTTCTGTCTGGAAGGAAGTTGGCTTTATAATGATAGCAGTTATGGGATTCTCCCATTTTTTGAAAGACAAGTTTTACATCTATGTACCAAGTTTTATAACGATAGCTGATATGGGTGCGGAGATGCAGCATTTTTAGTTTTTTTTAAGGGGGTGTTGTACGTAGGGAAAACAAGCCGAAGGATTTAAAAAATTTGACTAATCTCAAGGAATGCGCTACTTTGAATCAAATTTTTAAAACTCTCTAGCTCGTAAACCAGATTCTATATTTTAAAAATATTTTGTATCTGGGTCGAGGACATATAAAGGTATAACACAATCAAATATCACTAAAATCGGAAACATAAAATGTTTTACCTGGTACTACACGGAGAAAAACCGAATTTACATAATTTCCTGGAAAAATTGGGACGACCTATTTTGATATGTTGTCTATGTATGTCGGGGCAAAATTCTCTATTGATTGGTATAGGTTTAATGACGTTTGGAATTAGTACATGACTCACATATATAGCCAGAATCTAATTTGACTGGTCTATATGGGCATATCCGAAAATAATCTTCCCTTATTTAACCTAGGTTTTCAGAAATTTTTTTTATACTCTACACCCAGGGTATATTCACTTTGTCCTTAAGTTTGTAACGAAAAGAAGGAGGCGTGGCAGATATAGAAAAGTATAGAAAAGTATAGAAAAGTCACCTCTTGAGTGGACGTAGCCATGTCCGTCTGTCTGGCTGGCTAGGTGTGCGTGGAAATACATTTTTTTGGAAAACTAAGCAAGGTAACACAATTAAATTTGATATACTGCATCCGTATGAGCAAAAAGTAGGTGAAATCGGAAATTAAGGCGTGACACCTCCCATATAAGCAAATGTTTCAAAATGCTATACTGAAAGAGTTTTTTGAGATAATCTTACTAAATTTCACTCAAATACTAAAGACTATGAATGCACGCTCTGAGCTTAAACTAGATAAACTCAGACAAGAGGGCGTGGCACCTCCCATATAAGCAAAAGCTTCAATATGCTATACTGAAAACGTTTTTTGAGATAATCCAACCAAATTTTACTCAGACACTAAGAACTATAAATGCAAGGTCTATAAAAAAACTGTGTGAACCCGAACCAGGGGGCGTGGCACCTTCCATATAAGCAAAATTTTCAATATACTGTAGTGTAGGGTATTCGATGTTTGGCCAGGCCAAAGGTTACACCCTTATTGGTTTTTTTTTTCTTACCTATAACCAAATGTGGTGACATACATTCCTAGACGTGTAAAATTAAATCCCCAATAGGTGAACAAGAAAATTTCGTCATGAGGGGCTGTTAAGGGAAAATCCAGCTTTCCAATAATATACGAGAGAGCACACATTTCAGAAGTAGTAGATATGTTGCGGGGCACCTTTACCAGTGAAATTCAGAAAAATTGTATGTGGCATAAGGAGAGGAAAGGGTTAAAAAATTTAAATAGCTAACAACGGCCACATAAGAGGTCCTAAATTTCTGAAAAACTTCAAACATGTTTCTTGATGAGACATAAATCGACTTTGTTTATGATGTTTCCTTAATTTAAGCCCTCCATGCCGAGTAAAAAACGAAAAACGCTAAATTTTGGGTTCAAAAATGGTTTTTGGCAATTTTTTTTTTTTAAATCTTCAAACCGCTCTAGGGGCAGCTAATGATATAAGTATTGAAGACAGCGGGGACCAAAATTTTTAATATGTACACTTTTAGTACTTTTTTTTTGCTATTTGGTAAAGAACAGAAAGCTCATCTATCATCCCTGGGAGGATTCAAAGCGAAATGTGAACTATATAAGAAACAACAAACAAGAAGTCACTGCTTTTTGTCTAGCACTAAGCTTCATCCTATTTTGGAGCTCTGAGTGACCGCGTATTTTGTTGTTGTTAATATTTGAAAAATTTGTATTTAATGATGCCTGGCTTACAAGAAAGTATTGAACTACACCATTTATAGCTACAAAATAAGTTGGACACGAAATTTTTTGTATAATTGCTTATCGACCGACTTTTGCTCTCTCCATAGTCGATTCCTAGATCCGCCACTGGCGAACGGTAAGGGGATATCGCGATTTAGATTTTTTTTTTTTTTGTTTGCATGCGGGTTGAAACGCTCCATCATTCGATACCTCCTTTTTAATTTTATTAACCTGGCGGAAGATAAGGCGCAAATATGGTGAAAATATGTCTTCTATATATTTAGTGGTTTAGGCGTAATACGACGATAAACCTCTGCAAAAACGACTTTCATTTCCTTCCTTATTCCCATTATACACATTTCAATGAACAAGACAAAGGCATAAACAAAGCCAGATTCTCGTCTTAGAAGTCATCACCTAAATTTTGAGCAGGGCGTTATATAAGAACGGCGGTGTCACTATAATCGGATTATTATTTCATACGGAAAACATATCTGCATTAAATGAGCTCAACATTTTGAGAAGGTGTCACATCTTCTTTTCCGGGTTTTACTGGTTTTTGTTCGGAACTTGCATGTGAAATTTGGTTATCACCCTGCCTTTATAGCATTTTGTAAATTTTTCGTGGTTGTCCGAGCCCATCTGGTTTTCATTCACAGCTTGGAAAAACTATTTTTAGTAATGGTTGCATAATAATCTTAAATAATAATCTTAAATAAAACTTTCAGTTAGAGTTTCAATAATTTTTTCTGAATGGGGGAAGGAAGCATATTAGAGCATTTTACTCCTTGGCGATAATTTTAGCAAGAATTAGTATGTCAAAATTTCTTTTCCTTTACTTTTTCTCATCGCCTTCTAGGTGTTATTGATACCATCTAAATAGGAAAAAATCACAGATGTTAAACTTTGACCTTTCATACCAAATTTCTAGAAGAAAAATTCAAAAGATCATGAGGGCCTTAAGGAACTATTATTCCGTCTAAGTCAGAAGAAATAATAAAAGTTTAACTTTGACCATTCATACCTATAGCCCACCATTCAATTTATCTTAACAGGAGTAAAAGATGATTGAGGATTTCTTGATCTCACAAAAAAAACCGGATGGAAAGTTAAAGAATTTTGACTGCTGAAAAACGATACTGAACCACTGTGCACCGCATTTGCGTAAATACAAAATTTAAGCCATGTTACGTTTAACTATAAAAACATTTTTGTCATTGACATTTTTAACTTTGGTGCCATTGTTGCACTGCTGCTGACTGCATTCAGTAAGCGCTGCTCTTGAGCTGATTAAAGGTATTCAAAACGTTTTTCTTCAGGTTTGATTCAAATGCGTACAGGTAGGGTATGTTATGCCTCTGAATGTGTGTTTATTTGAGGAATTAAAATGTTTCAAGGTTCAGACTAAGTAAACTGCGCAGTGTTTTAGTTTCTTAAAACAGGTTGCCTGCTTCAAATTTTTTTCTAATTTTGATTTCGAATTCATTTCGATTTGCTCGACTTATAAGCTCCTTTGATAAAAAAAATTAGCTTGGGGCAATTTGCAATTTTAATTGGTTTGCTATTTTGACCGACAAAATTGCTAATTATTCAAATACCTATGATTTTTCAGTCAATCTGTTAGTACTTGAAGAAAAATTGTACCTTTAAACAAATATATAAAATTTTTTGCATCAATCTTCTAAGTAGTTTTCAGAATCTGGAATAAAGCGTGTTCGCCGAAAGATTGGCTGCACGCTATGCTAGGCAAGTGTCATTAAATCGCTGTTTTTCTATGGCAACTTTAACTGACAGTGCTGTATTAGGTGCAGTGAGACATCCAGGATAGAGGTGAGATTAGAAATAATTGCTCCTACGATGTACAAACTTTTGATTCTACTCGAAAATATCAACAAAAAAAACATAAAAAAAAAAAAAAATCCAAAAATAAAAACATCTTTTATTGGATGTTTTTATGTTTTGGATGTTTTTCATCGGATGATTTTTTTTTTTTATAAAAAACATCCAAAAATAAAAACATCCGACATTTTTTTAATGGATATTTCTTTAACGGATGTTTTAATTTTTTGGATGTTTATCATCGGATGTGTTTTTTTTTTTGATAAGAAACATCCAAAAAAAAAACATCCAAAATAAAAACATCCGACATTTTTTTAATGGATATTTCTTTTATTGGATGTTTCTATGTTTTTTATGTTTTTCATTGGATGTTTTTCATAGAATGTTTTTTTTTTTTTTTTTGGTATTCACCCAACTTTTCAGCTACTTTTTCTGAGAAAGATAGCCTGACTCTATCAAGTGTAATCAGATTCTTTCTTTTATCTCTACTGTGCTATCATAATTTGTTTAAATTTCATCAGCCAAACTACATACTACCTTAGGGCAATAAAGCATAGTCATTGTGGGAATTCTATTTTAAATTTGCTTCTTTATTTTTTTCGTTGACTTTGAAACTCAATCAGGCATCGTATAATTGAATTAAATTTTTTTTTTTTTAATTTTTCTAACCGAAGCATTGCTGTATAGTGGTCTAGTATCTGTCGACACAATTGCAACCCTGGGGAATTTCACAAAAATTTGAAGAAATTACAACAATTTTTGGTATTTTCATCAAGCCATTAGTTGTGCGCATACCCAGTCGTGTGATCAATCTTAAATTTTCGCCGCTCTTGTCAAAAATCTTTTAAAGCGCCCACTGTTCAGTTCGAGCAGCCCGCTTTGTGCTGTCCGAATTGTCGACAGCAACAACATTTGACACTTAACGGATGCAAGCAAACAGACACAAATACACATATAGTTTTACGGTAACATCAAAACGAATTTTGTTCATCCTGCAGAAGAAGGTTAACACCTATGGAAAAGCCTAAGGGATTTAAAGAAAGAGCAAAAAAAAATTGTTTCAATTTCTTAGTTATGCTGCATTTCGACTTAATGTAAGAGGCAAGTTAACAGGGTGTTTGCTGTATTCCTATAATGTATACTGATTTCAAAGCTACTCGAGGCATCGAATTTCGGATTTTAAGAATATAAGGCGTATTTTTCTGTGGAACAACACATCTAGTAACACATCCATTATATTCAAAAAATATCTTAATAGTCCGGGAGCCGGCAATACTAAAAGTGCCGTCATTGCGGATTCTGAAATTTTTAATGCAAAAAGGTAGTTTACACTAAGACGAATAAGAAAAGCTTGGTCAGCGTGGTTATAGCCTGGCAGAAATATTTTTTTTTGCCGAAAATGACCGGCAGACCAATTTTAATGGTGCTACAGTGGGTACAATTTCTCTGTTATCACGGAAATTTGTTTTTTTTTTTTTTAATTTACGTGTTTTAATGTTAAATTTAAAAATATCTTGGTATGCGAGCTTAGAAACTGCCGGAAGTAGCCACTGTCGCACCATTAAAATAGGTCTATTGGTGATTTTCTGCAAAAAAAATTTGGTTGGCCGGATTTTTTTCTGAATGGTTATGAAATTTATCATCGATTAATATTAAGATTGATCAAAATCTGCAATGACGCAAAACATTCCGAGAATTTAATAATTCAAAAATCATTTAAAAATATTTCTAAATGGCTATAACCACGCTGACCAAGCTTTTCTTATTCGTCTTAGTGTAAACTACCATTTTGCATTAAAAATTTCAGAATCCGCGATGTCGGCACTTTTAGTATTGCCGGCTCCTCGCCTATAAGGCTTTAGTCTAAACAACTCAATATCTTTCGACATTTTATGAGATCGTCCGACAAAATTCAACTTTTGATTGCACAACTGAAAAAATCCAGCACTGTGAGAAGTCTTTATTGATTTTGACGATTTTGTGGCTTTCGCAATGAAATTTCAACGTTTTAGTGTTCAGAGACTGGTAGTGAAATTTTATAGCAAATATTTCTGTAACACAAACTGACTCAATATTGCCATGTCTTGGGGTCATTTTTGTACCTTTTTAAGATAAGATTAAAAATTACCCATTATTGGGGGATGTAATATTCTTCGTAATATCCTGCATAAGATTTCAGAAATCGTGATTTACCTCAGATGTAAAGGTCGTAAAATTTAGTGTGTCGATTACACTGTACTAGTTGAAAGTATAGTCTGACGGGAAATTGGTCATTCTTACCTTATTTGGGGATGGAGAAATCAGTGGTGTTAACCGTTTTGCTGGATTGGTTCATCACCCCATACAAAAAGTTCAAATCAAAATTTTGTCTAGAAAGTGGTGTTTGTCATAAAGGACCTCTCATTCATCAAAAGTATGTTTTCCTGTACAGGATGTATTAATTGACAATGGAGTTGCTAATTTTTTTAGCATTTTATCGGATACTTCTCAACTTTATCTTTTATTTTTACCGAATTTTCTTATAGACTGAGCGCTAGACCGATTGAAGTATGCAAAGTATGAGTACCGAAAACTGAGCTGGGATTCTCATAAGTCTGACTACAAGTAACAAGAAAGTGGATGCTGTCAGGATCAGTACTTTAACTATTTTTCAATTGGATCACTACATCCAAGTTATAAGCCTTTAAAAAAAGGATTTCTCGCAATAATATACAAAGGCTATTTGGCCCTATGCTCCTCCTTTGGCCCTATGCTCCTCCTAGGAGTTAAAGGAGAATACATACATACATTTCCGCACCGAAAAACTATAAACTTAAAATTTTATTATTCTTACCAATAACAATATTTTATTGTTAAATTTTAAAGCTTTTGCAGAACAAGATCATATGACAAATGACAGTTCTATTCTTGATTTAGTGAATAGACCCACAAATGACTGAACAAAAAATAAAATTTTTAAAAAATTCGGAAGAAATTAACGTAAAAGTAAAATATATCCAATAAATTGATTTAAAAGTTAGCAATTCGAATGCTCATTAATTCATCATGAACTGGAAAATATACTTTTGATGAAAAATCATTGGCTTATCAGAAGTTACTAAGAGATTCTTTATGAAAAACACCTCTTTCTAGACGAAATTTTGATTTGAACTTTTTGTATGGAGTGATGAATCAATCCAGCAAAACGGTTAGCACCACTGAGTTCGCCGTACCCGAATTAGGTAAGAATGACCTATCTCCCGCCAGAACAAAAAAAAAAAGGTCACAAAAACTAGTACAGTGTTATTATTATTTGAACAGAGAGTAAGTAATACAAAATTTCAAAAATCACTCAAAAAAACCGACTTAATGCAGAAAATCGTGTATAACTTATTTTTAGCCATATTTTCAGATTATTTTTGATTTTTTTCAGGACGGTATAATTTTCTGATTTTTCAAACATAATGCTTTCAAATTTATACAAAATGTTTTCCACATTTTATTTTTGGTTCATTATTCTGTGACATTTTAAATATTTTTAAAAAACTTTCAGCATATCACTAATTTTTATTTATTAACTTTCTAATATGAGAATGTCCTCACATAAGCACATATAGTACAACTGCCAACTGTTTCCAAAAATCTTACCCGCACAAAAATGCCGCTTATGCGAACACACCGTTGCAATAACGATTGTTCATGGCGTTTGGCTTTGACGATGACACTGAGCTCATCCATCTTCGGACTGTCAGTCAAAAATTAGATTTTCAAAAAAGACGGGATACCTTTTTTTACTTTTTCGTGTTCTGTCCAATGATGTTTGGGACAATCGAGTTTAGTCCTTTTGTGTGATTGTATGTAGCTGCAGAATATAGACAAAGGATTTAAGAGTGGAGTAGATTAATGACAAGAGCTAACGTTAATGCACAGGAAATTGCATGCTCTTGGAATTTTCAAAACTTTTTTTTTTTTTGGAAATTATAATACATATTTTAATGAAAAAAAAAATCATTAGTGATATGAAATATTTGAGAATAGCATTTATTTTACAAAGAAGTTAGAAAGATTTTCATCTCTTTTTTATCAATAATATTATTACATATTATTATTAAAGTGTTTTGCATTTAATTTTTTATTGTAATTTAATAATTACGTTACATTTTGACATAAGTATGTATATAGCTAAGTTTATTAAACTATCATAATTTAATTTTTTTTTTTTTTTTTTTTTTTGATTAGCCAAAATTGCACTTGAATCTGAACGGATTCAATTTATTTAGATATTGTTTTTCTAAATTATATTACATATGTACTTATTTTCTTTACTGTAATACATATATTTACAAATTATTTTGATTAAAAAAACGCGTTTTCTAACTCTTAAATTACTCAAAACTTAAAAAGGAAAAAAAAAACTCATATAATTTATAAAATTCTTAATTTCAAAAAATGTTTACAGCAATAATTTTTTATTTTTACATAAAAACATGAAATTTGTTTAACAAATATATCAATTTTAATGTTTTATTCTAGTAAATTATTTCTATGATATTGTTATTCAAGCTTTTCTTTCAAAATTTTAGGTTTTCCCCATTTCATGTATTCTCATATTTAAAGGTTTGAGACATTTTCTATTAACTTTTTTGTCACAGTTTGTTTTTGTAAGTGGTGTTTTGTAGCAAATGGATGTTGAAGATCTTACAATTATCGGTTATTAACTTCAAGTAAGCTTCATCATAAATCCTAATAACTTTTAGATGAGTTAAATAAAATTTAAAAATTTATAATTTTGAGTCGATGTAGTAAATTTGTAATAAATGTCTATGGTTGTAAAATTTACGGAATTATTTGCTTAAAAATGTTTAATTTTTTGAAGTATGGAAACTTTCCACTCTGACAATGATAAAAAAATTTATCATTCTTACATGTAGTTAACCCTTTAATCGATAAGCCGTCCATATAGCCAGCATTGCTCAAACTGAAGTATTTCAAAAAGTAAATTATATTTTCATTCAATACTTGATTTGCCGCTCTTGACGAAGAATTTCCCCTTCTAACGTCATTCATTTATTATCAGTTGAGTGCAACGAGTGATAAATTTTGAGGTAAAAATTATTGCTTTTGATGAAGTGTATTCAAGCATAAAAAAAGTGTTTCTCTAAGGCTAATTCATTTCATATTCATATCAATTCGAAATATATAATGGTGCTGAAGTCAATGTCATCATGCCATCTTGATATCGGAGCCACCAGTAATATTGTAATAATGTTGGCCTAAACAACTCCGAACTTCAAAACACATCGTCTAATACGACAACTTTTATCATCGTTGCCACTTTTAGTATATATGCGAGCAAAAATTTTAGTTTAATTTTAAAACCAAAAAAAGTATTTATATAGAACAATGCCAAAAAAAGTTCTAATTTTAAACTATTTTGGAGTAAATAAGGAGAGACAGAAAAATTAAAAAAAAAAATAATTTTAATTTTGAACTATACCTAATTGGAAAAAAAAAAACTAGTAAGGGTGTTACCTTTGGCCTGGCCAAACATTTAATACCCTACACAGCAGTATTTTGAAAATTTTGCTTATATGCGAGGTGCCACGCCCTCTTGTCCGAATTCAACCAGTTTTTTTTTCAGAGTTTGCATTTATAATTCTTAAAATTTGAGTTGGATTATCTCAAAAAATGTTTTCAGTATAGCGTTTTGAAGCTTTTGCTTATATGGGAGGTACCACGCCCTCTTGTCCGATTTTATCCAGTTTTTGCTTAAAGCTTGCATTTATAGTTCTTAGTGTCTGAGTGAATTTAGTTTGATTATCTCAAAAAATGCTTTCAATACAGCGTTTTGAAGCTTTTGCTTATATAATAGGTGCCACGCCCTCTTGTCCCCCGAGCTGACTTTGAAGACGGAGGCTTAATTTTCTCAAAAAAAGTATTTCCACACCCAGCCAGCCACCCAGCCAGATAGACGGACATGGCTATATCGACTCAGGAGGTGACGCTGATCAAGAATATATATACTTTTCTATATCTGCCACGCCTCCTTCTCTGCGTTACAAACGGAAGGACAAAGTGAATATACCCTGGATGTAGGGTATGAAAACAAACCATCAATACTGAGATTCGAACCAAGGGTACAACATCTTATACCTATGTAAGTAGATAAATTTCGAAGTCTTTAGCTCATTCAACTATTAAACTTATTGACTTAGTTGTGTGAAATTTGTATTTGTATCTTTTGATAAATAAAGTTTTTAAAATTTTCAAACTAAAAAGTCTCTCCTAGCTAAATTAAAACTTTGATGGCATTAGTTTCGAACCAAAAGTATTAAAATTGGCGCAGAGAATATTTTAATATTTTTCTTGGACTTATTTTAAAACTAAAAATGATTAGTTTTTTGAATTTAAAGTTATTTTAGGATTGTTTTGAAGCCACTTTGGCATTAAAAAATTTAAAAAACTAAATAATTTAAAAGCAATTATTTTTTATTATACTTAAAATTAAAACATACCGAAACCAATTTCAACCTTTTTTGGAATAAATTTTGAATTTAATACCAAAACAGTTTAAAATCAATACCGAATGGAATCAAAAGTAAAAAGGAATCTTTTGAGCACGTATTTTGCCTACACAGTAAATTCTAAACTTTCGCTGGACTCAGATCCTCAAATAAAGAGCGTAGATCGAGGTCAGGCAGTAGAATATATGGGTCGCCCTTACAACAGTCCGCTGCACCAAGAATGGAAAGCTTTGTTCAACTTACGTTGGAGTTCAATCATTCGAAAAATTTAACGCAGACACAAAGGTAGTAAAAACGACTCGCTACGATAAGAAGAAAAGAGAGCATATTCAGGTTGATTACCCAAAATTCGCTTATGGGGGAGTTGACCTCCTACATGGGAAGACGAGGCCTTTGCATAAGAACTATAGACGCAACTATGCGCATTTTCCATCACCTTTACGACATGGCTGTCACAAATGCGCTCATTTTATATCGCATATCAACTGCAGAAGATTCTGCACAAGATAAAGAAGAAAATTCACCAGAAAAAACTACAAGATTGTACAAGTTTCGTGTCAAAATTGAACACGGTCTGTGCGCTTATACTCATAAAAGACCACTTGGTCGACAGCTCCCTAACTATACTATAAAATTATAGTGATTATTTAGTCTGCAGATGCAATACATATACTATTAAGAGGCAATAATAAAATTGATCTATATATTAATACGCATGACAAAAATTTGTCCTACCTTCTTTCCAATGTTACAGATCGAGCACGACTTTAAATTATACACCATTAGAAAGGTATTTGTGTGTAAATGTGTAAAAAGCTAAAATTATTTTAATATATTGCCATTAAGCCAGGTATAATTAAATGAAAAGAGGATACAGCACAAAGAGAAAGAAAAAAAGCTGACTGTTACTGACTTCATGTTTTTTGTTTTCTTTTCGTTTCACTATTGTCATTATACCAGGGATGATAAATGAGCTTTTCTATTTTATTCCAAATAGCATAAAAAGTACTAAAACTGTCCAAAAAGTACCAAAATTATTAAAAACATTTGTGGTTAAATTTTGACCATTGGGCGATTCTAGTACTCATAAACATACCAAATAACACAGTTAAGTATTTTATGAAGATCTCTGTGGCTACCCCAAATTGTTCAGTAAATATTGGTACTAAAAACAAAAGTTTAACACTGAGGATCAAAACTAACTTCAAACCATCAAAAGGAAACGTTCAGGTTTATGCTCGTTTGGGTTCAGCAAAGTAGATTTTTATGATATCCAGCTATTAAAATATCAACCAAAACCGTATTGCCACTAATTTTAAACCATAGAATACAAATTTTTCGTGAGTTACACTCTATTTCTGTGTACAGAATAAGTTAGTGACAGCTTATACCTTCAAAGTTAAGGCAGGAATTGAAAGTTATGCTTACAAACTTTACTCCTTAAGTTGGAATCAACGCTAAAGTCCAAACCAGTTCTTGGTTAAAAGCTTCAATCTGCTGTTATTTATGAGTGATTTTCTGTCACTCACTCTTTTCGAGATATAGAGTAATGCGGTAAATCTCGAACTTGTATCACTTTGTATACTATCTTTGTCTCGACTTCTATTGTGATGAATATTAACATTAAGCCCCTTCTATCCGCTACACCCCTTACAATGACTACTTACAGTAAAACCTCATTTAGCATGGCAACAACTTACATAAACTAACTTAACTGATAGTATTCGGGAGCAAAATCATTAGCCAAATTGCTGAGAAAATTAAAATCGGACGAACTATTGGAATTCTCCATACCAGTTACGCCCATAGCTGTGGCATTTGCCATGGGAAAAGACTGTGCTGCGGCGGGTGAACCATTTGGTACATAGTTCCCATTACCAGGTGGTGGCGGTGGACCTATGTGTGGCGGGCCGCCAGCGTGCATCATATGTGGAGGTGGTACTGCTGATTGTGCATGATGACTATGGTGTGGATGGGGGTGGCCATGATGTGGCGGCGGAGGCGGTGGTTGTTGTCCAGCTTCATAATAACTGGGGAAATTTTGATAGCCATCACAATTTTCCATTTGAACACCAAGTGAGCTAGCGCTCGGTGGCATATAAGACTGATGTTGATGATGGTGTTGATGTTGAAACTCAACACCACCACCACCAGCACCGTGGTGAAAATTCATATGTTCATAGTACGAGGCAGCACCACCACCACCACCATTGCTGCCGCCAGTGGTTTGTGCTTTCGATTCATAATAGTTGCCGAGTGCGTTAATAGGTGGCGCTTCGAATTCACCACCAGCAATATGTGGATGATGATTATGATGCATATAGCCACCGCTAACGGCGCTGTGGTAATTTTGATATTGCACTGGGGTGCCGCCACCACCGGTTGGTGTATGTGGTCCCGGAGATTCATGGTTGTAGAAAACATGTGGTTGTTGCTGTTGATGTGGCTGTGGATGGTGGAATGCATTTTGTGGTGTGGGCTTTGTGGAATGAAATTCACCAACAGCGCCAGCTGCTTTCAGTTGATGCGGTGAACCCGGTACTGCAAGGAAATCCGGTTTTGGACTAAGATACTCGGCGCCAGCGCCATTTTGTAGCTGCATGTGGTTTTGCAGCTGTTGAAGTTTAAGCGGCAATTGTTGTGCGTGTTGCGGCGACGTTGTTGCTGCGAATTCAATATCATATTTGCCGTAATAATCTTGCGTCTGCTGTTGTTGTTGTTGCTGATGCAGCTGTGGCGCCATTTGTGGCGCCTGTGGTGGTTGGTGCTGTTGTTGTTGTTTTTGATAGTAGCTTGTGTAGTAATTCGGCTCCGACATGGTGTTGGCGCCTGCTGCATTGTTGCTGACATTTGAATTTGAGTTTTGGTAACGTTTTTTGCTGCCAGTGCCACCACCACCTCCGACGCCGCTACTATGACTGTTCGTCACTTGGCTGTGATGCGATGAGGTGTCGGAATCGCGTCGGTAGGCAACACCACCAGCAGAGAGCGACGCCGCCGTCGGTGTTTCATAACCAAATGGTGAGACTTTTGTGGATGTAGAAACGATGTTGGCGGCTTCTTTTTTGATAATCTGCGTGCAAATGGAGTATCGAATAAATCAAATGAGTTATTGAGTTATTGACACTAAACACTTACCTGATGCTCATCTTTTTTCTTGACTTTAATAGGACTATCGTCCAGTTCATCATCCAGGCTGACGCTTGAAGCAACGCTGGAATCGGCACTAATAACATTTGAGGCGGAAACGGCATTACTGCCAATAAGATTAGATGATATGCCAGTGTCCAAAGTAGAATTGGGAGTTACTATGTTTGAGGCAATACAAATAAATAAATTTAAATCCAAAATAATCTTAATTCAATTTCACGCCACTGGCAGTATATACTTACAACTTCCTGTGCTTTGATTGTTGTTGTTGGTGGCACTGGGTGTATTGTTGTTATGCCCACGTGAATTTGACGTCGAATCCGGGATGTCATCTGATGGCAGCTCACAGCCTTGACATGATTTTTTGGAATTGGAATCTGTGAAAATCGAGAAAAGAAATTGTAACGTAAACCATGCAGTATTTGTGTATAGCAAAAAAACAAAAATCTGCTTAAAAGTCAACAGAAAAAAAATTAAATCATTCCAAAGGGTGTCACCAACAACCTCAGGAACAACTTGCAGAACACGCATGAAGACATGCAACGCTGACAGTGATTGATCTGTGGCAAAGTGATTCCACGATGAATTAGGTAACATTTTAAAAAGAAGCGCAAGAGAAGCACAAAACCAGGAAGCGGAAATCTTTCAGCAAGATCTTGAATTTTGTGTGAGTAATAAATCTGATGAAAAAAGTTACTTTGGTGCCGCTGTCATAATTTAAAGTTTTTCCAACTATACTCAGTTAGTCGTTTCAACGAAGTTTCTTGAAATTGTGGGCATGGTTTGAATTCTGTGCCATTAAATATTTATAGTGGGTACTCTCATCGATTTATTTATTGATGAATTAAATTCAAATAGAAATTTTTATGAAAATAGTAGTTTTCACTTAAATTGAATACGTTGCTTCCTACTAAGCGATATTTTAAAATGTTTTGACCAGAGTTAATTTTACCAGAAATACGATTGAATTAATTACACTTGGCCTTTATGTTTTAATAGTATTATGTAATGGTGTTCGTACCACCAAAAAAAGTAGGAATATTATAATTAGTAATTTCCATTCAAAATAAATAAATGCTTCTTTTAATGGTACGTCCTATTGATTTAATGCAATGTTCATTAAAAAAAAAAATTTGAGGCTTATGCTATTGGTTTAATGGTTCGTCCTCTTTCAACTGTTTATGCTGAAACCAGGCCTGTTGGCCAATGCACAGAAATATGCTACCAGCGTAGAAGGGAACCACAAGATGAGATGAAATTAAGGACTATTTACCTGAAAAGCCTAGGGCACCAAAAAACTTAAGGTCGACGGTGCATGCAACGCTGGTACGTGTACACTAGATAGTATCACAAAAAAAAGTTAGTATGACCGTCCCCAGTTTGAAAGCTAACATTGCAAAAAGAAAGAAGAAAAATATAAAAAAAACAAAACTGCATCGAATTTAGAGGCCGACAAAAAAATGTTTTTTTTCCTTAAAATTCTTTCAATATTAGCTTTCAAACTGGGGACGGTCATACAAACTTTTTTTTTTGGATAGGGGTCGATAGTATCTATTGTACACTCCAAGCAGGAAGAAGTCAAAGGGCCAAAAAAAAAATTATGACAAAAACTGAAGATGGGACTGTGTTCGGGGTCGATCATAAATGAAAAGTCTGTTTGAATTAAAATCCTAGCTGATCGTTTTCGCGAGGTTTTGCATTTTATTTTTTTATTTTTATTTTTTTGCTTAAGTGTATTCCTTCCGCAAAAGTTCAAAGTTTCAAAAAATGTTATAAAAAACTGAGTACGCTGAAAGTTTTTTACATATGGAAAATGTCAACAAGTAAATCCTACCTAATTTCGTTCACGAGATATTGAATTTTTTATTGAAAAAGTGAATTTTTCGTAATTAAAAAAATACAACACTATACGAAAACAATTTAGTCATTCCTTACGTAATTCATGACACTGAATCCACATTTGGCCACAAAATTGCTCTATCACGTTTAGATTTTAAGACATCCGGGCTTAAATGTTTAAGAAACAAAACTTTTTTGATATCTTTGAAGTTCTATATCAGAGTAAGTTAACTTTAAAAAATATTTCTCGTTGCGGTTGTTGAAAGTACTATTTTCATGCTTTAAAACTCTTTTTAAGTTATATGCTAATATATTTTTTTTCACTGAAATATCCCAACATAAACGTTATAGTCCGTAAACACCGCTGAGACTTCGTGTATTTAATGTTCAAGTCGAGTCGGACAAAATTTTGAGAGTGGGGAAGTATGGTGAGCGTTTAGCGTTCAAGCTATCACAAAGTCATGGATTTCAGGTTAGAAAAAAGTTTATGAACACAACCTCGGTTTTCATTCGAATCAAAAGTTTTTCATATGCTAAAAGTATAAAAAAAGCTGTCAGAAAAAATTTTGAGGCGTTTGACGAGTAGGACACACCAAACATGCCAAAGTTACGAAATAAAAAAATTGTATTACCACAGAGCCAATTTTTGCAGAATTGGTCATAAATATTCTTCGCTGCCGGGAGAGGAAAAAAAGGTCCCCGACCCCCAATAAGTTTACCTTTCCAATATTTCTCTCAAAAATTCTACCCACTTTTTTCTACCCCTTAAGGGGGCTCCTATACAAAATTTTGATAAAAACATCAAAAAAAAAAAAAAAATCCTCATTGCCGAGAGATGAAAAAATGTTCACAAACACCCATTGATTTTTCCTTTTCAACATTTTTCTCGAGCATACTATTCTCTTTTTTCCACCCCTTAAGGGAGCTCCCATACAAAATTTAAATAGAAATATCAATTTTGTATGGGAGGCTCCTTAAGGGGTGGATAAAAAGGGCTAGTGTGTTTGAGAGAAATATTGAAGAAGTAAAATTAGTGGGGGTCGGTGAACATTTTTTTCCTCTCCCGGCAATGAGGATTTTTTTTTTTTTTTTGATGTTTTTATAAACATTTTGTATGGATGCCCCCTTAAGGGGTAGAAAAAAGGGGGTAGAATTTTTGAGAGAATTATAGGAGAGTAAATTTAGTGGGGGTCGGTCAATATTTTTTTCCTCTCCCGGCAACGAAGAATAATTTAGAGATCGTTCACTCACTTTTTTGTTAATTAAAATGACATTTTTTGTCCGACTATTGTCATGCCCCAATATTTTTGTCCGACAATGCTACCACCAGTGGCGGATCTAGCATGGTCAAGAGGGGGGCCGATTGGCTACATTTCTAGATAATAACAGAATGTTTTTAAAATCTTTACATATAATTTTATAGAAAATGTAATCACTTGGTTTGAAAGGGAGGGCCGATCGCACCCATCGTCCCCCCTTGGATCCGCCACTGGTTACCACTTGATTTTGAATATTTTATTGACTAATTCTGCAAAAATTGGCTCTGTGGCAATACATTTTTTTATTGCGTAGTTTTGGCATATTTGGCGTGTCCGACTCGTCAACATTTTTGTCCGACAGGATTTTTTATACTTTTATTGTAACATATTAAAAACTTTTGATTCGAATGAAAACCAACGTTGTGTTCATAAATTTTTTTCTGACCTGAAATCCATGACTTTGTGATAGCTTGAACGGTAAACGCCCCACCACCATATTTCCCCACTCTCAAAATTTTATCCGACTCGACCTGAACATTAAATACACGAACTCTCAGCAGTGTGTTTTTAATTTTTTTTTTTTGTACGCGGGCCCACGGACCGTTTTTCATTACCTATCAGAAAAACTCTATGAGACCCCAGGGACATTTTTGTGCTGCACTGTGTTATCTGAATTATTTTTGAGATTAAGTATTTATCTATAGTATTAAAAATTGTCTTTGATGATGAATTTCTTTTCGACCTATAGAAGAAAATGAGTTGCGAAATTTGTGATCTCGAGGTCATAAAACGAGTATATATGCGACATTTCACTATGTTCTTAGAATTTCAAAACAGAGATTAATCCAAAAATTTAGCTTTGTAAGTTGTGGCGCAAATTTGATTCATTATTCGACTGGACTAATATGTGTATTTTATCAGTTAGCTCTTGAAAAACACCGTTTTTAATAATACCAAATTGCAGAAAATTTTATCTATCAACTATTAAGGAAATTCTCAATTTTTTTCACACTTACTACTATCAGACTGATCATCATCACCTTTTAGACTGTCTTTGTTGTCTTCATCGTCTGTCTTTGAAAGCGTTTGACGCTTATGTTTCATGCGACGATTTTGAAACCAAACTTTGACCTGAAAGAAAAGTTCAGAAAAAATTTAAAAAAATATATATAAAATATATCTACCGAAAGCAACCACAAAGCGGTCCAGAAGACAGTAGAAAATAAAAAGTAGGAAAGTCGCAAAAGAAATAATTAAAATAAAATGTGTTTCGCCTGCCAACTTGGGCAAAATGCAATTTGTCAAAAGTAATTGCATTTTATTTTCTTTTTGCTACTGCCTTTATTTCGCAAAGGCTGGCCACGTGTATGTATGTATCTCAGAGATACACAACAATACTCACTTACTCAAGTGCAACAACACCTAAAAAAGACTCACCTGCCGTTCTGTCAGATCCAAACTGGCTGCAATTTCGATTCTTCTCGGCCGGCATAAATATTTATTGAAATGAAATTCCTTCTCGAGCTCCAGCAGCTGAGTGTTCGTGTATGCGGTACGCAGGCGACGGGGCAGACCATTTTCTGGAACGAATTCAGCTGCAATTGTAAAAATTGCATTTGCTTGATACATTGTGTAAATGTGATTTTGAAACATGGCTCCTCCAGTGGCTTGAGTCACAATATGTAACTATTGGATTGGACGGTGATGAAAACCATCGATTGTTAAGCAACTGGAGTGTTATGTATAAAAAACAAAAAATGTTGCATTCAATTCAATTTTGGTTTAGAGTAATTTAATTTATATAGCGTTGTTAAAAGTGGGATGCCGGGATATGAAACTTAAGAGATAAAAGAATAATTGTTTATTTTAAATTTATTAAAACACAAAATGAACTTGCTACAATATTGAAAATCTTATGTATATAAGGTAAAGAAAATACTTAGTTGCATACAATACCCAAACCACTTTGAATACGTCAGTTAAAGCACAAACTATAGAGATATCACAGAATTACAACGTGTGACATTTCATCGTTACGAATAGCGCCGCCATACGGCGCTGTGTGAGGTGTGAGTTAAATCACTAAACAACAGCGTTGTAAAAACAAAAGCAAAAACAAACATCATACTGGGTGCCGCGTACGACTTTTGATTGATTGATTAGAATTTTGTTAATTATGAAACTTCATGCAGTAGCAATGGAGTTGCGCAGCAGATACGCGATTGTTGTAACAATTTACAAGATACTCGCTGGCTGCGGCGGCTGTGGCATTATCATCAGCTGCTGTAAAATATAAAACAACAGAATCGCGTACTTATTGATTCTTGTAAGTAAAGTTGGATATGATTGGCATGGTATGTATATTCCGAAACATAAAAATTTACTATGCTTCATGACACACTGATGGATACGTTTCATTTGCAGTGTTACAAAGTTTTTATCGCACGCTTAAGAAGTTAAAAAAAGAAACGTTGGAAATTTTTAAGTTTTTGTATTCATCTTCGTTCATTTAATTATGTCCAAGTAGTTGTGTTGGAAAATTTTTTAACATTAGGCATTTTTCAGTAAATTAGATGTTTTAATTGTGAGATTCAAACTTATCCTCTCTATTTTTTATGTGTGTAACTTATGTACTACGAGCCTTTGACTACACGTCTTTTAAGTCAATTGAGGAATCATTGATTAGAAAGATAATTCCCGAAATGATCATGGATTGGGTCCTCAACATGCTTAAAAATAGGACAGTCATCTATGAAGCGGGTACGGAAAAACTAACTGAGAGGACAACTAAAAGATGCCCCCAGGGAGGTGTACTGTCACTGCTCTTATAGATACAAGTCATCGACGAACTACTAGAAATTCTCGATGATCACAATTTCAAGGTCCAAGGCTTTGCAGACGATCTGATTATTATGGTTAGAGACAAGTTTGACTCTACCGTAACTGAACGAATGCAACTAGCTCTCAACTTAGCTCTAGGCTGGTGTCGAGAGAAAGGACTCGAAATTAACCCTAGTAAAACCACACTGGTGCCCCTTACCCGGAAGAGGAAGCTAAGCCAGAAAGCTTAGATGAAATATCTAGGAGTAGTCCTAGATAAAAGTCTAACTTGGAATAGTCATCTATCATACATAAAAATAAAGCCTTAAGAATAACATATGCTTGTCAAAGGCTATATGGTAAAACATGGGGATTACGGCCAAAAATGATGGCATGGTCCTATAAAACTATCACCGTACCAATGATCACTTATGCTGCATTAGCATGGTGGCCAAAGGTAGACCAAATAAAGGCTCAGAATGCACTAAACAGGATCTTCAGAATAGCCTGCTTGGGTATTACAGGAGCACTAAGGACGTGCCCGACAGTAGCTCTAGGCATGCTTACGGGTCTCACCCCTCTTCACCTTATGGTTAAGAAGGAAGCAGCCTGTGCGGCCCTCAGACTACCTCATTTACAACAACTTAAAAAAGGCAATCTAACAGGACATGTCAAGATCCTGGATGTATTCTGGGACACACCATTTCTTTCGGTCTCCGATAAGTTAAGTAAAAAGTTTGTTTTCTCTAGTAAATTCAAAGTGGTAATCAATGACCTTGCTGAATGGAAGAGGAAGGACATAAATGTAAAACAGGGCTCACAGTTATGGTTCACTGACGGGTTCAAAATGGAACGTGGCAGCGCGGGAGCTGGAGTTGTGGGACCAAGATTCCAGAAAGTAGTTGTAATGGGAAAAACAGCTTCCATTTTACAGGCGGAGGTCCACGCTTTAGAGTTGTGCGCTAGAGAATGCCTAAGAAGGGGCACTACCGGCACCGACATATACATTTATTCGGACAGCCAAGCAACTTTAAAATCACTAATGGCTTTTTCAATGCACTCCAAGCTTGTCTGGGAGTGTTTTGAACTTCTTCAAGCCCTATCCAGGAAGAATGAAGTTACTCTAGTTTGGATACCAGGGCACGAGGGGCATGAAGGCAACGAAAGGGCAGACTGCTTGGCCAAGAGGGGCGCACTCAATACTTTCATAGGCCCAGAACCCTTCTGCGGTGTAAGCAACAGTTTTAAAAATAACTAAATACGGGAATGGGAAAAGAAAAGTCTCTCCGATCACTGGAGAGCCAAAGAAGGTAAGCGACAGGCGAAGAGGCTGATCGATCCAAAACATATTAAAGCAGAAGCTGTTTTAAATCTCAGTAGAAAAGATATAAAAACGTACAGTGAAATAATGACAGGCCACTGTAAACTCAATTATCACCTAAAAAATATGTTTTTGGTAGACGATGACTCCTGTAGACTTTGCTTAGAGGACTTGGAAACAGCGGAGCATGTGCTATGTACTTGCCCCGCCGCGGTGAGAGGCAGAGTAAGATACCTAGGTGCCGAGATTTTAAATCCAAATGACATAGGTAAAATTAATCCCACGGCAGTGACATGATTTATAGATAGTCTAGAACTGTTCTGATAGGGAAAGTGAATGTATATACATATGCTAAACTTAATTATGTAATGTTCATTCTACCAGAATTGTTCTCAGTTCCAATTTCAATTGAAATAGGAAGGGAATAAATCTTAAGGTATTGTGCGAACAGTTATGCTTAGAGAAAAATCTGAAAAAATCAAAAGAGCTGTGTTTGAAAAGTTGTCGGGTAATTTGGTATGTATGGTAGGGTAATGTGGTATACTATAAAATATGCTGATCAGTGAAGTACCTATTGGCTAAAGTAGGTTGCTCCATAAAATGTGTACAATTGTAAAAAAATAAATTATAGAGCATAATTTGACATATAGGGCATTACTCGTGTAGCGGGCAGGTAAAAAAGTTGGTGTTTCCGATTTTAATAAAATATGATTATGTTATACCTATATACAATGCATACAATGTATATTATACATATGTCTTCGATCCAGATACAAAATATTTTTTTTCATTATCAAGTCTGGTTAACGAGGTAGAGGGTTTTTAAAATTGGACTAATTGGCAGGTGTGCGTTACTTCGAAATCCATTATCCAGTCTTATAAAATTACAATAAAATAAATAAAGCAGTCGAATTTAAATTAAATTTAATGAGCTTCTTAAATGCATTTTTGGATTTTAAAAAAGTTCGTTTTTTGGAAAAAGGTGGGCCTTATTTTTTGAAAATTGATTCTAACAAAGCTAGTCCCTTTTAATTTTTATATTATAATTTGAGAAGAATATATGTAGAGGAAAGTGGGGAGTTTTCAAGCATGGGGATTTGTAAAGCACGGCCATAGATGCTGCTTTGTAGTGGTTTTGATAGCTCTGACCTACTGTAAACATTTTTTCACCTAATATGTCAGTTTCGTTTGAGCACTCGTATGATACACACTGGTTCAAAATCATAAAAAGCTGGCCAAAAGTCGAAAAAAAAGTTTTTTTAAATTAACTTTTTATGGACCGTATTTTCTAACAGATATTCATAGACCTCAAATAATTTATAAGAAAGATTCAGATATTCCTACAATGCTCTTGGAATCTCTCCAAAAGTACGCTTCTCATAAAAAAAATTCTGTGAGCTGAAAGTAAAAATTTAATGTTCACTGTAAAAATTGTGTGATTACTGTAAAACTGAACCGATTTTAATGTTAGAATATGGAATCTCTTTGTAAAAGAAAATACTATCGAACCTCTGCATTCAAAACTTGCAATAATTTATACTTGAACGGTAATTGTGATCAACTTAAAATCAAATTATTCCACAAAATCAGTTTGCAATGGTTATGAAAAAAGCCCAGAACTAATTTATATCACAGCATACCACCAAGATTTTTAAAATTTAAGAAGATTGAAACCTTCTCTAAAACATATAAAAAAATTGAGGTGCCTTTTTTTGCCTTTTCTGTGTGACACGGTTTTTTCTGAAGCAACCAGAGGAAAATTTAACTCATGTAGCTTGCCAAGTGTCAATATGTGCTGTTCGCCCGAAATGATAAAATTTTTAAATTATTATACAGCTTTTAAAGGAATCTAAAACCCATTCTTATGTATATCAATTTAACATTGCACACAACTCTATCAAAGTTAATGTTTTGAAATAAATTTTTAAATAAGATATACAAATTGTGCAAGTGTTGTTTTTTTTCCATTTCAAATCCGTCATTTTGTTTTTTAAAAATCTAATATCAGATTCGTAATCAGTGACCCCAAAAACCCCCGAGTAAATTTTTTTGTTGGATTTGGTTGAATATTTATGCAAATCGTCCGCCATTTTGAATCCGCCATTTTCTTTTTAAAAAATTTAACATCAACTCGTAATCAGCGACCTCAAAAACGCCCAGGTAAAAAATTTCGTCTCGAATCTTTAATGATTTCGACTTTTTGCCAGCTTTTAGGGATTTTGAACCAGTGTGCGATAGTAAACTTTTTTCGTATCTCTCCAGAGATTCGTGTTTGTGGCATTTTCATTAACATTTTCAAGCGAATCGAAAAGGTGAGTACATTCAAAATAATCAGCAATGATTAGACTTTCGACGTTCAAAACGGTTTATGCAAAAACATTTGATGTGTCACTGACGAGGTGGCAATTTTAAAATAGTAGCGAATGGGGAGAAATGAAGCACATCAAGTGGGCAGATTTAAATCACGACAATTATGACAGATGTCAAATGAAATCGTATTTTACATACGTATTACGCATTATATGTATTACTCCGGCCAAGAAATCCAATTGAGGTCACAAACCAATGAAAATTACCACATTCACTTCGGCAGAAAATGTAGCCAAGTTACGCCAGAAAGCTGAAGAGAAGCAAACCAAAGAGGCCAAGAAAGATCAAAAGATGAAGAAAACAGTTAAACCACCGCAAATGGAATCAGACTCTGAAGAAGAAATAACGCAATTCATTGCAATGGTTGTGACCGAGCAGTCCATTTGAAGTATGCTCGTATATTGGCCGACGGTAATATGATACTATCGTTCATTGCGAATCGGAATGATTGAGTAACTTTCCATTTTTCCCGTTTTTTTATTATCATTTTCATTTTTTTACATTTTCCCAATTCTAATACATAATAAACATAATAATTTGTAATTTTTGCTGATCCCAATAAAGGTGCGATTTTTAGTCATGCTTCACATTTCCCCACGATTTTAGAGAACTCCAAGAACCTGTTTTTTTTAGGAAAGCAGATGAAAATTGTCAATGATTTTTGATTTCATTCAAATCCTTCATGCTCTAGAGATTCGATTCAAGAAAATGTGAATAAAAATTATTTTTGTGGTAGTTTTGACTTCCCACTTTCCCCTATGTTATGTTTTAATATGTTATTCCGTTCGAAACAATTTTGCACAACTGAGAAAAAACCAATATATTCTGAAAATATGGCTAAAAATAAGTTGCACGTGTCTTCTCGATTTTCTAGACCTGGACCCTTGTGGTCTATGTATGGCATTATTGCCGCCACCATAACCTATGACATACTAATTTGGGCGCATCCTTTCCAATATAATGCTTTAAATACTGAATTCAATTTTCATTTCATATAAATATAACAAAAACTTTCAAGTGAACCCATTTAAAAATAACCAAATTTAATATTGTCAAGGTGAAAATAAACTGAATAGAAAGGTGTAATAAATTTACACTTCACTAAACAGAAAACACTTGAAAAAACAAAATCAGCACTAACAAAAGTGAGGCACTTCGCTGGTGGTGGTAGACAACATAGACACAGATTGAATTTCAGATTCAAGTTCCTTCATCAATAGAACGGATGCAATGAACAACACCTGACTTGCATTTGTGGGACGGTCGTTAGGCCAATATGAGAAGTAGAAGTTGGTTAGCACGAAAGCGGTATAAATTTTACAGAAAATACAAAAGTTTTCACGTAATGCTGTTCTGTTCACCAACCATACAACCAACGAATGAAAAAGATGGAGCAGCAGAAATGCACAAAAGCAGAAAATATGATTTCCTCTTTGGCAAAGCACAAAAAGATAATTTTCTAAACCCAAAATCAGAGAAAAACTCCATGTAACAGAGACAACATGAAAAGACTATGTAGTACGAAGCAGCACATTTTCCCCAAAATGTTATGACAAAGATTTTCGTATGGAAAAATAGGGTGTTCCACTGTGTAGATTTTATAAATTTTAAATGTTAACACAATCTTATGTAAAACATGATACTCCCGAAAATATGACTTCATAACGAAAGAAGTCGAAAATAGTGCACCCCTCCACATTTTGTTGGTCAAATGAATTTAAATCGTAGGTCATAACATACTTTGATGGAGAATGGAGCAATCGAGAAGGGAAAGCAGCAGCAGCAGAAAATGACAACATGAATTTTCATTTGACAACGTTACGGAAGAGTTGCCGGAAAAACCAGAATGAAACTTATCTGAACTTTGCAATGTGCAGCAAAGGTTCCTGTTTTTCTGAATGAAATGTGCAATTTTTGTATTTACAGTAGATAGAGCTGATTTTTGGCTGAGATGAAGCTCACAAAGATTCAAAACATATTTAACGGAAACGGTTACTCAACATGATGTAGAGTTTCCTCATTTGATTGGATAGAAAATTGATGTAAAAATTTTACCAATTTATTTGTAAATGAACACAAAAGGATGGATTTGGTTAAAAGTAGAATCTTTAATTGAAAAAACACTACCAAGTCTGTGCAGTTCTTAAGTAGCATTAAAAGACAATTTATTGCTTTGGTATCCTTTTGACCACTGCATATGTACATAAGTGTGTAGTATTGTTGGCTGCAGTTTGTGCTGTTAACATGTGTTATCATCTGGTCCTTAATAGGACATTAGCCATTTCGCATAATTTACTTGTTAACACTTAAAAGCACTCATGCATTGCGCCCACCCAATTGTGTTTTGTTTTGAAATTTAATTTAAAATGTTAAAAAAACTGAATTATAGAGTGCAACCTTTGTTTTTTTTTTTTTTTGCAAATTTTACATGAATGGTGATAATTTATGTGTATTTCATACCAAACATAAGTAAAATGGTATATATGTACTTACTTAAGCCCGTTGAAAAAAGTCGTATAGTTATGCAAAAGGCTCTTGTGTTAAACGTGAGCACTTGCCATGATGGTTTAATCTCACGATGTTCTTCAAACACGGTCCAGTGTAACGACGGACAGCGCAACCCTCAACCGGTTACTGGTTTCTATTTTTGGAGTCATGGGGTCAGGAAATAATTCTTCCCAATTGTAAATAAAATGAGGACTACTTATTTAAATCTCTGCCCTTCTATGGGTCATGTCACCCGGTTGAATGCAACTCCGCATAGTGCTTCTTTCACTCTTCCTGCGATTTAGGTACAAACCACAGCCACCACGATTTTCCCCGAAGGTCCAACCCAATAGTCTACAAAGGCTACGAAACTTTTTCTTGGAATCAGACCTTTAAGCTTTTATTCTGAAATGTCAACGACGAAATGCAATTTGGTACATTGCCTTCGTCGTCAAAGTTAGCTCGTGGGATTGAAAATGAAAGAAATCGGTTAACGGACACGCCTACCGCCCATACAAAAAATATATTCAAAATTAAACTTTAGGAGTATTTTTCACAACCATTCAATCAAAATACACTTAAATACTACGAACTATTAGCGCATGCTCTGAGCAAAAACTGGGTGGATTCGGACAAGAGGGCGTGGCAACTCCCATATAAGCAAAAGCTTCCAAACGCTATACTGAAAGCGTTTTTTAAGATAGTTGAACTAAATTTTACTCAGACACTAAGAACTATCAATGCAAGCTCACAACAAAAACTGGACGAATTCAAACAAGAGGGTGTGGCACTTCCGAATTTCACTCAGACGCTAAGAACTATAAATGCACGCTCTGAGTAAAAACTGGGTGAACTCAGACAAAAGGGCGTGGCATCTTCCATACAAGCAAAATTTTCAAAATACTGCAGAGTAGGGTATATAATGTTTGGCAGGCCAAATGTTACACCCTTACTAGTTTTTTTTTTTTTTAAGTGCCTACTTTCTTTTGGAAAAATCCATATGGCAGCTAGAAGAGTGGGTAGTAGAATCGAAACCGTCAAGTTGATTCTTTTATCAGGTTATGTATCGCAAACTTCACAAGATATTTTGTTGAAATATTGCAACTTGAGGTCCAGTGAAATGACTTTTTGAAAAGTGGGCGGAATTAAAAAAATTATAATTCACTTTTCACGAGCGCCCAATATCTCTCCGCAGGCCGGAGTTCTGGACAGTTGGATGGGTTTGCCTCCCGTGGTACAAAATTTATATTATTATTTGCATACCACTCAAGGGCCTTCCATAGTGGCATGATGCTAAATCGGGCCAGAAATTTGTAGGCAGTTTGTACTGTTTTAGGAAAGGTTAAAAGCCGTTTTTGAAGACACTCCTTAATATAAGTACATTTCTGTATTTATCGTTCCTGATGTCACAAATGCTTGGCTTCTTTTGCCACAACTGCAAATGGCTTGCCACACAAGAAACTTCTTAGGCAATTTTGTTTGCTTTTTTGTCCGATATTGTTCCTGAATATTTCCTCGTCCATCAGTCACATAAAAATCTTGGCCCGGAAGTTGTGAAAAGTCTGCCAGAACATAGGTTCCGTCATCCATCACACAGCACGTACATTTTTTTTATAAAATTAGACCTGCATTTTTTGCTTCTAAATTCTTCACCGAATTGCGATCTGGAACTTTCTGAACTTTATACGACTTCAGCCTAGCATTAGCTTTGGTTTTGTACACAAAAGAATCAGAGCATTTCTATACGAACTACTTTTCTGATAGAAGTGTTCGGAGCTCTTCAAAAGAGTTGTTCGACACCTTTTGCCTTACCAATATCTGTTGGACCTTTTTTCTTCCTGATCCAGATTTTCGTTCAATGTTTAAGTCTTCTTTATACTGTTCAATGGCTTTTGAAACAGTGTGACGATGAACCTTGAGATCTGTTGCTATTTTTTTAAAAGTCCACAATGGATTTTTTTTTAAAGTTTTAATTATTTTTTCACGTACTTTTATTTCGCTGTCCATTTTGAAGGAAATTACAATTGAAAATGAATGATTTGAATAAATAGCTTTTATATATTTTTAAAAGCTAACGTGATTAAAAAAAAAAAATACTGTAAGAAGGCGTGGCACTGCCTAAAAATCTTAGATATGATCTTATGAGAGCAATAATAGTGTAACTTTTTATAAATTTCGTGCAGACAACGTACTTAGCATGAGGGCGAAATATCACTAACTGCTGGAAGTACTCTACGAATTCATTTTATAACAAATATACATAGGTACATATGTGACTTTAAAGTGTGCACCTTCACCGGAAAGTATGGAAACTGTTGTTCCTATTGCAACTGCTTTTTGAAATATAGAAAACAGATTGATTTTAAATCATATTTACTAACATTTTCTGCATAGGGTGCATACACATATATATGTTCTAACATAAAGTTATGCAAAAGTAGCAAAAATAATTTCAGTTGTTGAAGTTAAAAGAAGTGAAAATTTTGCAGCAAATGCAAATAAGTTAAAAAAAAAAAGAAAAAGAAGAAGAAGGAAAAACCTAACCCAAGTTAAGTGGTCAAGAATACGAGTATTTGTAAGTTCAAATGGTTGGCATAGCCCACCGAAATTTCAAAACCTTCACTTTATGAAAAATCTACCCACACACGCAGATGCCGCAAACTGTCACTTAGGGTAAAACAACAAAAAAACTAGTAAGGGTGCTGTCCTTGGTCTGGCCAAAAATTAAATACCCTACATTCCACTATATTGTTGTATTATCTCAAATAACGCTTTCATTACATCATTTTGCAAACTTTGCTTGTATGGGCGGTGCCACGCCCACTTTTTTTCTGAACTCACCAACATTATGCTCTGAGCTTGAACTGACTATCTCTAGTACCTGTGCAAAATTTGGTTGCATTATCTCAAATAACGTTTGTACTACAGAATTTATGTTGGTTAAAATCTTCCCAACAACCATTGCTCTTGTCTTAAATACGAAGTTGTTATTTATTAAATAGAATGAAAAATTGTTGAATCAAGTAAAAAGTTGATGGAAATTTAAGAGCGGAAATTGTTGTTTCAAAAGCGAAACTGCTGATAATGTTTAAGAACGAAATAGTTGAACGAAGAATAAATGATTGTTGAAATGTTTGTGGCTTTATAAGTATTTATTTGGAACCTATCTTACAGCAATGGTAATGAAACAAAAGCAAGGACATTGGGTGCCATATGAGATGAAGCGAAGAGATGTACACGGCGTTTTCATACGTGTGAACTGTTGCTTTAACGGCAGAAATGAAGAAATTTTTTGCACCTTATCGTGACTGGCGATAGAAAATACAGTACAGAATGAGAATCCTAAGAAAAATCTTGAGATAAGCCGAGTTAATGCATCGACTTCATCCGCAAATCCACATATCCAGGACTCGAAGATTCTCTGCATTTAGTGGAATGCATATTCTGCCAGAAAAGAAAGATGCGTTAAATGATGAGAAATACTTTGGGTGAAATGTATCTTACCCTTATTCGTTAAATAAAGCTTTTTTTAAGCAAAAAAACAGCTTAAACTTATTCAGTAATACGTATATAAAATTTTTTATTTTTTTTTGCAGAACAGAATGTTGAAGTTTTGTACTTGAAAACATTTTTCATATTTTTTATGACAAATGCGTTAAAAAATTTAGTATCAAGAATGAAATTGTTGATTTAAAATAAAATTCTAATTCCAACAATTTAGAAAAAACAATTTTTTAAGAAAGAAAAATTGTTGTTTTAACAATCTTTTTTTCTGAGTGACTGACTATATTGGAGAGGTGCCACTTATTTCTGGACAAGTTTACTAAGATTTTGTTCAAAATTCGAAATCACTGTTCATAGCATTTATAGTGATTTTTTTGTATGGGTAGGCGTGTCTGTTGTACGATTTTGCTAATTTTCAATCCCAAGTGACATCGGAAGCAGCGTACAAAATTTAATCGAACGATCTTACTTCCAAAAAATATTATAATTATTTCACAGATAGATGGAGATGTCGCTGAGCATGAATAAAAATATTTTTCTTTACCTGCCACGCCTATTTTGTCTGCGTAACAAACAATAGGACAAAGTAAACATACTCTAAGTTTAGGGTTTATATATTAGTATAGTATTGTATTTGAACTTGCCAAAAAATTAAATACCCTATACCATAAATAATAGTATTTCTGATTAACTCTAGTCATCAATACGCATAACGTTTTGAAAAAATTGATTTTCAAAAAAAATAATTAATATTTTTTATGAATTTATTAAATCGACCAATAAAGAATTGTTAGTGTTTGATGGCATGTTATTCAACAGTAAACTATTAAGGGCCAAAACCTCAACATTTTAAAAATTATTTTTGTATCAGAGGTACCACGCCTTCTTGTCCAAATTCCTCTTGTTTTTACTTAAGACTTGTATTTACTAACCATCAGTAGTGTCTGGGAAATTTGGTTACATACCTTCAACAGCACGTTGTTTACTGCATTTTTTTAAATTTGCTAAAATGAGAGGAGCCACGCCCTTTTCTCTGAATTCACCAAGTTTTTGATTTGAGCTCGCTCTTACTGTTTCTAGCATTAGTATGTATTTTGGTTGAATTTCCTTAGAAAATGCTCTAATTAAGTATATCCTTTCAAATGATAATTTTGTAAGGGCGGTAGGCGTGTTCGTTATCTGATTTCGCTCATTTTCAATAACCCGAGCTGACTTTTACAACAAAGCCAGTGTACAATATTTTCTGCAGTTATATTGCTTAGTTTTCCCATGAAAAATATGTTCACGGACAGACAGCCAGCTAGCAAGACAGTCGGAAACGGCTTTATCTAGTGATGAGTCTTCGTGTTGATTTTGATATTGGGCATTAAGTCTTTGTATTAAAAAAAAATTTCTAAAGATTATTGAGTATTCAAAATTTCCTAACCATATTTTTGAGTTCAGTTTTCAACATGCCAAATTTTGAATTGAGAGATGATTTTATGCTTCAAGAGGCTGTGACACAGCTAAATAGTACATTACAAAGTCTAAAAAGCAGTCTTGATCTTGATGTTCATCTTGATCAAGACCAAGGCAATAGCGTTCTTGGTCTCAACATTTTGGACCAGTTACTTAGATATATCAATTTACAAACTTTGGTGTAGGCTTTAAATTTTTGAAAAAAACACCATTTCATGAAAATGACTAAAAACGCACACTTCAACAGCCTGTATTTTAACAACAAATGATACTAGGACCAAATACTTCCGAATTATTGTTTATGCACACCGGAACTACCAGATTGCCAAATTTGAGCGAAATCGGAGACATAAATTTAAACCTGGTACACTTGGCGTGTTTTGCTTCATATACACTTTTCCATACCTGTCACGCCTCCTTCTCTACGTTGCAAATGGAAGGACAAAGTGAATGTACCCTAGGTGTTGGGCATAATGCGTTTTCATACAACCCAAAATTAGTCGCAAAATATTTTTTTTGTATATACGTATTTGTTCGCAATCATGATCTCCACGGATAGACACAAAGATGGAAATTTCTGTATTGACTCTGGAAGTAATGATAATCAAGAATTTAAAGGATGGTTGGTAATCGGTAGAACATCGGAAAATGTAAGATCCTTGGGACTATTCTCAACAACTTTTCTTAGTTCCGTTTTTCGAAATTCGCAAAACTGATGGAGATATAGCCATCGAAGATCGGGATATAGCTTTATGAAAAACGGAGCTGGAAAGTCGTAAACCCTTGATGGGTTTTAATAATATTGACGTCATATGAAAGGTTTTAATTGGCTACACAATTGATTTACAAAAGTTATAAATCCAAGTCATAGTTTTCGAGATGGGGCAAATTTTCGACAAATTTGACCAGTTTTTTTTTTAAAGCACTATTTTTCCAAAAACTGTATTATTAACACACAGTTTTAGTAACAAATTCATCTCCTTTCATTTGATACGTACTTTGTGCTTGATTTTCTTCATTAGCATATTTTTTTATAGGAAAACAAAAAAAATTAAACCAAGGAAATTTTCAAGCAATTTTTTACCAAAACATACAATAGCACCGAAAATTCGACATATCTGGAAAATCATTCATACATCAATTTTGTAGCCAATTCAAGGACCTTTCATATAAGTAACATAAATATTATTAAAATCCATGAAGAGGTTCCGAACTTATACCGGTTTTCACAAAGCTATATCCCGATCTTCCTATTTCCATCAATTTTGCGAAAAATAGAACTAAGAAAAGTTGCTCAGTCCCAGGAATCTTACATTTCCGGTGTTCTACCGAATCCCAACCACCCTGTATATATTTTTTCGGCTAAAGTCAAGCGTTGCTCCCAGAACCCAATTTGGTTTAAACCAAGCTTTTCTTGTTAAAGGTATAATTTTGACAAAAAATGTTTAATCAAAAAGTGTCGCTCGGACTTGGTTTTGGAGATATGGTCATCGGAAGATCGGGGTATAGCTTTTATAAAAACCGATATAAGTTCTGAATCCCTTGATGGATTTCAAAAATATTGATGTTATATGAAAGATATTTTAATTGGCTACAAAACTATTCTGAAAAAGTTTTAAATCCAAGCCATGGTTTTCAAGATATGGTGATTTTGTGAAAATTTTGACTAGTTTTTTTTTAAAAAAACTATTATAAATTAAAAAAATACCTTAATAACCTATAGCTGTGGTAACAAAATATGGTAGCCTTATCTATTTTCCTTCATAAAGTATTCCATTTAAAGCTGAATTTGCATCATTAGGGCATTTTTTATAGAAAAACAAAAATTAAACTAAAGAAATTTTCATGAAATTCAGCAAATATTACAACAACAACACCACCACTAACAAAAACAGCGCTAACAAAAAACACAACACCACAACCACTAACAACAACAACAATGTCTCAGAGAGACCATCCTATTGGGAGGCCAGGAATAGCAACCTTGACGACAATATCTGGCCTGGCGTTCGAGTCGTTACAATTACAACAACGACATCACCATTAACAAATACAATGACACCACTATCCACAACAATAACAACAATAACACCAACAATACAACCAACAACAACACTCACAAAACAAAAAACACAACACTAACAACAACAACAACAACACTATCAACAACAAGAACAACACAACAACACCAACAATACAACCAACAACAACACTCACAAAACAAAAAACACAACACTAACAACAACAACAACAACACTACTAACAACAACAACATCAATAACACTAACAAAACAACAAAACTACTACTAACAACAACAACACCACTATCAACCACAACAAAATGAAAATGTTTATTCAAAAATGTGAGGTTTACTGCTACTATTTATTACAAAAGAGAAAAATTGTTATTAAAAATTTCGCGCGAAATTTTTAATAACAATTTTTCGCCTGCGGCGCTTTCTTTTTTATAAATTTTTGCAAATCATTCAGTCAGGTTATATAACTGATTACAAAAATAAGGTCTTAACCCCCTAACGGTGAACCACTCAATTTCTTTTAAAGATCCAGTAACTGATGACCACACAAATACGATTGAGGGTCTGTGGCGATATGTCAAAAACGCTTTGCATGTATTTAAAAGAAGAAAATGATTTACCAAGGATATATTGCAAAATTCATGTTCCTTAAAAAGTGAAAAGCAGAGGGAGTTGAGCCAATGGAGGATTTTTTTAAATATGAGGAAGAATAGCATAAAGTCGTTTTCTATGAAGAAGAGAACGATGATGATGATAATGTTACAAAAAAAAAAATACAAATTTTAATTCTTCTATTTTTTTTTTTTTTTTGGAAAAACCTTACAAATATAGGAAATCAGATACAAATGGCATAGTTAACAAAAGAATATTGGCCTTTCATATTTTGTTACTAAAATTATGGATTGATGAGACGTTTTTTTGAAAAAATAGTGTTTTTTTAAAAAAATCTGGTCAAAATTATCTTAAAATCGCCATATATCGATACCGAAAACTCGGATTTAAGACTTTTGTGCACTAATTTGGTAGCTAGTTATAATACCTTTCATATGACACCAAAATTTTTAATATCCATCAAGGGACTCAGAACTTATACTTGTTTTCATAAAAGCTATATCCCGATCTTCCGATTGCTATATCTCCGAAACCAGATCTGAGCGACACTTTTTGTTTTTGCTATTGTTGTTGTAATTAATTTCCAAAGCCATATTTTGGCAAAAAAAAAAAATTTGGCTTTGGGAGCAACGCTTGACTTGTTCCATTTTTTCAAATCTGTCACACCTTCGTCTATGCGTTACAAATGGTAGAAGAAGTGAATATGCTCTGGGTGTAGGGTATAAAGAGTAAATGAAGGAACATGGAGTTGTCGTATTTAAAGCAGAAATTTTTTGCTTGTTAACAACTTTGCTAACTCGTGTGTGCGTTCACGACAAAAAGACACACGATATATAAAATAATTTCAACACATGGATAAGGATACGAAAAAGGATACGATGTTTTAAAGACAACAACTGCATGTGGTCAACTGAAGGACATAAAGTGGACATCTTTTGTGTTTAAGTAATTGTTGTTGTTGTTTTGGCATCATTGCTCTGCTGCTGCTAAACCGTGTCAAAGCGGTTACTGCACCTTTTGCCCAAAATGAGAAATGACCTCAATTTATCTTATAATTTTAGGGATTTTTTTTTTCTTCTCATTCTCGATATACTGGGGAGTTGACCATAAATTGTAACAACTTGTGTTAGAAGTGTGCGGTTTAAATAATGTTTTATTTTGTGGCTTCAATTATGCAAACTTGGCATTTATAAGAATACGAAAATTTAACGCCAAGAAATTTTACCCATTTCCTTCAACGTTCTATTTGAAGTTTCTATGATAATTTGAGCTCAGCTGGTATCAAAATAATTCTCTTTTTATTTAACATTATACCTAAATTTTGAATAAAAAAAACAAAAGTTCAATTTAATACATAAATCCGATTTGATGCGATTTTTTGTGTTGTCAAAACAAACCGAATATAAAGAAGATGTACAGACAATTGCACATCAGATACTTGTACTCGTAGATACACTTGGCACGCAAAATTTCCATGAGAAATCTCGTCTATAACTTTTTTGATGCTTTTTTTTTTTTGATTTTTTTTTTTTTTGTTACCGGGTCAAAATGATTAATGATGGATTCGTTCTTCACATGTCGTTCAATATGCGATGAAACTGATGGTTGTATTGGAATATCAGAGCGAGAGAATCTGTGTTACTGCGTAGCTGCATTGGTTTTTTTGTTGTTTTTTTCCAATCTTTCACAATAGTCCTTGATGAAAATTCACAAACTGCAACAGCGGATGGATGCTACATTGTTGTATGCTTTTTTTGTTGTTGTGCCTCACAGTAGCAGCAGCATCCAGCGCACCCGTCAACAGAAGTTGCAACATTTTGTTGTTGTCGCTTAATTCTTCAGATGACGTATCTATGGATTTGCCACGCTGCTACATAATGCACAGGCGTTTGAGGAGGAGCTGCAGCATTTGTTTTGGATTTTTTTTTTTTTTGTTCATTGTTTTTATCAAATTTTGATCAATTGTTTATTCTCCTGCAATGATTTGCATATTTTGCATTTATTTATTTAGACTTGACTTGGAATAAAACTTTTTGGCGTACCCAGCATTTGTATTGTATTGCCAATTGTATTTCATGTTTTTTTTTTTTTGTTTAAAATGTATTTTTTTCTCCTACAAGAACAATCTTGAAAACTTTTAGAAGGCGTTGCAATGACCTGCTTTTTTCCAATTCAAACAGGAAATTAAAAAAATTTAAGTTTTTGTAAAAATACCTGAAACGTACGGAAACACTAAAATGAAAGCATCCCTTTCACTCAGTTCCTGATGAAGAATATTCGGGCCATTACATACGTAACCGGACAGCATTTGGCTTTTGCAAATACAATTTTTTTGAAACGGTTTATTCTTATAGTATTAATTAGTTGAGGCTGAATTTTTATTGCGAATTCGGATTCTGCGTTCAAAAATACGACACTTTAGTTTGAAACATTTTTTCTTATTCGGCATAAGTGGCCCTGTATTCGACAAAAACAAAATTAAAAATAAACATTTTTGTACCTAAAACTTCGTAATAAAAACTTTTAATCAAAAGAATTCGCAATAAAAATTGGGGTTCTTATTTGAAATTTTGGAGTTGCCCTGTCCTCCCTCCCCAAACTTACTCAAAAGTTAGAAGGACTCTTAAAAACGATATCTGCATCATTTTTTCTTTTTCATTCCGAGAAAAATCAATGAAGCACTTTTGATTTTACTGAAGGCCCATTTTGGAAAAAAAAACATGTTTTTTAATCATAACTTTTTTGCATTACATAATGGATACCCAAGTGTGCTTAAGAAGTAAAGATCATGTTCTTACAAAAATTTTGGCGTTTAAAAATCATATATCTTTTTTTTTTGGGGTATAGATAAGATTCGCGTTACAATATCGATTTTTTTACCTTTTTCAATTCCGCGGTCGGAAAAACGATTTTTTACCCAAAAGCATGTCATCTTTCGAAAAAGTATGCAATCCAAAAAATGCTTGAAATTGTGCAAAAAATATGAGTGAATTTTTTCAGAATTTTTGGAAATGTTTTTTTTTATCTGATAAATTTTTGAAAAATTATAAAATATTTCAAAAAAATCTTGAGTTAAAAATCGTTTTTCCGACCGCGTGATTGAAAAACGTAAAAAAAATCGATTTTGGGACGCGAATATTATCCATACCCCGAAAAAAAATATAATTTTTAATCGCCAAATCATTACTTATTGCTACAAAATATAAGAAAGCCTGTTTTACAAATAATTTGTTAGGTGACTCACTAGAGAAATTTTTCCACAGGTCTAACCCAATTAACCGGTAAATATTGGAGAATATTCAAAATTCAGGGTACACGGAGAAAAAAAAACAATAGTTAGTAATATCTTTGTTGTATGTAGGCTTACTAACCAGTTATTTTGAATGTAAAATTAAAATTATTTCCCGACGTTTCGTAATTTTTTTTAATGTTGACATCTTTAGCGTAATTCTTTATTCTATAAAAATAAACAATAAAAATTCTTAGACACAATTCGATTCTTCGAATAGTTCGTACTACTTTATTTCTAGAAGAATTTTACTAGAAATTCAAGTCAATACAATGACAACTTTCGAATAAAATAAATTTGACCTTACTCTTTAGCAAGTTCAGAATTTTTGAATAACCTTTACTATTTTTGAAGACGGAGGCAGTGTACCAAATTTCATAAATTATCTTGCTCAGTTTTCCCAAAAAATGTATTTCCACGCACAACCAGCAGACAGACGGTCATGACTATATCGACTCAAGAGGTGACGCTGATCAAGAATATATATACTTTTCCACACCTCCTTCTCTGCGTTACAAACGGAAGAACAAAGTGAATGTACTCTGGGTGTAGGGTATAAAAAAGACACTAGCGATCGCACTAGGATTCGAACCTGGGTCCGCCCGAGTGATAGATAGAAACTTTTTGTTTTTATTACAACTAGGCTGTCCATTCACTCCAAGTTTTTACGCATAAAACGTACATAAACGAGAGCTTTTCGGGTAAAAACTTGCAAAAACTTGGAGTAAACGAACACAATGATTTACAAACTGACCTATGTACAATATAAAGCAAAAAGTTTTAATAACCTTCTTTGGTCGATAAAACACAAAAAGCTTTCAATATTCTTCCTAAGGGTTCTTGTAACATGTAGGGTAGAAGGGGGAGGTTTCGACACGTGGGAGGCTTCATCAGTGCCAAATTTTGCGATTTCTATTCGCACTTAATCCCGCGTGTAGACCAAAAAGTCTTACTCCTAATGGTACGCAGCTATCATAAAAATTTCTCTGCGCAATTCGGCTGGGGTGTGTAGTTAGTCGTGATTTTGTATTTTTATAGCAAGTTGATGTAATATTTGCTTGTTGCTTTTTGTGTGAGACTCGGTTAATAAACCATAAAATTTCCTTTTTTTTTTTAGCAAATACTTAAATATATTATTACTGTTAAATACTACATTTAAGGTTTGCAAAATAAATAAAAGATAACTGCGAAATTTTGGAAATTTGGAAACAAGTGGATAAGGGAGGATTCGTCAAGTGTAAATGGGAGGATTCGACAACTGAAATTTATACATATGATTCAATTATTTTCCATGAATCTGATTTTTCACAAGATATGGAGTTCGGTACTAATGCCGATGTACAAATGGATATAAAATCAGCCTGAATCATGTCTCGAACTCGATCAAGGCTCTGACCTTCCTGGTCCGAACGATTTGCTGGATATGGCCCCGATTGAAGACGACATCCCTGATTTTCGTTCTCCCATTGTATCACCGGAAGCAATCCGTCTTTTACCATCTACATTCAAAAGGTTGAAGGTTTCAAAAAATCAAGGGAATCAAGAATTTATATGACTGACGAAGCCTCCCCAAAAGTGGGAGGTTTCGTCATTTATTTTATCTTTGGTTTATTGGTCACATTTCCGAAAATAGCAAACATATCAATTTTTTTGTAATTTATAAAAGAAGCACACATATTCATGCATAGTCTATGTGTATTCAAAATAACATGCACAATTGCATTTGGAAGATATAAGGACTTTTTTGTTAGGGTGTCGAAACCTCCCCCTTCACCCATATTTTTAAAAATTAGTGCAGCAGCTTAGTTGCAAGAGCGTTAAGCCATATGTGTACAGCTTGAAGTAACCGTTTAGAAGTTATTCAATAAAAACCGGTTTTTTTGCCATTTAAAGGTTTTTTTTTAATATATCCTAAACGGTTACTTCAAAGTGTAAACATATGGCTTATTTTTTGTAGATCTTGTGATTTTCTACAAAATTGATGCAATTGCTTTTTATTGTATGACTTACCGTTTCAGAGATATCCTTCGAAAACCAGTGTTTTTGAAACCTTAACGGTTTTTGAAAAATATCTTTTAGACCATGAGTGGCTCCAAGAAAAATTTAATACGGTGTATATCTTTTGAACGGTTTTTTAATTTTTTTTGTACGACTATTCGCAAATTTAAAAGTAAGATATTTTAATATGAACTTCTACGTAGCATTTACTTATAAAAACTGTGCACAACTTTTTAAATTGGGTTATCTCCTAAGCTATAAGCTACACGAAAACATTTTTTACATTTTTAAATAGGAAATATCCTGTGTAACAAAATTGTGCAGAAAAATTTTTCTGTAAAAGTTTGCGTTAGCGAGATATTTGCAAAAAACTGATTTTACCAACCTTTCAAGGCTGAATAACTTTTTATGCGCACAATGGACTTCAATGGACTTTTTATGCATTATTAACCATGCATAAATAAATATAATTCCGGTGAAAAAATTCACTATTTTTCGTCAAATTTTCCTGGGCTAAAAAGTAAAAGCAAAACAACAATTTCAATACAAAAAAATAAAATTTAATTTTTTGAACATCAAATATCTCAAATATTTCAAAATTAACTTAGCACTTTTCACTTGTACTCGTATATGGACGATATAAAGTAAAATGGTTATATATTTTTCTGGCTGCAAGCATAATTTACATTGCTTATAGGAAAATGTAAGCAATTCAGGGTAAATATTATTTTACTATATTCGATTTGTAATTATTACTTTACGGAGCCATCAAATACCTTATACATTAATGATTGAAATTTAGTGTTAATGAATTTAATTTTTTTTACAACTCGAGTGGAGTTAAAAGTACGCCTCATTTTTCTCCGTGTAGAACTTGAGCAAGGGTATGACCAAAGGTTACCAAAAGAACGATCAATGAACAGTTCAACAGTTGAAAAACACAATTACTCAAAACGTGTTAAGAATTGTGGTACTTAAAGGCTTAAAAACCTCTTTAAAGTTTCATAAAAAACTGACAAAATAAGGTGAATCAAAGTGGAAAAATCAAAGTATCCCCACACACAAATACAAACCTACATATGATTCGTCATATAAAGTCGTACTACAAAAAAAAAAAAAAAAAAAATCGTCGTCGTCGTCTTTGAAAAGAAGTAGAAGAAGAAAAAACATTAATCAAAATTTTTTCACGCTTCTGTAATATTTTCATTTACGTATTTAGATCGAGGAGATTCGTTTTGCTTATGTTTTGAATTTGTATTGTTGACATTTCTATGACGACATTTGCAGAAGAAAGACAGCAAAAAAGTCATTAATAAAATAAAATATGAGAAAAACTGTCGGAGGAAATTCAAAACATCAACATCATGTAGTCAAAATCAAAACTCTCGCACTCGCCGTCGCACTGACTCTGATTGTAAAAAATCAAAAGTGTGAAAAAACGTTGCTGTTGTTGACCTCTAAGTTAAACAAGTGAATTAAATGTTTTTATGTTGTATTTTTACGAAAATATACATACTCGTATATATAACATCATAAGAAGTTAATACCTGGAATAGGAAAGAAAATCACATACAGGAAGTAAGCTACTTAGAATATTTTGAACTGTTAACACTTTTTGCACAGAGTCTTGGATGGCATCTTCAATACATGGTTTGTAGCAATTCTCAAAGAACTTAAGTAATGTAAAACGTGCAGAAAAAACCCTACCAAGTATATATCATTTTCCTTTTCCATCCCACTGTCAATTTTACTAATTAAAACTTTTACTTAGAAAAACAACAACAAAAAAAAAATTAATTTGTTACAACAAAACACACTTGTCCTCGTACATAAATGTCAAGAAAAACCTCGATAAAGTGATTGAAGACATTTTTCTAGGTGACGGCAAAGTCTTGTACGAGCACTCTTTTGTAGTCCTCAACGACACTCGTTGTCGTCCTTCAAATAGACAAATAACTGTCTTTCCATGTCTTTCTACATAGTCTGGAGGGGCACCTTGAGTGGTAATGAATCAAATGCCATAATTAAATGGATTACCGTCGACTGCTGATGATGAAATTTATTACACTTTCAACACTTTGACAACCCTTTCTTTTCCCATAATAGGGGTGGTGGTTGTGTTGCTTCCTATTTTTTGACATCGTTAAGTTTGAACTCTTGTTCGATGGCAGCCTGCTGTTTTGTTCTTTTGTGCCAAAGAAGTAGAAGATGTTACTTGTTACCCCTTTGGATTTTCGGTTACTTTTTACACAATAAATATCCATACGAATTATAGTTGTTTTATATGTATTGCTTGAAGACAACCTCAACAAAATCAAATTGAAATAATTTAACCACGTAATGACAATGTTAAGATTCCAACAACAAGAAAATGTCATGAATTTGGTTGTTTTGTGGTTGCTTATCGGTGTCATAAAGGGTTTAAACTAAACCACACAAATTGAAAAGATAAGTAAAAAGGACAAGCTTGTAAGGAGGCAATTACATGAAAGCTTACTGAATTCCGCACTTATGTTGTTAGAGACGCACCTAATATGCTCAGATCAGATTACTACTTTCCAAATTATCATCTATCGAAGAAAACAGTTTAGTCCTTGGTATGGATTTAAAATACCTCTAATTCAATGGATTATAACTTGGAAAGTAAGGTTTCAATTGGAAAAGTTGAAAGGTAAAGTTTAATGACGAAGGTTATGGTTATCCGTTCCCATTAACCAATAAACATTTTCTAGAATTTTTTCTCAGACTCTGGTATCCAATCACAAAAAAATTTTCTGGAAAGGCGAAATTCACTGGAAAGTAAGAGAGGAAATATTTTGATATTGTTGTAAGATTTTATTATCCAATTTTATATCGACAATACATACATATCGTCACCTCAACACTATAACGCTGTTTTTCTAGTTTTGAGAAAAATGTACTTAAAAATGTTCGAAAATGTAAATTTGCTAATATTCGGAGCTTCTTCGCTTGTTTTTTAATATAACTTTGCAATGGTGCTACTTTATAGAACTCTGGTTCGACAGGACTTTGCACCAAGCTTTGAAGAATATCATAGGCTACTTATCCCAAGAATAATAATTTAGTAGTTATCTAGTTGTAGTATTGAGGTCACGATACATATATATAATTTTTAATATATCTTACTAAAAAACATTTCATATGAAACCAATATTTTTGAAATCCATTGAAGGGTTTGAAACTAATATCGGTTTTTTTGAATGCTTAATCCGGAACTTCCTAAGGCTTTATTCCAAAAACTAGATCAGAGCGATACTTTTTGATTACATATTCTTTCTTAGAATTAAAAGTTTCAAATAATCTAGGTTTAAGAAAGAAGTGTGAGGTGTGACTAAAGTAAGGTTGACTGAAGTTTATCATTGAGAATACGGGTGTTCAAATCCTTGGTGAATGGTAAATGCTGTCTACGAGAACTCGCCTTGGATTTATATGACAGAAAAAGCAACGTCATCTCAGTTAGCACGTTTACGAAAAACAAGATACGAGTATACGCAACCCGGAGAGTAAACAAGGATTTTGTTTCTTAATGTAACTCCGTCAACTTTTCGCAAAGTGTGAAGGCTTGGAGATCACGTATACAGATGATTGAAGGAAAAAGTATCCCTGCTGGAATATTTTCTCGAAAGGGAATTTCTAGACAAATTCACGATAATAACTTTAGTGAGTAAGAATTAACACAAGTAACTAATGTTGCTAAAATATTCAGTGTTTCTTAAAAAAACTTCTGCATTTTCGAGCATTACGAAAATTTGGAGCTGACCTTCTTTGATTGTCCGGCTATCTGTAGTAGAGTAGTATTTTAGATTTTGAAACCGTTTTTGGCTGGCATTACTTAATAAAGTTTTTATTTTACACAATATGTGCCAAAACTGGCATCAAAAATTTAAATCAAAAAAATATTTGTAGTTTTAAGCCGTTCTAAATAATTGAACCACATTCATTCGCATTTAAATTACACTGCACCTCTACAAAATTGCGTGTATATACATAACAAAATTAGCTCAATAAATTGCACTTCTTTTAAAATTGCACTTGCTGCGCTAAGAATTCTGCAATTGCAATTTAATTTATTACACTGCATTTGTTAGCTTTGAGGCATTGTAGGTACTTGCTATTCGTATAATTGCAGAGTATTTTAAAAGTTACGCTTTTGACAGGCAACTTACACGCAACTCTTCAATTAATAATAATAACGGCAAGTTTTGATTTATCGTTGAGTTCTTAAATTAAATCACCAGTTTCGTGCATAGAACCATATGCATCAATTTGTTCTAGCCATGAAAAATTCTACATTATTATTGTACCATGATTTTTAACCCTTATGTACTACTTAATTAAAAGTCATTTTCATTCTTTTATAAAATCACATGGTTTGAACTTCTATTTTTTACATTGAAAGTAAAAGATTTCCATATGAAAATATCATTCATTCTTCTTTTTAACTCCTTTATCTCTTCTCTGACGTAAGGGTCCCCACAAAACCCAACTGTTGTTGTGAAATATGTCTAGCTTGTGCTAATTACGTTCTATATTTAACCGATTCTGATTTGAGCCATTATTTCCAGCAAGTGCATTTTGAACTGACTTGAAAGTTCCGCTGTAGGCACGCCTGACGAGAGGGGGGGGGGGATTTCCCCCCAGGCCCGGAGTTTTTACAAGGGCCCGGTTTTCGGCAGAAATTATTTTTTCAATAATAAAATTTGAAGAAGGTTTTTGAGAGCGTCAGAAATGATATTTACTCTCAATTTGAGATGGGAAAGTGCCTAAATTTTTAGTTCCAGCCCAGCCAAACATGAAACAAGCACTTGGCAAAAAGCCCGGGCCCGCAAAAATACATTTTTTTTTTAAGTGAAAAAACAAACATTAGGACAGTGTGTGCATTTTAGTTTTTTCGTCAAATCTACTAAGTCTTTTTGTTGGACTTGGCTTGAACTGCACAGAATTTTTTCGAAGTTTGTGCTTCTCAACCTTCGTGTGATTTACGGGCGTCTAATTTTCGGTCTTTTGTGGTTAGGCCCAGGCCTGCATATACACCCACGAAATTCTATTTTAAGGCCCGAACCTTCGCCCATCTTTGTTCTCAACTATTTAAAAAAAAAAAATGAAGCTTATAAAATGAATATATTTTTACACACTTCATTTAGTTTTTTATATCAGAAGCCCATTTTGAGTCCATTTTGACTGGATTATGAATAGCATATTTTGAAGTGGGGAGAGTCCATTCGATATTTAAAAACTCAACCTTTTTTTTCTGCAAAATCCTAACTAAAAAAATGCTTAGAATTGTCCAAAGTGTATTTTATAATTCTTCTAAAATTGGTTAAAAAATAAAAAAATTTCTAAAAATTCTAAAAAAAAACTCACACGTATTCCTTTGATAATGCTTAGCATTTTTTCCGTATAAACTTCTTTTGTAAGATGCCTTGCTTTTGAGTAAAAATTTCGACGCAGTCTAATATATACATGAATTTTTTAAATTTTTATTGGTTTGCGGTATGCGTAAGTTAGAAAAAGTGAAAAATAGTTCATAAAACATATAAATTTGGCTGATGAAAAATTTATATAACATAAAAAATGGAAGACGCCGGATTTTGCTCTTAGTTTAATATCAAATAAAATTCTTTAATTGAAGTATTTAAAAAGAAATGTTATACGTATCCATTCCTAACTTAAAAATTCGATTCCCCAAAAATGCGTATATGGCAAGACAATATTCGGCCAACGATGTGCCAGTATCAAATAAAAAAAATCTAGTTGTGGAGGGGGCCCGGTATATAATCACCCCGGGGCCCGGATTTTCTCTCTACGCCTCTGGCTGTAGGCTAGTGTCTTACCAGCCTTTTACAATTCTATGCCATTAGGCTTATTCTATATACTTATATTCTATAATTATATTTAGGGTTAAAACTGATTTTCTGACTTGTTTTACAAAAAAAAATTTCTTGGGTCACCCCAGCGTTTTAGAGAAAAGATTTTGATGGAAAACTTTCAGCTAATTGTATGAGCTTTCTAAAAGTGTATTCGGTATGAAACAGGTTTTATGCATATGCCCTTTTATAACTTTTTTTGGAGTTCCCGTTAAATATTCTTTAATTCGGTAGTACACTTATCATTCCAATTATTTTCATTGAGTCAATCCAACAATCCAAAAATCTAGTTTTTTTTAGGCGAATATTTTGTCAAATTCAAGTAAAGTATAGTCGAAAATGAGCAAACTTTTGTAAGAAAATTCATATACAGATTGTTTTAGGAAAATAAAGAAATTTGTTCAGTTAGTTTAGAATGAAGTTCATATACCTTTTTAAGAGATTTGTCTAGGATATCGTCGAGAACGTTAAGGGAAAGAGAGCGTGTCTAATAAAAAACCTCGGGTGCATATATGATCGATATCAAAATTCGGAAGGCAAAATTTTTTATTATATTTATATGCATAAATACGAGTAACTAGAACCGTTTTTTTGTTTTGAATGTGGATTAATATATTGGCGGATACTTTTTTGAAATGAATTAAGTTGGGTTATGTTTTTATGAGTAGTTTTACTGATGGTGTATAATTTAAGCCATTAACTTGGAAAATTAATTCGGTCTATGTATGACATTAGTTTTGCATCTTAATGAACTTATTCTACTTGTTACTTTTGTCACAGAAACTTTTAACTTAACCTAAGTAATAATATTTCATTGTTGTGATACAATTTATTTATATCCAATAGGCAAAGTTTCAAATAAAAAAGCCTTCTTTTAAATTTAAACAATATAACAGTATTTTCTTATTAATATTTCGGTACTAATTTGCCCAAACGAGAGTCTGCTTAAAGGTCTTTAAATTTCCAGCATGGCGATCAAAAATTTGATAAATTTAATTGCGCTCCCCAAAAGTAAGGCAAAGCAATTAAAAAATCATTTAAAACAAAACAAAGGAAAATTGTCAACACAATGCAAATACACTGAGCGAATTCAAAGAAAATCTTTCATTTCCCCTTTTATTCTTAAATTAAAATTTTACAGAATCAAGACAACTTTTACATAGAAAGAGGAAAAACACAATTTTTTTTTTTTTTTCAAACTACCTTCAATTTTTCCCATAATCGCAAAAAATGGTGTCTGTCTGAATGCCATGTGGTGGCGGCGGCGTCGGTGTTTTATTAAAAAGTCATTAAGCTAAAGAATCCGCTTTTAAAAACTGTCTACAATTTGCTCGTATTTGTTGTTATCTAAGGTTGGTTATTCACACAATTTTCTGAGTTTTTTCTTTGTATTACGCTCGCTGCCTTACTTTTAAACTGAAAAAACTAAACTTCCGATTTGGAACTTTTGCGCGCTGACTTTAAACTTAAAGCCCGAACCAATCGTGTTGGATATGGAAACTTTTTTCAGATTTTTAAATTGAAAAAGTTCCGCCTCTTGTTTCGTTTTTCTTTTTCTCATTTCCTATATACAAAGGTAACAATATTATATACAGCATAAAAGTTTGCATCTCAAACTAAGTCAGTATATATGTATGTTGTATATCTATAGAAAATAAATAGATTTTAAAATTCAGTTTTCCAAGTTAATCTGCGACAGAAATCCCTTTTTTGCATATTGAGTTACAAGGATTCTGCGTTGTTGCAACCCTATTTATGATGGAGAGTGGAGAGTGTGTGTTTGTTCGTATGTTTCGCTATCAAACTGCCATATTGGTATGACGTGTCTACGTTTTGACGTTCGTCGCGCTTAAAATATGAAATCCATCAGGGATGCTAAGGACTGTCAATCAAAATGAGGGAAACTTTGTTTGAAACAAATTTTTTTTTTTTTTTTTTTTGTTGAATGATTTCCTTTTCAGCATTTTTTTCCGATAGTTGGGTGCGCATGTTCAAAACAGTATGGGCTTTTACTTTTGTTCAGCATTTAAAATTTAAAAATATGTATATAGTGGTCTTTGGAAAAATCTTTAGAATCTAGCACAATTTTACTTATCTAATAATCTTAAAATATAAAAGTTAATGAACTATCATAACAGCCCAAACAGCACAACCTTAAATTGAACTTTATTTAAACAGAAATCAATTAAAGCATCTACAACTTATTTATTAATAAGAAAATTGTATTTATGGGCTCACTTATATTTTGATCTATGGCATTTGATGAAAAAATAGTCTGAAGATCGCAAATTCTAGTGGGAATATTGCAAGTTATCAGCTGAAAATAATCAAAACCCTCAATATTTCCATTATTTATTTCTTAAATATATATAACACTATGCAGCAGATGCCACTTTTCAGGACTATGAACATTTATAAGCATAGACTTCGTATGATGGCAATGGTTTAGTAAAAGGCAATGAATGCAGAGCAAATTTGATTAACTTCTTTTGAATACAATCCAAAGGAGTAATAAGCACTCTATAATAAGGTCTGCAAATAAGAGATGCATATTCCACTTTAGATTTTACAAAGGCAGCATAGAGATATGTTATAGTAGAGATGGTCTTACAAAAGTATTTACTGAGATTCAATGTCAAGCTGTTGTCTTTAAACGAAGCAACACCTTTATTCGGTTCAGTCTGGAGGTTGAAGCAATCTGAGAATTGTTTGACTTTGCAATAAACTTTAAGATAATCGGCATACAATGAGAAACATGTTGAGATGTTATTAATATACAGAACAAAAAGTAGGGCACCAAGTATACTGCAGTGTGGTACTCCAGATGTTTCCGAAAAGGGTTGTGACTTAGCATCATCTATGGATATAAAAGAGAACCTATTTGCTAAGTATGATTTAAGCCAAGAGTTAGCGTGAAACTTTGTTAAACACTTTGTAAATATCCGAATACACCATATCCATGGTCTGTTGCTTCTAAAAGGGAGATAGTAGAATGGGAATGAGGTCGACCTATTAAGCGGCATATTTCTTGAAAATTAGTAAATTATTTTGAAGTTACAATGATATAATTAGTGGTCTAAAGCAAGTATTATGCCTTTGAATTTTATAGCAGTTCAATAATCATGGTTTAGCTTAAAAGGTGCATTTTCTTTCGACAGCTGGAAAGCTCAATTTGGCGCTAACTTATGTATAGTTCGTTAAAATCTCCAGTAAATTAGGGAGAGGATAACGAAATAATCAGGAACAAAAGAAAATTAGGAAATAGGAAAAGTGTATTACCATGTCCAAACCTTGAGTCGAACCCGGGACCTCTAGGTTTTAAGCACAGTACACTACTACTGTGCCACAAGGCCGGCTAAAACTTCAAATTAATTAATGCAGTTTTCTGTAAATAAGCTGAGATTTCTTAAAGTAGACTTAGCAGGAAAAAATCCATGCTGATATAGATAGACAATTTATTTCCGCAAAAAATTCCTTACCCCTTACAATTATCTCAAAAAGGATGAGATCTAGTAGTAGTAAATCATTTATTTCTTTTCCATTACTTACATTATAACCTTAAAAATAACAATTATATAAAAGCTTTAAATATTATAATGGAAAGAAACCACAATCTGTAGTTCACAGGAACTAGTGACGAACGCGGTTTGTAAATTATTAAATAAATAGATAAATAACTTATTAATAATAAAATTTTAGTAATATGGTTCAAAATTGTAAAACTTTTTTTTTTTTTTTTTGGAAATATGCATACAGATTAATGAATAAATAAGCAGTTACAATATATATATAAATAAAATTAATAAATAGATAGTTAGTGGAATTTTGAAACTAAAAACATTACAAAACAAATTAACGAATAATTGAAACAAGAGCATCAATAGCACCATAATTCAAGGTAAACAGCCATGATTTCACCCTCTTAAGGAAAATTGATTTAATACGGATAGTTCTAATTTCGATAGGTAAACTATTAAAAAGTCTTGGAGCAACTACTGCATAAAAACTAAGAAATAACTGTAAATTATGCTGTGAATTATGCTGTGGAATTGTGACTAAACTTAGAGTACTACCTTACCTTAAGTTGTAATTATTTGAACTTCGACTCAGCAAATGACCGGATCTTAAAAAATATTTTAATATTTTAAAGTAAAACAAGTGCTTGAGAGGCAGGATATTTAAATTAAGAAACAGAGGAAAACTACTCTCACGACGGGAATTATTGCAGATTAAACGAAAAGCATGTTTTTGTGATATTAAAAGCGGGTTCATTTTATTACTATGTGTACCTCCCCAACATGTTAAACCATATTCTAGTTTAGAATGAAAAATCCCATAGTATATGCACTTAAGACGCTTAGTACAACAAAAAGGCTTTAACAAAAATAAATGTCTAATTGTAGTCAAAAGATATTTTTTAAGTGCTATAGTGTGTGAACTGACCAATTCATCTTTACATCAACAAAAATACCTAGATATTTAAAAGAATTTACACAATCTATTTGAAAACAATTAGAAGAGCAAGATTGATGCTCAAAATAAATTTGGGGAGACATAGAATTCGGGCAAATATCATTTGAATAAGAAAACTTATTGCAATTACCACTGTGATAAAAAATGGACCAAAATCTAAGTCTCTACCAAGGGCATTACAAAACATTAGTCTAGTTTTGTCACTAAGGACCACTTTATGAACTTTAAACCAATGACTCAATAATACTAGATCATGATTAATATCCGCAACAAGATTTAGAGGAGAGGTACTAGTAAACGTACAAGCCATATCGTCAGCAAAGGCATTCAGACTACTCTTAAATTTTTGACAAAATAATAAGTTGATAAATATTAAAAATAAAATAAAATAAAATTGGACCAAGTACTGAGCATTGAGGAACTCCTAATGCAATGGGACTGATAGTACTTAACAAGTTGCTAATTTTAACCTTTTGTCTCCTATTTAGTAAGTAAGAGCTAAACCAACTAATAATAGAACCTCTAAACCCACACTCATGCAATTTATCTAATAAAATTTTATGGTCAATGGTATCAAATGCCTTTGTGATATCAATAAATAGGGCTGCAGTGACTTTTTTACTATTAAGGCCTGCATGAACATTGGAGCAAAAGTTCAAAAGTGCATCCTCAGTTGACAAACCAGACCTAAAACCAAATTGCCATTTACTGAAAAATTAATTTTTCTCTAGAAATTTCACAATTCTGGACTTCATAGCTTTTTCAAATATGTACTTTAGAGAAAACAGGTAGAAGCGAAATTGGTCTGTAGTTATTTATATTTTTGCGACAGCCTTTTCTATGCAGCGGTATGACCTCAGCTAATTTCAAATCTTCAGGAAATATACCAACCAAGACACTTCTATTAAATAAATGGCTCAACACATCACAAACGTTAAAGACTATTGGAAGCTAATGCTTCCTTATCGGACGTTTTGAGAGGCAGAGTCTGAACAGCGAAAACATGCAACGAAAAAGTGTAACGGATGTTTGCAACGAAAATGCGTCACACATATAAAAATAGAGACGTACTGTATACAAAGTACAGTATACAGTATATATGTATGTATACATATATATATGTTTATAAACATTGCGCGCACCAGCTCATGCTCTCTCTCTCTCTCTCTCTCTCTTATTATATTAGCTTATAATAAGCATTAGCTTCCAATATCATCGGCCACTCCCCGAGTGCCACCTGCCGTTTTTTTTTTAATAAAATTGCTGGAGAAGCTATTTGTTGTTGCAGAGTTGGGGTGTTTCAGAAACATTATAATTTTATATAATTCAAATGAAGTAATAGGCTCAAAGAAAAAGCTTTCAGCTAGACTAGATTCATTTGATAAGCAATTACAGAGATTATCTGTTTCAACTTCAGCAACAACAGCAGACCCTATGGAAGCAAAAAACTTATTAAATTGATCAGCTAAATTATCTGAGCCAGTAATCACACTTCCTTCACATTCCAAGCTTTCAATGGTTGCATTATTACGATTTTTAACCAAAATATTGTTAACTAGTCTCCATTCTCTTTTAATGTCACCTTTAACCTTAGTAAATTCCTCACAGTAATAATTTGTTTTACAAGTTAGAACTTCTTTCGAGATCTCTTTACTAAGGGCTTTGTAATCATCACGAAGTACCGAATTGTTAGGATATTTTTTACTTTTTTTATAAATCTTATTTTTTATTTTAATTTTGTTCAATAGCTCATTAGAGATCCAGGGCTTTAATTTTATCTTATTCCTTGCCTTTTTCTTGTTCGGAAGGGAGCAAGCTTCAACATATCTGGAAAGTTTACTATTGAATAGGTTAAAAGCAACAGAGGGATCAGATACATTATATATCATTTCCCAAGTTTCAGCTAACAGAGAATTATTGAGCAAAACAAAATCAATAGACGGAAATACGACAGAAGGTTCAAACTCAGAATTATTACTGAAATTAACATTAGCTAAACTCAAACATGTCATTTGAAGATCAACAACAGAACTGAATAAGGGCAAATAATTACAACTTTGGAGACGAACGAATACATGATCGAAACAGGTTTCAGAAGAGGCTGTTATACGAGTTGGTACATTAATACATGATTCTAAGCGAGCTTCGAAATTGGCCGATAATTTTCAACATTATTTTTATTTTCATATTTAAAAACAGGTGACTTTTCCCTTTATCCATAAAAATAAAATCAAATAGGAACATAGTTCATCTAGATCAGATTTAACTAACGTCTTTAAGCCAGATATGCTATTTTCAACATAATCTATGTTAAAGATGGCACCCCAAAGCTTAACACCGAATTATGAATCGGAAAGTATTTGATTACTACAAATATCATGTTTGTCAAAATTAGACACAAACAATTTTGCTAATAAATCTACAGAATCAAAATAGACATTTTATCTCTGCAAAGTATGGATGAGAGAGTATTGGAAGAACGGTTTTTTGGATTGAACATATCTCCAGAATGATTTCGGATTAGTTTTCAGTTGACTTTCAAGATTTAAAATGTACTGCTTTTATAAAAACTTATTCCAAGCAATAGAACATTATTAAGAATTTCATCTGAGGAAAACTTCAAAGCAAAGTTGAGTTATGCACATTGCCACCATGGAGAAGGGGGATTTATTTAATGGGCGGCCTTCAGCCAGTGTAAGCATAATGCAATTTAAAAATTTATATGGAGATGAGTGGATCGTAAATGAAGTGATCCGTGCGATCCGAAAGAAACGTTTCATTATCGATCTCGGAATCAACTCTTCTCTAGTTAGGTTCTTTCTATGGAAAAGTGAAATCTCAATTCTTGGCCTTGCATTTCTGGGAATCCTAATAGTGAGTTTTTTTTTTCTTAAGTAATTATGAACTTGTATAAATGGTTATGTCCATTTCGAGAGTTATTGCATTCCATTATATTTTTTTTTTCTTTTTTTCTATAACCTTTGATCATTTTATAAAGGTTGAGTTCAACAATGCCATAAAAAAGCCACAAAAGCACGCGACAAACGCATGGAACAGATGTCTGCTTAAACTTTTTGAGTAATTTATGACAAAATGTGTAAACCTCAAACCAAGGTAACATTTTTTATTTATTTTTTGTAATGTTGCAATTTCAAAAAGCATTAATTTCATAAATATATTTGTGTGTTCATAAGTAAAACTGATCGATGTTGCGCTCTCAATGTATAGAAAACCGCTAATACTTCAAATGTCCAAATGGCCACGATGACAACAATTCAACATGCTTGGCATGAATTACTCGACTTTGATGGTTATGGTCTAATATGCTTATTCGTTCCGAACGAAAGGGTTACATACAAATAGACAGCTTAAAAAGAAGCTTGTTTAAGACATAAAAATATGTGAAGACACAAAAAATAAAAGAAAAACAAAATGTGGCTACTTCGGCATCCTTTCACAATCAATCCGTCAACTATTTAAACCATATAATGAATGATGTTGGCTCTGGCTGATTGTCAGAATTTTACATTGTAGCGCTGAAGAAGTCATGCCTTTTATTGTTTGCAAAAGTTCAAAAAGCACAAAATATTCTACAAAAAAAAAAAATGTGTTGCATGAAAAATTATTACATTTCTTTTGTGGAGCAAAAACAACAAAAAAAAAGAGACTGATTGTAAGCCGCACATCAAAGATTCAAAATAAAGAAGCCCTAAGATGTGTCCGAGACAAACAAATAAATCGCATCATGACAGTGAGACAGAACGTATGAAAATCAGCTTAAAGTGAATTTAAGCTTTTACAAAAAAATACTGCCAAATTTATGTGGCCTTTAGCGTTTTCTTTTTATTTTTACCATATTTTGTTGTGACTTGGTTTGAGTTCTCCTTTAGGAGCATTAACAGATTTTATTTCAGATAAATCTATGAAACTGTTTTATTATTTAAGTTGAAAGGCCATAGCGTAAGATGAATTGCATTTCTAAAGATAGAATTGTCAGACGTACCGCTTTTCCCGCAATAACCCAATTCTTCGGCCTTCGGGCAACTGTCTGAGCCGTAACTGAACATTCGGCTACCCCCCTATGTGAAAATTCGTTTAATTCTAAGAATATTTGCCCAAGGAACAATACCTCTGCGTTCAACTTTACTTCGGCGCATTTTTGATCGAAAATTTTACCTTTCATCAATATTTTTTTTATTTTCATACTAAATTTTAAAAATTTTTATAAAGACAAAAGTAATGTCATCATATGATTTGGCTGGTATTCTGTCAGTATTCAATTAAATTGGGTTCTGTTTACATAAAAAGTTCACTTGATAGTGTGGAATTGATGCTATATATTTAAAAAAGTGATATGGGTCAAATAGCTGATTATTATGACCGACTTTCAAAATAATTTATTTCCTAAAACTGCCACTAGATGTTGCCTTGGAAAAAAATGAGTGTCAGATTCGGCATCCTAGCATCCAAAAACACTTAGGTTGGTGTTTCGATTGAAAAAATCCATGTAAAAATATGAATCGTTTATAATAAATCGGTTATTTGACCGATATAATTTTTTGAAATAAATATAATCAATTCCACGCTATCAAGTAGGGTAGAGTCCCCCAAGGTGGACATCCCCATAAGGTGGACACACCTGAATTTTTTTTTTTGCATAAGGTGGTAGCACTGTGTGCTTCATGTGTGTATTACAGTTTGGTAATACGCAGTTTTTGGTTATGTTATGAAGTTACTCCTCGTGGCTCTTTGTCTGCTGCAATACCCCGGTCGCAGAAGTTACTCGAAAAGTTTGGACGGCACTCGGAATAAGTTCGATTTAATAAACGAAAATAGTGTTTCCAAAAACGTAAGTACCCTTTTAACTTAGCTTACGTACCACACAAACATATTGTAAACAAATTTGCATGATATTGGGAGCTGATAATTTTTTTTGTTTTTTCCAAGTAAATTGCATTTTTACCCTAAGGTGGACACTTACGTTTTTCATAAAAATTTGTGCACAAATAATATTAAATTATATTTATTTGAATGTTAAAAGACCAATACAGCTACAGGCGTGTGACTTAAGATTGTGAGTCACACACACTGTGAGTCCAGTGCCGTAGCGCGACCCCGGGGTGAAAAATCTATCTATTTCTTGCTAAACGCAGCAATAATAAATAATAAATAATTTATAATGTAATTTTCAATAAAAAACATCAAAGATAAAATAAAATTGTCAAAACATGAATTTTTGGGGTTTTTTCCAACTTCTGGAGTGAATTTCTCAGGTGTGTCCACCTTGGGGGACCTTTTTTCAATGTGGCCACTTTTGACTATTTTTGAAATGGATGATAATTTTGGTTATATTGAAGATATCAAAATTCTGTTTCATGGGTTGTTAGCTAATGAGTTAAGGTTTTAGGAAATGTATAATTGTTCAAGATATGTTATGTTGTTTTGATTCTACCATTGCTTAAAAGATTGGTGTCCACCTTTGGGAACTCTCCCCTAAATTTTTCGTAAAAACAGAACCCAATTTTATTGATTACTGACAGAATACCAGCCAATACATATTATGATATTACTTTTGTCTCTATAGGAATTTTGAAAATTAAGCATAAAAATAAATATTAAACGCAAGGTAAAATTTTCAAACGAAAATGCTCCGAATTAATGTTGAACGTAGAGGTATGGTTCATTGGGCAAATATTCATAGAATAGAATGAACTTTCAGCCTAGGTTGGTGTTTTGTTTGAAAAAATTCATCCAAAAATATGAATCGTTTATTTTGAAAGTCGGTCATAATAATCGGCTATTTGACCCATATAACTTTTTTAAATAAATGGCATCAATTCCACTCCATCAAGTGAACTGCTTATGTTAACAGAACCCAATTTAATTGATTACTGACAGAATACCAGCCAAATCATATAATGACATTACTTTTGTCTTTATAAAAATTTGTAAAATTTAGTATGAAAATAAAAAAAAATATTGATGAAAGGTAAAATTTTCGATCAAAAATGCTCCGAAGTAAAGTTGAACGCAGAGGTATAGTTCCTTGGGCAAATATTCATAGAATTGAACGAACTTTCACATAGGGTAGCCGAGATCAGTTTTCAAATCGGCCCACCTAATATATATGGCTAATTTTTTCTGAAATATTTAACATGGTATTTACGTGAGTAAATTATTAAAAATATGTTGGGAGTCTCCAATGTCTAAGAACTATATTCCAGAAAAAAATGGGGTAATAGACATTGGGTCAAAAGTTATTAACAATATAGTGATGCCGTGCATAAGGCATAAAATGCTTAGAATCATCTGTGTGAGTTTTTTTTTTTTTGAGTTTTTTGGAACGCATTATTTTATTTTTTTCTTTACCAATTTTTAAACCATAAAATATCCCAAAAAATTTTGAAAAACTCACACGTATTCTCATGACGATTCTATTCATTTTATGCCATATAAATTTTTTTCGTAAGATGCCTTGTTACACTCTACTACTGGAAAAAGACTTGCATGACATCACTATATCGTTAATACCTTTCGAACGAATATCGATTACCCCAATTTGTTTTCTGGGATACAGCGCCCACATATTTCTTTATAATTGCTTCAATATTCATTTATTTGAAATAGGGATTTTCAATAATAAATGAAAAATATTGGTTAAGAAAATACATACTGTTTTATTCCCTGGTTTATGTTAAATATTTACAAAAAACAATATTTTTCAAAATCTTTACTAGTTGCTACAAGAAATAATTTTTCTTGACAACCTTTTAACGTTTAAGTCCTTAGGTGGCCCACTTGAGAAATTTTTTGGCATATGGTAGTAGTTGAAAAAAATATGCCCATCTCTCAACAATCCAAAGCAACTCGCAGTGAATGTATTTTATAAGGCAACATTGGATGTTTTCCCAGATTAGTCACCACTTAACATCGAAGTGATTAAAGTATTTAGCCAAACAAGCCAATACTAGAAAAATTCTTGAGCACTTCTTGATTGAGTACAAACTACTGTCGAAGAACAATGTCACCAAAATACAACTTATATGAGAACTGGCAACGCAACAAAAGACAAGAGTGAAGCACTTCCCCCGTCTGAAACCTCAATAAGGGTCTAATAGTCAAAATATTGTGTTTTGCGACTATTTTTCAAGCTTATTACAAAAACCACAAAACTGCTGGTAGTTCTTGGACTCATGCTCTGAAGTGAAAGCTTTGCCCTCTGGAAGTCCCAAAAAATACTTTCCCTAGTTTTCATTTTATTTTTAAAGAACAGATTTCGGCAATAAAGCCTTCATAATATAGGGTTTAGAAATAAAGTAAGTTTTTAAGCCTTTGCAAAAAAGATCTTCTTGATTTTCAATGGTTACTAAGTTGTTTTGTCCAGAATCTCAATAAGCAAGGACTGAGAGCAAATAATAAAGGATCCAATCGACTTTATTATAAGTAGCTGGTTAAACTTAGAAAATATGAAAAAATAATGCGCTTAAATGTTTAAGAACGCTTATCAGGAAAACTTAACTCAAAAAATTTTGTTCCACTGTCCAATGCGGTTTTTTGACAAGGCATAGCTCAACAAACGCGCGTTGACAGCACAAACAAAAAATCACACTGTGAGCAATACCTCTCACTCTCTCTCCATTTGTCTGAATTGATCTTGAAAAATGTTTTTCAAGTAATTGATGATCCTTCTTTCAATTTGAATTAGCTGTTGTATATTATCATCTTTTCTTGTTTTGTTGTCGTATCGGAGGATCGATTTTATTTGTTGAATTCTGTATGGTCGGCAACATTTTTGGTGCACATGCTCAGGTAGCTATTGTTGATGTTGTTATTCATTATTACAACGTGTTTTTCGGTTTCCTTTTGAACAATTTTTCATTTTATTTGTTAAGCTTTCATGAAAAGAAATAGAGCTTCTGAATAATTTTAATGCAGTTGGAGCAATTATTGTCAAATGAAGTATTGATTACAATTGAATTGAAAAGTATAATTAAAAAAAAAAAAATCAAGACACAACAATTCAGCTTTGAACTTTGACCACTTTGTAGATTTCTGACATAATTTGAAACTGGCAACATTTCAGGAGTGCTAAAAAACCCTATGACCCTATGCTCCTCCTGGGAGTTAAAGAAGAATACATACATAAAAAACTGCATAATTGCTTCTCAATAATATGTTGATGCAGCATTTCACTACCTCTTTCAGTACATTTTTACTAACCTTAAGCTATTAGCTGACGAAATGTTTTCCTTTCTTGGTCAACAACACTTTACTGCACAAATAGCGGCAAATACGAATCTTGCGTGAATTATAGGACATTCTTATGTCTCTGGACAATTACAATTACAATTGCAATTACAATTACAATCACAATCACAATTACAATAACAATTACAATTACAATTACAGTTACAATTACAATTACAAACGTTATTATATTTATGACTAAAATCTCGGAAAATTATCTTATCTCGAGTAAGATTACTTTATCAAAAGTCCACATGTTCTTATAAAAAATAATAAAAGATCTTTCTAACCAGTGTAGACAAGTAATGTTTTCTTGTGAAACTTAGAGAGAGCTTAGGCTCTCTTGGAGGTTTCAAAGTATAGGCCGATTCCAAAACTTTTTGAAACTATTATTAAAGAAAAATTCTTGTTTCTAGCGAATCGTTACTTCTGTGTTACATGGTTATTGTGCGGGTCGTTCTGCTGCAACTAATTTAGCACTTTTTTCGAAATATTGTGTCTCTTTTTTTGAACAAGGAAATCAAGTTGATGTCACTTATACTGACCTTTTCTAAGGCTTTTGATTAAGTTTGTCACAATACCTTAGTAGCAAAGCTTTTTGAAATGGGATTTAATCTTACAAAGCCAATAGATCATGTTTTGTTGAAATAAATATTAATGCAAATATGTTACGTCCTCGGGTGTTTCACAAGGCAATATACTTGGCCAACTTGCTTTGCGATATACAAAATGGGTCTCAATAAAATTTAGGTTTGGAGGGTAAAAAGTTTCTACTTCTTAACATCAAGAAATGTTTCCTTCATGCTTTTATAAGTCGAGAAATAGCATTGACTGTGCATATTGTTTGTCTGGTTTGACCGTGATCGTGATCTTGGGGTTATTTTTGAATCAAAGGTTAGATTTGCTGAAGACATTAGGCAATTATTTGTTATCTACTACTTGCATTTGTTTGAAGAAAAAACTTTGAGTTTTCGGACCCTCATACATTTAAATTGCTCTTTAACCGAGACTGGAATATGCCTCGTTCATCTGAAATCCCGATTTAAGCATTTATTACAATAGATTGGAAAAAATGGAAAAATCTTTACTATATTTGCGTTGCGCTCTTTGAATTTTGAAACTGCTTCAACTCTGTATAATGCTAGATGCCAACTTTTAGAAATAAAATCCCTAGAGACAAGACGTTAGATTCATTTAATTTTTGCATGACCTTATATCGGGGTCTATAGACTGCGCTCCCATACTGTTACATATAATTTTAATATTCCTTCATGACTTTTGCGACATTATTATTTGCTTTTTATTCCAGTCCATAGGACTAATTACGCTCTTAATGAACCAATTACTTATAAGCGTAGAACAAAAGTGAGCCAATTTTGGCTCGACCAACAACGTCAATAATTCTGTACAACATTCACAGAAATAATTTTTGTTGTTTTTTTTTCACGCTCGTCAAAATTTCGCGTTTTTGTTGCTTTCTTTGCGTACACACAAAATCGAACTCGAACCAACATAATACAACAACAACGACTACGTCGCATCAAAAACAAAAACAAGAAACAATATGGGTATTAAAGCGTTGATGCGCAGTTGCGAAAATGCAAGTCTTTTACGCACTAACGCCTGAACGTTCAATGTGAATATTACAATCTTGAGAAATTGCAGAAGTAGTGCGAAATTTTCGGCAATGTGCTTGTTGTTTTACAAATGTCAAACTTTCGCAAGCCGCACTTCCGCAAAGACGCAAGAGCATTGCACGTCAACGCGTGAATACCCCTACTTTTTGTGTGTGTCCAAGTCCTTAGAACTTTTGAAAATTGTTGAAATATTATTGTTGTTGTAAATTCAAATTTGAAGTTGTTGTAAAAGCGAAAATTTTGCGCTGACTGTGCTGCATGCGCTTGGCTCAGTGATTTGAAAACGCTGACACCCTTGACTTAGATCGTGTTAATAACTTCGATTTAAGTTCATCAAAAAGAAAGCTTCAAAGCTTATTAAAGGCTTAATTTTTAGTTAGATTTGAAGTTGTCAATTTAAAAATTTTTTATTCTCATTATATGTAGTCTGTTAGGATATGCAATCCAAAGACTCAATTAACATAAACAAATTAAAATGATCATCTCGGTAGAATGCGATCCATTTACATGATCGTGATCTGTCTGCACGATTTTCTTAGTTCTTTGTGTGGTAGTTCCTGAGGGTATGTCCTACCTTACTTCTGGGGGTAATCAAACTCTTAGTATGCGTTCTAAGCATTTGTTGTTGTACAACAAAACTGATAGAACATTTGAATTAAATATCCTATCTAAAATATGTGAAGCTATATGATAGATATTTGGAGCTGTTAACATTATCATTACTATCCTTAAAATTACTGTTGGGTCTGTCTGGGCTCCGCTTTTTACTTATAGTTTTGAATGGATTGATTTTTAAACCAGTCTTGTGCGATTCCAGGTAATGGCATTATCGTAAGAAATTACAAAGAAGACAATGCAACTGCCAGCAGGATTTTTTTATTCAATTGACTTTAAGATTCGGGATAGATTGAAGATGAAATATAACATTTAGTGATCAGTTTTAATAAGAAGTGATTTCGGGCATTATAGCGATAACAAATTTGAATTACCCTAAACCCGTAACTTTCCTTAATTCTTGCAATATAAAGAAATAAGTAAGGACTTTGAAGATATTCCAACTTGAAGACACATTGTGGTAAAACGCAACAATCACCATCCATCCACAATGGGTGGCCATTTACATTGCATGCGGCGCGCGTCTATGTCCGCTGACATCAACACCCCTGTTGGCCATATTCAATAGACGTGAATGTGGACAAAACCACAACCAACACAGTAAAAATCGCACTCTCCCCTGACACGATGACGTTGAAACTTTGTTGTGGTGCGTCCATCGTCTGAAGGCGATTTCATAGCGAGACAAATGGAAATGAAGCGTTTATTTTGCTTTATTGCATGAGATAAGCCAAAAAAGATGTAGCAGTTTTTCTTTTTAATTTTTTTTTTTTTTTTCTTCCCCAAGTCGAGTTTTCTTAATTTTCTTCTTCTTCTTCATTTTCCACGTTTTCTTCTATTTTCTCGCTTAGAGCGCAAAACAACAAAATTTTGTTTTGCTTTATGGCATTGCGATAGCCACAGGTCGATATGCCATGCGGAGCGGCTCGGTGGAATGTGGAGGGGGAAGGCGAAAAAGGGAGACGCCAGTTAAAGTCGTTTGTGTGAATCAAACACGGAGGTACTGCCGCGCCAAACCAAGTGGAATTTCATTCTGGACGCAAACATGATTTCGCGGTTTTTCTTATCCGATATAAAACAGCAGAGAGAACACGAAATCTTTATTTGTGGGGAGTCATTTGATTTCTTTTTATTTTTATTCACCAACACTTACGCTTTGCTCGGAATTTACCAACTTCTGAATGGTGAGATGTAATCGAGCAGAAAAACCAAAAGAAATACATTCGCGCGGGAATTATTTTGCATTTTTTCTTTTCATTATTATAATTTTAAAGCATTATGTGGCATTTTTAACACAATTTAGATTTTTTTTTTCAACTTTAACAAAGACATCAGTTTTCAATGGTGACTACATTTAACCTTCAGTAATATAGCAAGTAACCGGCTTATGAAAAAAATTTAAATACCAATGTTCAAGTAGAAATAGAATTTCTTCTTGGATACTATTTTTTACATCTTATGCAATTACTGCTGCCGAGAGATGGAAAAAAACTACTAAATCATTTGTCCTTGTGCTAGAAAAACACCATATTCTTCTAAATCTAAGTAGGTTGACTTACACACTTCCGTTTCCTTTCTTACTTTTTTTGTTACTTTTTTTTATTATCACTTTGCTGCTTTTTCCCAATCCACCGCACATTTCCGTTACTGTTCTACCAGATTTTGTATTACTTTTTTTCCCCAACTTCCAAAGTCACAAGACATTTCTTATGTAAATTCCTAATCAAATTCACATTTCGAAGTTCAACTTGTTCAACTCCAATCTGCTGAAGAACATGAAAAAGTTTTAACTCTCAACACGGTTAACTTGTGAGAAGAAAAAATGTGAACTGCGAATGAATCCTTCTGGCCTGAAATCACAAGCAGCAGAAAAAGACGCGTGTGCAGCAAAGTAAAATACCTCCCATTTTTAATTTATTCTCCCACTTGACAGTAGCAGCAGGAGCAGTTTCTTTTTAATGTTTCCACTGCTTTATAAAATATGTTGTGCTACTTTTGAATAAAAAATCGAATGTATCGAAAATCTTTAAAAATATTTCAAATTAATATTTAGGGTAAGGGAGGGAAATATGGACCACCAATCTTCTTTTTTTCAATGGAACTCAAAAATCATAAAACAAAACAATTAATTTTATGTCATTTATTAAAGCAAAAAATGCACCTTTATTCTGATTCACTTTTAGATAAATATCTCATCAGGATAAAGAAAAAAATTAAAAAACTGAAAATACTCAAAATGAAGATCAAAAAAAGTGCAGTGTTATATGGACTATATAGTCCATATTGCCCCACATGTTTATTTGGTACAGACGTTGTATATAAAAATGTCACTTCCACATCTGGCACATTCTTCATGACTCCAAGAACGTCAGTTTCTACATTTTTCGTCTTCTTTTCCTTTGTAGTTTATGAATTACAAATAATGACCATCAGACTCGTCATGAAAACTGCAGCTAGATTCCTCAACTGAAGAAGATGATAAATACATTTGTTTTTGAGGCTTTTTCCTTTGGTGGTCCATATTACCCACAACACGTGTTGGTGAAATAAATGGTTTTTTATCAAAAACTCTTATGGTTAATGAACTAATTTGTGCTAATAAATTATAAATGGTATTCACAGACTTTATATAATTATAAAAAAAAGTGCAACATCGCCTGAAATGGTGCGGAAAGTGAAGGCTCGACTTGAACGAAATCCACGTCGTAGTGGTAAACAAATGTCCAAAGAACAGAAAATATCCCAGCGAGGCATCAGACGCATATTGCGAAATGAGCTCAAGGTAAAAGCCTTACCAGTTCTAAAAGGCACACGATCTTACACCAAAGCAAAAAAAAGTTAGACTGAAAGAGCAAAGGAGTTGTTACGCTTGCACGAACGCGGCCAATTTCCTAACATTGTGTTCTCTGATGAAAAAATTTCCCGATTGAGCAGTTCATAAACTCTCAAAATGATGATGTTTACTTGACCGAACGCTCCTACGAGAATATGAGCCTACGAACAGTCACGCGAAGTAGTTTCCCATCTTAAGTATGTGACCAACGATGGACGCTCTCCAATCCTTTTTATAGAGTCTGGTGTCAAAGTCAATGCGAGATATTATTGGGAAAATATGTTGGAAGCTGCTTTAGAGCCGATGGCACGCAAACATTTCGGTCGCAGACCATGGACGTTCCAACAAGACTCAGCACCATCTCATAAAGCTCGTGTGAACCAAGAATGGTTAAAAAACCATGTTCCACAGTCGCAAATCCGATGGACTATTCCATCTGTGCCATCCTAGAGAGCAAGGTGAGGTCTTAACAATATGCAAGTATTGATGCGCTGAAGAAAGCCATTTTACGTGAATGGGCCAAAATACCGGAAGATCACATTCGACCAGCATGCAACTCGTTTTTTGACCGCTTGAAGTCTATAGTCAAGGCAAAAGGTGGCCATATCGAGCTAAAGTAGCCGGATCCTAGTTTCTTTGATTATTTCCACACATTTTTGGCATTTGAATCAATAAAAAATAATTTCACACAAAAAGTTATGATCATTTGATTAGGTAACAGTTCATGCGCCTAACCCTTTGCTATCACAACATCTAATTAAATTAAGATGTACCTATTATAGCATATTTTAAGCTTTTATAAATGGCCTCCACAGAAAGAAGCATCAGAGACAACCTTATTCCTGTTAAGCTACAGTAAATAATTAGATTCGATAATGGTGCAGGGTGCTTAAGAAAAAGGTTTTTCACAGATCCAAGAAATTCACGCTGACGCATACATTTCATAGGGCGACAAAAAAATGGGTTTATTTTTTTGAGTTGATCTATGTTCAACTAAGGCTATTTAATACTGAGAGTATGATTTGTTTGTCTGTATTGATCTCTGACGCGGAGTGAGTGCAGCCAGCTGACTAGAGTTGTGACTGGTCATTGCAGGGGTTGAAATAAGAAAAAGTTATTACTGCAGAATTTTTTTTTTTTTTGTTTTTAATTGCAATTTTTAGCAAAATTTTTTTAATGTCTTATTCAAGTGATGAATACGTATATTAAGATTGAAAATTTATAGCGAAATTTTCTTCGAATGCATTTATAAAAATATGTGCAAAGTAGAGTTGCCGAGTACTTATTGTGGTTGTTACATTTAAGCCCAAATTGGTGAGGTTAGACAACTAAAACAACGGTTATAAGCTAAATAAAATGAGTATTTAGTTTCAACGATTAACGCAAAACAAAGTAATATGAATTAAGGTGAAAATTATTATTACAATTTTTTACAATATTCTGAAGTTATTACTGCAAATTTGAAGTTATTACTGCAGAAATAGGGTATTATTACAGCTTATTTCAATGCCTGGGTCATTGTCTAATTGGTCATCATGCCTTTTGACTGGACATAGTCTCCAACAACAAGTGCAGAAACTGTCACGAGCCTGAGGAAGAGGAAACAATTGAAGGAACTCACAAAAATTCACCCGAGTGACATTTAAAGAGTTTACGAATAGACGTTAATAAGAGAGTTAGTGGTATCACTATGGACCCTTGCGGTCTATGTGTGGCAATATTGCCGCCACCCTAACCTAACCTAAATTAACTTAACTTAACTTAACTTAAGTTAACTTAACTTAACTTAACTTAACTTAACTTAACTTAACCTAACCTAACCTAACCTAACCTAACCTAACCTTACCTAACCTAACCTAACCTAACCTAACCTAACCTAACCTAACCTAACCTAACCTAACCTAACCTAACCTAACCTAACCTAACCTAACCTAACCTAACCTAACCTAACCTAACCTAACCTAACCTAACCTAACCTAACCTAACCTAACCTAACCTAACCTAACCTAACCTAACCTAACCTAACCTAACCTAACCTAACCTAACCTAACCTAACCTAACCTAACCTAACCTAACCTAACCTAACCTAACCTAACCTAACCTAACCTAACCTAACCTAACCTAACCTAACCTAACCTAACCTAACCTAACCTAACCTAACCTAACCTAACCTAACCTAACCTAACCTAACCTAACCTAACCTAACCTAACCTAACCTAACCTAACCTAACCTAACCTAACCTAACCTAACCTAACCTAACCTAACCTAACCTAACCTAACCTAACCTAACCTAACCTAACCTAACCTAACCTAACCTAACCTAACCTAACCTAACCTAACCTAACCTAACCTAACCTAACCTAACCTAACCTAACCTAACCTAACCTAACCTAACCTAACCTAACCTAACCTAACCTAACCTAACCTAACCTAACCTAACCTAACCTAACCTAACCTAACCTAACCTAACCTAACCTAACCTAACCTAACCTTACCTAACCTGTATTGACTTTAGTTCTCCAGATATTTATACTTAAAGTTGCAAAATAGCTGGGAAAGTAATGACTTAATTGAAAAAGTTGAAAGTTAGGGCTTAATGAGGATGGTATTAGCTGTCAGATGCTATTAGCAAAACTAACTTCAAATATGTCTCAAAATAGTTTTTAATGAAACTTTAAGAAAAGATTCATTTGGAACTAGGGCCGGCCCTCACTGTGGAAATCGCATATTTTTACAAATATATCAATTATAAGGATTATAATGCATTTTTTTGTGAAAATTGAATATTCCATCTTACACGAAAAATATCGATGTTTCAAAGCATTGATAATTTGCTCAACATCTCTTATTTTACACAGCGCTTTGTGCATCCTGTAGATGGGCGGTTTTAAATTTTTTTTTCATTTTCTTTTATCATAAACGGAAGAAAAACGTTTGCAGCAACGCACGCAGCACATCCTCATCCGTCCCGTATTATATCGATGATACTGTGGAGGTGTGGGTTGAATTGCTTTTCTTTGGGTGGCGCATATTTCCACTTATCACGCGGCATTCATGGCTGTTGTTGCGGTGGTGGTAAAAGCTGCTTTTAATCAAAAGAACTCGCTTACTGCCACTTCGTTATTAAAAACTTAAAGCTGCAGTTGCTGCTACTGCTGCTGCATGTCGAACGCGATTAAGCAGCTGCCACAAATTCCGCGTTTCCTAAGCCACAAACTTGCTGTTGGATTTTTTCAGTTGTGGTTTTGTGTTGCGCTGCTTGGCTTAAGGTGCAAAAACAGGCAGTCAACTTTGTTCAGTATTGTGCAGTTTAAGTCTTTTAATTGAAGTTCAATTTGGATTTTGGTCTTCTTCATTAGCTGCAGAGTAAAACACAGGAGCAACAAAGAAGGGCGACAAAATCACTCGAATAGAATGGTATGGAATGGAAGTTCCTTCAATAAATTAATTGATCAAAGTTAGAATTTGTAATTAAATGCAAGAGCTTGGTAATAACTGATAGGTTAACGAAACTAGAAAGCGTCTTATTAATTACACTAGTGTACAAATGATTAAAAATTTTTTTCCCATTGAATGCCATTATTAATTTTATATGTTTTACAAAAAGTTTCAAATTTTCGAACAGTTTATTACAAAAAAAAAAAAAAACGGAAAAATAGGGCAAACCGCATTTTGGTAACTTATCAATGGATTGTATACAACTTTTGCATTTTTCCATCGATTTACTTAAGTGGTATCTTATTTTCTTCATAAATATATAGTCTATGATACAAAAAAACAAATATTTAAAAAAAATTATTTTTTCTTGTATAAATTTGAAGTTGATTTTCATTTTTTCTTAATTTTTTCGAAAAAAAAAAATGTTTTTTTTAGAAATCAATGTATTTCGCCGAAATTAACGAACCAACCAAAAAGTGATGTGAATATTATTTGTAGGTAATTTAATTACCTTGACATATTATACGTTTAAACACAAACATTGGTTCTTGATATATTTGTATTTAAATGGAACTATCTTTTTTTTTGGTCCAAAAACCGAAAATGACCGATATCTCGAAAACGACAAAAAAAAAATAAAAATCATGCGGAATTTTGGCTGTAAACTAGTGTTATTTACTGGAGCAGATAATAATTTACATTATTTTGCAAACAACAATCATGGATTAGATGATTTGTTTAGACGAGCGTAGTGTTCAATGCTTTTTGTAAACAAAATAACAAATCAAAACAAAATGCATGAAAAAAAAAACAAAAAATTGAAGGGCCCGTTTGCGTTTTGTTTCAGGTCCCACCACAGGTCTATCATCAGACGCATTTGCCGATACCGAGAAGTACTTAAAAGCAGACTATTTTTACTCTTTAGTATACAATACAAACGTTGGCCCTTCTAAGAATATTTAACTAGGGCTCCAAGAAAAGCTTTGGAAGTTATAGACAAAATCAGATTTATAGTTTCAATAAACTAAGCTAATAAGAGGGGCACTATTTACATTTCGGGAACTGGCAACACTAATGTCAATAGCTAAAATTTGCAAACACCATAATAAAGTTTGCCATTTTTTAGCATAAACGTACTAACAACGTTTTGATGTACAAGTGCTATTTGTTTTGCTTACAGTGAGTTAAGAAATAGTAATAGTGCCCTGCGTATAACTATATTGTCAGAAATGAGTCTGGCAGATTACATAAAAGCTTCCACAGGACTTGAATCTTGTTTATTGGACCATAGTTACGTTATAAAAAAAAATCCACTGCTCAACGAGGTGTATAACTTAAAAAATATTCGTCGGACAAAACAAGATAATTAAAGCTGAAGTAATTCTGCCCATTTTGGTTTTTTATGCAACTTTCCAGCATAAAATTGACCGAAATAAGTAGATTTAAAGAGTCCTTTCCTTCGTTTTCTAAAACGATCAAGTAAGTACCAAAATTGTAAATATCTCATATCAATTTTAAGCTTTAGCGTCTATAACTTTTTTGTTTCTTAACCGATCAGAAAAAATCAGAAAGCAGTTTAAAGCTAAGAATTGAATCTTTTTAATTATTTTGTTTCTAAATTATATGTTTTGAAGTAAGAGTATTCTTTTCTAAAATGAGCAAATTTCTTTAATTGAAAAGTTTCGCTTTAATTTTAAGTTATAACTGCTATAACTTTCTTGTCCGATCGTAAAAGGTCAAAAAGCATTTAAAAGGTTAAATTTTAACTTTTTTAATTGCATATAAAAATCTGAGTAAATCACTCGATACTAACATTTTTATACTGGGAGTAAGCCTAAAAGGAGGCGGACCATTTTCTAAGATTTTCTACACAAATAGCACCACTCAAAAAGGCCGCTCTATATATCGACGCATGATACGAAAAGTAGGATGATTCAATTCTCCTACGAAAAGTAGGTTGATTTATATTCTTGGACGAAAAGTAGGACGTTTCAGAATTTTTAAACAAAAGTATGATGTTTCATACTTTTTTATGAAAAATAGGATGTTTTACATTCTTGGACGAAAAGTAGGACGTTTCATAATTTGTTACGAAAAGTAGGTTGTGTTGAACTTTTAGACGAAACATAGGATGTTTCATATTGAACGACAAAAAAAAAAGGTGGATCATATCATAAGCGCGTATAAAAATTTGTTAACTTATTTTATGTATTTAAATTAACCTTTACCTTCCCTGTGAGCTTCTTTTAGTTTACGTCAAAAAGTACATAAGACTGCATATAAGAATTAAACAGTTCATTCCATTTTTTTTTGTGCCTGAGTTATTAACCAAAATTTTTATTTTGATTAAAAAAGTGGGCGTGGCAATTATTAAACAAAGCCTTCTTTTTCTTATGCTTTAGATACTCTTGATCCAGATCCGCATACAAAATTTCATCATAATATGTTGTATCATATGCAAGAAATAGCATTTAATGTGTTTTACTTGTATGGGAGGTTCCACGCGCACTTTTGATATTTTGCCTAATTTCAGGTCGTAGGTGCCTAATAGCAAGTAGACTCCCTATAGTTAAATTCAGAAAGATTGCTTTAGTAGTTTTCTTTTTATAGCGCATTATATTTTTGTGGAAGGTGCCACGCCCTTCAACGAGTTTTTCCAATATAACGGCATATCATATTAATACCTGTTAGCATAAGTAACATCCCCTAAATTTTCATTAAAATTGTTGGAGTCCTTTTCGAGTAATATTGAATCAAAATTTCCAAGGGCCGAAAAGTGGGCGTGGCACTTTTTCGATCCCGCCCACTTTTTGTTTGTTACAAGGTATTATTAAGCCATACCCGCTCACCAAAATTCATTCAAATACCTTGTATGGTTTGCAAATTATGGCCATATCAAATTTAAAATTTAATGCGATGCCACGCCCCCTAGTGAGCATTTACAAAGTTCAAACCTAGCTCATTCTTCATTGTTTGCTAATGTCTAACATTATCCGAAGTTTCATTAAAATCGCTGTAGCCGTTTTCGAGAAAAAGTTTTGCGCGTTCCAAAAATACATACATAAGTACATACTTAGGTACATAATTACATACAATTTTATCTCGTATAAGAAGAGAAGATACCTGATATTAATATTTCATTTACATTAGGAAATTGATGTAACAAAATAAGAAACACCCTAGTTTTTGCCAAAAATGCGCTGCAAGAATCAACGTCAACCTAGTTTTCGTGCAAGGCATCGAAACGTCCTAGTTTTCGTCCAAAATGTTCAGACAACCTATTTTTCGACATAAAAACTTTAACGTCCTACTATTATACACAAAACTTCGAAGAAACCTAGTTTTCGTCATATTTAATGAAACAACCTAGTTTTCGTCCAAATAAGTTTGAAACGTCCTACTTTCCGTCCAAGAATATAAAACAACCTACTTTTCGTAGGAGAATTGAATCATCCTACTTTTCGTATCATGCGACGATATGGTCTTGCGACACTGCGCGACATCCCGCAAAATTTGTTGGCTGGTTGACCAGTCTATCTTATCATCGTCTCTCAGTATTTTTATGCTTTTTATATTTTCAACAAGACACCAGGTTTTATCGCTCGTCTAATGTTTTTTGTTCACGGGACGGAATTCAGGTATAGTTACCAATATTTTTAAATTAATGCCTCACTTATTATCATATTTACAGGAAATCTTTTGTTTTAACAAAAAAAACATTCCATGTAGAGTAGAACGGGGTAATGTCATGCAGGGGGTAATGTCGTGCACTGGCTGTTTTAGCCCAAAGAATTGAATGTTTTACCAACTGTTTGTAAGGTAGGGACCATTGTTGTCGTTGACACTTCAATTGAAGTGTTTTGCTCCTTTTTTATCAAAAACATTTCGCCACTTCCCCTTTCATAAAATCTCTTCACTTTTTCTTAAATACAAAATTTGTCTATTCTTTTTATGAGAATTCAGAAACATACTTTTTTGTATGCCCGAAGCCTGCCCTGACTGAAAAGTAATTTGTTTTTTCAATATATCAAGCGAACAAAGCAAAATTTCGAAATACTTCACAGGAAACTTTTTGTAGAGATTTAAATTTGCCATCGAAATAGTTTATAGACCAAAAAAAGAAAGCAAAAATTTCGATTTCTTGTGTTTTTACTCTTTTGTCTATAACTGTTTAGGGTCAGAGATAGGTAAAGATACAGCAGAATATCATAAAAGTAGATAAAATTTCCATTAAAGCGCTTCATTATAAAATTTTAAGGTGAAAAATTGGCCGAAATATGGCTACTCGAACATATAATGCGTAAAATACTTAGAATCATTCAAAGAATACGTTAAATTTTTGGGTACATTTTATAATATTTAAAAAATTGGTAAAAAAAAAATTTAAAAAGGTCCAAAAAATTCTGAAAAAAATGCACACCTATTTCTTGGACTATTCTAAGCATTTTATGCTTTATACACTTTTTTCATTGTTTTGAGTAAAAACCGTTTTTTCGACCGCATAAACAAAATTTCTATGTTCGAGTGGCCAGCCATATTTCGGTAAATTTTTGACCTAAGAAATTTTTTATTTATTTTTTCATATTTTTTTAAAATATATTTTCAAATTTTGTTACGTGTAGCATAAAAATGAATGCATTGAATAAATAAAATAGTGATTTTTGTGTTCACTTCGCTAATACTTCACTTTTTCAGAATTTTACTTCGCAACACTTCACTTTTTACAAAATTTCACTTCGCTCAAACTTTTCAAAACGACAGCACTGGTAGGGACCTGCTGACCTACTGAGCTTATGCATATAATGCTAGCAATTTTCACCAGTTCGTCTCTACAGAGTAACCTTTTTTTCAAAACGCACGCTTTCGGGACGATAAAAGTGTTTTTTCATCGGGTCAGAAAAATAATTTTCCTTGCGGGAAAATATACCAGGTAAGTGTATTCTGAAACGAAATACCCTGCCAAAGAAAAGAGGTATTTGATTTCCAAAAAAATTTTGGGCTTCATCGAGTTATCGAAGCTAACCTTTAAAACGACCATTGGGGTAATGTCGTGCACATTCACTTACACAAACACAATTTCTCGCTACACAAATGTTGTTACACATGGATGTAACCAATGAAATTATCTTTCGATCGGATGCTTACTCGTTGCATTCGCTTGAGATGTACGGCTTTACGAGCATGTCAAAGTTGAGTGCACGACATTGCCCCGTTCTACTCTACACAACATATTATGTACTTTACACTTGTATAATAATGAATAAATACATGTTAATGCTAAATCTCCTCTAATAGAACCACTACCTATCATTTCTCACACATTTTGGTACCTTTACTATACTCGGAAAAACAATGCACGACATTACCCCACATATTTTGATGGGGGTAATGTCGTGCACATTTTTTTTTTTTCTTCACTTACACAAACACAATTTCTCGGTGCACAAGTGTTGTTACACATGGATGTAACCAACGAAATTATCTTTCGATCGTATGCTTACTCGTCGCATTCGCTTGAGATGTACGGCTTTAAGAGCATGTCAAAGCTGAGTGCACGACATTGCCCCGTTCTACTCTACGTGTTATTATCGATGGGTGTACCATTAAAATTGCAATGTTGTATTTTTTTCTGAGTGTGCAATGTGTGTCTTGCGTAAAAAAAATTTCTTCCACCAATTAACCATAAATATGCAACATTTGTGTCATGTGATTAATTGTCAATTAATATGAAGTTTTATTTGCAAAATATCGAACGAAAAGAGTAGATTTTTCGGTTGTTTGATCAGGGGTAAATTCTTAGCATCAAATTTAATGTATTATCTTCAAAAATTCCAATTTTTGTTCAGCTTTAGATTATGAGAACGATTTGACCTTGGTTGCTATGATTTTATTGTTAAAGTTTGCAAATGTCTAACATATGTTTCTGCTTATTAAAACAATTTCTAACTTCTATGAAAGTATGGTGAATGATTTCACTAAGTTGACTTCTCCATAGCACTCTCTCTGGTTATTGTTGTCTCTCAATGCTGCTCATCAGAACTTTTTCCATTTAATATTGCAATACTTTACCAATCAATCAAACTTTGTACACTCCTCGCTTAGCCTCCTTAATGTAGCATATGATGAAGTCAACATGCGAATGCAAAAATATCTACGCTGAATGTAACGAAGGAGTAATATCTCTACGAGTAACTAACTGAACGGCGACAATAAATAAAACTGAAATGTTGAAATCTTAAAAAACTCAACATGCAATATCTCAAAAATATGCAAAAAAACATCATATGACATTTAGCATACGCCACCTGCTCGAAACGTAGCATACATATAATACCAGCTAAGTACATAACATATGGCAGGGGAGTGAGCCAAAAAATGCCGTAAAGAACAAAACTTTTCCATCGAAGACTCTTTCGAATATGTGCGCCTGCTGCTATTTTTTGTTTCTTTACATTTTTTTGCTATGCCCAAGAAAAGCTTCAGGAAATGGCATATGAAACATTTGGCAAGTAGCGATTTATTTAATGTCTTAGCTCTCTCTCTCTTAAAAGTAGTGAAACTTTGGCTTAAATGTACGTAGTTGTGGCGCACACTCGTATCGCATGCATGTTTAAGTGATTTAAATGATTTATGTTTAAAGATTTTGACTTGAGGGTTAATATTAGCCTTTAACAACAACAGCGACGATATGGCACCACCACCACCACGATTGACACTAACAACGTGTGGGCAAACTACACGAGCAATGGCAACACTTGCAATATGTTCTGAGTAGTGCTACCGATTAGCTACAAAAAAATATTCCAAAATAGAACTTTTTGAACTAATAAATGAATTTCGACCATACAAATTCGGTGATAATAAACGCTTTATAGTGGAGAGTGTGAAGCTCGTGTGATATTTTCGCACTACGATAAATATTGTCTGTACATTAGGCGTATGACTATTAAAATGTTTTTCGAAAACAAAATTTAACATGGCTATTTGTATCATTTTTCAATATGTTTGACCATGTAAAGTAGGCATTTGAAAAAAGGCATACCCCTAATGTACACACCCGTATAAGGAATTGTTGGAAAATATTAAGTGTCTAAATTTTAAAGAAATCATCTGTTAAAATCATTTTGTAACTTCAGAGTATAGTATTGGTTGACCATTTGCCAAAATCTGTTGCCATACTTTCGAAATACATTCAATTAACATAGGGTCTACTTACCAGTACGAGGAAAAAGTAATGTCAAACACATTATGTCACATAATAATCGATTATCTAACCGGTATTATTACTCAACTTAATTGTTTCAATTCCAAACGAGCAAGTAAGCTGTTCGTGAAAACAGAAAACATTTGTAATCATTTCTAACAAAATGTCACCCAATTCATATTATGACATTACTTTTGCTTCGTATTGGTGCTTAGACCGATTGGTACTTCCACTCCTTAATTGTGCTTTTTCGGTGTTCATTTTCTCCCGCGAAATCTATTCGCTAATACTGAACTTTACTTTACTGAACCCATCGTGTTAAGTTTCTTCATTAGAAACATGCACTTTTTGTACATAAAACTCTCAGTACAAACTTTCAACGAGTGACGGGACGATATGGGGAGGTGTCTCGATTCCGTAGATGCCCATATTATTAAGAAAAAATAAGACCAAATCCGTCGGAGTTTTGAATAAAAGTTGCATTTTGCTGAAGTTGAAACTTCTGTGCGACCAAATCTTCGGAAAAGTTTTTATTGTAAGGCAGCGGTTTAGGTTTAGACTTACATCACTGGGAAAGCCCTTCTTCAATACACTCAGCGAAATTGCCGACATTGAAATTGGCTCGCTGCTCTATTACCTTAATAGGACTAACTGGATATAGATATCGTTAGTAAGGTGATTAAAATTTTCACATACACTTATACCAGTCTGTCGAGTCACTTTTGTGGTATTAAAATGGCACTTTTAATGCTACTTAGGTTTTAGCTTGCATCGCTAAACCGCCACTCTAACCTAACCTAACCTAAGGCAGCGGTGGGCATGGCGTAGCCCACTTATGGTGGAATTAGCCAAGAAGTAGCGTTTCGTAACGTGACTTCTGTCAAAATCTATCAAATGGCAGAAGCGTGTAAGCGATTAGTGAAATCGTAAAGTAGCGGTACGCAACGTTGAGACCTGTTGAAATTAGATTTTCAAACGTTGCACTACGTTGTTAGATAGAATAAATTAAATTTGGATGTTATAAATGGAATTTTTTGAACAAATTAGTTAAAATAAGTATGACAATGGATGCTTGTTTACAAAAACTGGAAATTTTCAAGTAACTATTAAGTTTTCAGGTGACATTTCGAACGTTGCCTACCGTTTTCACTAATCGATACTACGTTGGCAAGCAACCGTGACGTTACGTTACGAAACGCCACTTCTTGGCTAATTCCAGCATTACTTCATACTTGCAAATGTTGACAGCTTTCATAGTAGTCTTGGTCTTGATCTTGCACATTAAGTCTTGGTCTTGGTTTTGATATTGAGTTTTGGTCTTGAAAAAATTTCTAGAGATTATTAAGTATTTAAAATTTCGAAACCTTAGTTTTGTAAAGCAGTTGGATTTTTAAGATGCCAAATTTCAAATTGAGGGATGATTTTATCCTCGAAACGGGCGTAAAACATCTATTAACTATAAATTACCAAGGCTGAAAAGCAGTTTAAAAGATTAAATATTGTTTTCGCCTCAATAGAATTGGGGTGCCATTCTATGAACTTCTACAATATGACATCAAATATTCCTCAAAAGGCTAGTCAAATACAGTCGCATATACATACATACTTATGTTGTAATTATAATATAATTCTCACTTAATCTGTTTGTATTTTTTATTCTTTTGTTGTGATTATTCCTATTCCTGAAAAGAATGAAATCTACCGTTCCATGCAACATTATTTGAGGAGTGGCCGTACCAAAGGGCCTAAGTACCATTTCGTGGCAAAAGTAGTGTCATAATATGTAACGGGTGTCATTTTTTTAGAAATAAATAGAATTGTTTTCCGTTATCACCAAAAATTTACTTGATAGTGTCAAATTGGATCATTATGTTAAAAAAATTAAAACAGTCAAATAACCGACTATTAGGCACATAAAAAGTATGACATTATTTTTGCCTCGAAATGGTACTTAGGCCCTTTGGTACGGCCACTCCTCATTTGTTGAAGTAAGACACGATGTTCAACAACATATCTTTATAAGACGACGTAGGGTACCCTTTTTTTGCTGAAATTAATAGTCCTAAGTCTCCTGAGTAAAATGATAGCTTTTTAAAATCGAAACCTTGATTCTTTTTTTTGGGCAAAATGTGTTAATAGATAGTTTTCAAAGATCTTCTAAGGAAACTAATAAAATAGGTGAATCGAACAAAAATTTAAAATAGCCATTTTCGATGTATTTGTCGATGCTTATTCCTAGATAAAGCTCTTAATAAGGCCAAAATGGGTATCCAATGGAACTTTACCGAACATCTAGAAAATCTCGACTACGCTGACGTCATTTTCCATCTATTGTCCAAACACTCAGATATGCAAAGCACGATTGAAGACCTTGTCTTGGAATCGCAGAAGGCCGGCCTAAAAATCAACGCATCCAAGATATGAAGCTGAACGCAAACAGAAATGACATCACGTTTAAAGCTGGCAGTGATGACATCGAAAACGTCGCTGTCTAAATACGTCATTTAGACAGCATTATCTGTATGGATAGTGGAGCAAACGAGGAGTTCAACTCAGCAAAGGCGCGTTTACTCATCTGAACAAAATATGGTCCTCTTCCGTTATATCCACCAAAACGAAAGTGCGCATTTTTGATTTGAATGTGATATCGGTTTTGTTATATGGGTGCGAAACATGTCTTGTTACTGAACAACTAACGAACAAGCTGCAAGTATTCATCAACAAATGCTCAATTCGCATACTAAAGGTTTGATGGCCTCGCACTTTATCAAATGTCGAGCTAAATCAAAAATGCAATCAGAGGGCTATAACAAACGAGGTCAAGCTGCGCAAGTGGAGATGGATTGGTCATACTCTCCGAAAACCATACAGCGAAGTCTGTCGCCAGAATCTTGAGTGGAATCCACAATGCAGTAGATGACGTGGTAGACCCAAAACCAACTGGAAAAGGCTGCTGGAAAAGGAACTACAGGAATCGGGAAAGTCGTGGCAAGAGATCAAAGTCATTGCAAGGGATCGCGACGAATGGAGACGTTTCATATTGGCCCTATGCTCCTCCAAGGAGTTAAAGGAGAATACATACATACATCTTTTGACCATTTGTTTTTGTTGCCATGCTCATTTAGCCTCTATTTGGTTCTAAATTAAGAAGAAACGGCAACACTTTTAACGACAAACATATGCACCTACTGAATTTCTTTTGTTTTACTGACGTTTAACTTTCCTAGCGTACTAACACTAAATTATGAGTAATATGCGCTTAACCAAGTCACTTGTATAATGCATGGTTAAGGGCGGTATTTGTGTAGCATGCCACATGAAATACGACGCTTACATGCCACAGCCAAATGCAACATATACATATGAAGGAGTATCTACCAACTTTCAAATAGGCACTCTGTGTACAAACGTACAAAAAGAAAATGCATCATTTTTATGTAGGAAAATTTGTATAAATTGAAATAAACACGAAATCGAAAGAGGAAGATACGACGAGTATGAATATTTAAAGCCGGCGAATAGCAGATAAAACGTTTCTGGCAGTAATTAAAAATTGCCACTAACTTGCGGCTGTGACTGCGGCTAATTAATTTGCATTACACGCTTTACCTCCACATGTTTTTGAAATTAATTGAAAAACAAAGTCCATTCTTCACAGAGTCGTCCCACAGTTCGTGTGTTGAAATGTGTCCAGCGGTGTTTGCCGCTACTTTTGCTGCGTCGCCTAACGATGCCCCGCGCACTTTATCGAATTCCCCTGACGTGTTGCCACTTAACAATCCCATAAAGATATGAATGCGTATCCGAGCAAATCAATATGGTGAAAAATTGTTCATAAAATTAATTGTTCGCATACATATAACAAGCGATACGAGCAAATGTGCCTACAAAAGTTATTTACATGTGTGTGCGTAGTCAAACGACTAAATGTTGATGTCTTAATTTATTGAGAATAATTAATTTTAAAATGATTAATTTGTATAAAGTTAAAGAGTATAGCAGTTACTTTGCCACTAAATAAATGTATTTTCTATAAATTAATTTGTTTTTTGTTTTTTTTTTTAATTATTAATGACAGTTTGGCGCCGAAAAATAATAAAAGAAAAATTTTATCAATGTATTATTTTAAATTGATATATTATCTTATTGGCATACTTATTAGATTTTTTATCTGGATTTATAATCTTTCTAAAAGACGTAAGCAGCGAACTTTAAGTTTTTTCGAAATTTAATCTTTGATGTGACACATCAAACGAATGATAGATCACCGAAACTTCGTTTTAGAAATCATGTTGCTCAGAATCGTACCGTGTTGAAGTTAAGTTTTGTAAATGTATCTAATGCTCACACAAATTGGCATTAAATTTATAAAATCCGTTTGGTTAAATAAAGTCATTATTAAGATAAGTAAGCCCGAGGTATTATATATGAAGGGGTTAGAAGCAAAAGGGTGCCATTGACAAATTACCAAAAAAAGAGTTAAGTATGCGACTAGGAAGAGAGAGTATTTTCTATTAAGGACAAAAAAACTAAACTTTTTGGGGCCTCACCCTCTGTAGCGCAGCATTAAGAAAAGCCAGTTCGCAAAATTACATAGGGCGGCAAAAAATTTTTATTTCTGCGGCCTTAGTTTTGTGAGTAAATGTAGATTCACCAAGGTCATGCGATACCTTCGGTATAATTTGTTTGTTAGGATTGACTTTATTTTTCCAGATATCCTTATTTAAAAGTGAAAAAGTTGCTGTTTTGAGGCATATTTGAAGAAGTTTAACTATCACAGCAAACAATGTTATTATTTTAGTTAACGTCATCAAAAAGTGATAACCTTCCTCAATAAACCCTACATTTTAACTTTTCCAATCAGATCCTTACTTTCCGAGTTATTGCCCATCTTAATTCCATGCAAACAAAACCGATATGTTTACTCTTTCGAGCAAGGATTTCTGGAGAACTTGAGTCAATCTGGACAAATAAACCATACCTTAAGTATTTAATAGTGAATCTGTGAATCTGGATTAACTCAAAAAACTAAGACCGCACAAAAAAAAAATTTGTCCATTGTATGGAGTTGAAATACAATTACTTCAATGATTGATTACTCGGAGAGTAAGGTTCTAATCGGAAAATTTAAAAGCTAGGGTTGAATGTAAGTCACGATTACTTGAAATCGACTGGGAAGCCCTTTGCCGCAAAATCAGTGTTATAGTTTTGTTTATTTTTTTTTTTTTTTTGTAGAAAATAAGAATTAAACATAGCTTAGGAAAAAACTAAATACCTCAATTTTAAGAATTCTCGAAAAATTCTCTGTTTCACGTTTTTTGTAAGAATTTTCTAGAGGTCCGCTTTTAAAAGCTTTTAGTATTTTACTGAAAGCCTAACGCACTTGTATCCCTTTTCTTCTAAACGATTTTAAAATAGGTTTTGAATAAAACAATTTTGTTCTAAAATAAAAAATGCGATAGGCTTTCAGCAAAATACTAAAAATTTTTAAAAAATATCTTTAACAGAGAACTTTTTAAGGATTCTTGAAGTAATGGTACTTAATTATTTTGTTAGTTGTAACGAATCACTAACTACAGTGCTCTAGGATTTCAATAAAATGCTTATAACTTTTAAAGGGTAATTTTGAAAATTACATCAGATGGAGCATATTTTAAAGGTTATTTAACGAGGAGTCTTTTATTTTTTTACTCACTCTAGAATTTATAACCCTTGGTTAAAAGTATAAAAATCACTGTTTTGAGGTATACTGAAAGCTAAAATACAACAGCAGCAAAGGATAAAATTACAGTGATTTTTGCACTTTTATCCAAGGGTAACTCAGGATCCTGACATGATAGAAAAAATAAAGTTCAGATTCGTAATAAAGAGATCTCAGTCCATCATAAATAGCTATAAAAAATGAGGACGGAAAACCATGGTAGGACTAGACTGAGAGTAGTGGGTGATAAAATGGACTACCACATATCCTGGGATCATTCACTTTCTAGTAACTTGGGGTCCTACCTACGATAATCTGAGCTCAGATTGCGGTTCTCATATTTTGCATACTCAAGTCCAACCGGCACTCGCTCTACAACATTTGTACATATGTATGTATCTTAATTTTTCTAGCATTTTGATTTAATTTAATTTAATTTATTACAATAGTTAATTTTGATTCACTGGTACTACAAAGTTTAAAACCTTATGCAACAGCACCAGCAGCATAGATGTACAGAACACAAAGCAAACATTATCATATAAATAGTTAATGTAAATAAACTTAAAAATATGAGTTACATAAATGAAAACTAAGTCTATTTTAAACATCATTATGAACTTTGAGCTTTTAACATTTCGGCCAGTGAGAAAGTTAATTAATTAAGAACAAAACAATTAAACATAAGTAAACAATTGAAAATTAACATTATTGCATTACAGAGAAGAAAAATGAATCAACAATTGTTTTTTGAATTGCACCGCGTTATTACAGGATCTAAGACTAGTAGGAAGCGCGTTCCAAAGACGAATTGAATGTATGAAGAATTGCCTTTCAGAAGTTTAACAAGAATACCGTAAAAAGTTTATTGTGTTTGTACGACTAGAGCGAGAAGAATTTAACCTTTCAAACAAATAAAGAGGTTCAGCGGAGTATACAATCTTGTGCAAAAGCAGAAGCGAGCGAAAGTTAAGAATATTCTCAAAAGTCATATTATAAATTTTTTTTTGCATACTGAGAAACGTGATCCCTTCATTTCAACCCGAAAACATAACGAGTGATATTATTAAATAGCATATTTAGTTTGTTTTTATGTAAGTAATCATAATTTGAAAATATTTCACAGCCGTAAAGCAGGGTAGGGACGAGATATGTTTTAGCGAGCTGACATCGAATATGGAGTGGAGTGAAGTATTGTGTTGTCCAGAGTGCTCGGAGCATACCGTAAACTTTGCCAACAGTTTTGTTAATATGGTTATTCCAAGTCAACGTTCTATTGAATGTTACTCCTAAATTTTTCACCGTGTCAACATACTCAAGACTGCAACAACTTAATGTTAAGTGAGGCAGTGTTGAGATATCATATATATACATATATATATATTTTTGGATATAACTAGTCATTTAGATTTTTTAGGGTTAAGACTTAAGCCATTTTTTAGTGCCCAGTCAGATATACTTACAAGAACCCTGTTCAAGTACATAATGCAGTCCATTAGTTTGTCAATTCTACTACTAGCATAAAGTTGCACATCGTCAGCGTACATATGAAATTTGCAATTTCCCAAAGCATCAGGGAGGTCATTGATATACATGGAGTAAAAAAGAGGCCCTAAAACAGATCCCTGGGGAACACCTCTCTTGACGTGTAGAAAAATAGATGAACTATTGTTGGCAAAGACAGCCTGTGACCTTTCCGAAAGATATGATGACACCAGGTTAGCTGCACTTTGAGAAAACCTGAAAAATCTTTTGAGTTTAGTTAGCAATATCTCATGGTCAACTATATCAAAAGCTTTCGAAAAATCCAAAAGTGTTAAAAGACTTACAGCATTGTCATCTAAATTAATTCTTAAGTCCTCAGATACGTCGATAAGGGCAGTTATACAACTGCGTCAGGCCCTGAAACCGGATTGCTTTTCAGTTATGAAATCATTTCTGTTTAAGTAATTATTATTTTGAGCGTTAAGTAGATTTTCTAAAGTCTTTGATAAAAAAGAAAGAATTGCGATTGGGCAAAATTCATCTAGAGATTTCGGTACCGGAATAATTTTTACTTTTTTCCATCATTTCGGAAAGATGGACTTTGTGAGCACAGTATTAAAGATATGTGTAATGTAAGGGAGTATTCTCGGAAGCAAAATTTTTAAAAAAATAGGGCTTATTTCCTCATAGCCAATGGCATTCGATTTAACTGATAAAATGCTTTTATATACATCACTTTGGCTAACGCAAGCGAAACTGAAATTATTACCATGATCTAACGATTCTTAAACTTTTTTGCCTTTTTCAATATCTTTTCGATATTTTTCATCATTTTTAGACATCTCTAATTTATTTGCTTCCTAAAGCATTTTTAGGACATATCTCAACAATTTTACGACTTCTTCATTTTTGAGCATTTTTAAAACTTTCCTAATTTTGTCAACATTATCCGGCTTTCGAAGCATCCAGTCTTATGATCAAACCAAATTTATGTCAAAAAACAAGAAAGTCAAAAGATATCGTGGAAACTATGTCTGGAATAAAAGAATGCGTGAAACCAGAAAATGTTGGGAAGAATTGATAAGTAGTTGAAGTTTTTTAGTGAAAATATCGTATCGTGTCAACAGCCCTGAAGGTAGTAAGGTATTTTTAATATTTGATATTGAACAGAGCGCTGATGGAGAATGTTAAAGGCATAAGAGCCAGAGGAAGTTCGTTCCGAATATTGTCATATGTATTATTTTCTTCCATTCAGCTAATTGATGTTATTGATCTTTTTCTGCTTGTGTTTCCCTAGGTGTTCCACCAAAGCACAGATCGGCCAATTTCCCTAGGAAGGAGGAAGCGTTCTTTTTTAAAATTTTCCAGTTTTTGGTTAAAAATGGGCATATTCATATTTTGATAAATAAGAAAAAAAGGACTTTAATTAAATAATTAAATCTAAATTTTATTTCCGGTTTTTAATAAAATCAAAATAAAGGAAACAAACTCAAAAATAAATCAAATCAAAAACTCGACATATCTTCACCAAAAACAAACTTTAAATTCTCAGAAGAAATAAGAACAAAAAAAAAAACTGCAAAGGACTTTTCGATTCATTCACTCCGTCTCGAGGAAATAGCTGATGACTTTCCCACTTCGATTAATAATCAACTAAATGTTATAAAATAATTTCAATTTCTTTCCTTAATATAAGGTAGAAGCATTAAATTAAATTATACAACAAAATTAAACAAATATATTAAAATATCGGAAAAACAAACTATTTACATGATTTTTGAAAACTGTTATGCATTCGTTTAACAGTTTACATTTAATATTACAATTTCAAAATGATGAATTTCTACAATTTTGTTATTAATTCACTCAAGGTCTCTACCGGTTACTTTTATGAAACATATATTATATATTTATGTTTATAAATAGGTACATCATTCATATAGACATTTGTATATTAAAACTACACTACTTCTTAGATATGTATGTATGTACGAGTGACATACGTAGATATGTTTGAACATCAATGCAGCAAAAACTTGAACATTTTGGTGGTGTGAACTTTTGTTTTCAGACGAAGCACAATATCAGAGAGAATACACAAAAACAACAACAACACAAATAAGACCACAAGAACCAACCTACCAACGGTGTTTCGGTGTTTCATTGTGGCGGATGTCCATCGCCCGGGGCATTATAAATAATTTCTTTGTAATTTTTCTCGGGTTGAATGTTTTTTTTTTTTTTTTTTTTTTTTTTTTGATATTGTTATGATTTTTTTTCATTTATTACTATATATAAGTATGTATGTATGTGTGTATTTCCTTCATTGTTTTCTTCGAAGGGAACCTTTGCTTGGGACAGGTATTTTATGTTGGATCTGAATGCATGTGTATTTGTATGCTTGTGTACGTACAAATGTGAATGTGGTCACGCCCTGTGCTCTACAAAGTGGCCTTTAAATTTATTTAGCTATGGCGAAATGTTATGACTTTTATTTTATTGTAAAACGCTTTAAGAAGCTTAACTAAAATAACTGTTAAAATGACCGTTATGATAGAGAAGATCACAATTTTACTTTAAATTTAAATGAGATATGAATAATGGAGCTTATTGAAAGCAATTTATTCTTTAAATTTTGTATAGGGATTATTCTATTGAAAATTTGAAAATTATAAATAAGACAGGAATAGTCAAAAGAAAATTCTTTTATGCGCCGGAAAAAACTTCAAACGTGAGTTTTAGTCCTAAAAATTTTTTTTTTTTGTAGAAGGCTTGGCTCTTGCGAGATCTCGAATTTCTTCATATCAGAACAGTCGCGCTAACCTGAACACATATAGTTTGAGGTGCGTCCAGATAACTTGATTTGTCCGGTTTACTGGATTTGTTCAGAATAGCGAGTGCCTAGTAAGTCTGTACTGTACATAAAATTTGTTTCCTGTTTCATTGCTAGACCAAAAACGGGCGAATTTTTAGTGAATCGCTTTTAGATGTTCTCTTCATTGGAGTAATAAAGCTGTTGAGCAACCACATGGTGTTTTTATGTAGCAGAATACCATATTCAGACAATATCTAAGAAACTTCATTTCACTAGAATGTCGAGGTTTTCAAACGATATTGAACTCTTTGATGAATTTTGAACAAATGCCGGACTATTATAGAATTCTTTGGGCCTATGTAGGGATATGTGTCTTCCAAACTATTATATGGAGGGAAAAAAAAATTTTCTAAAATCAAGCCCAAACGATACTTAAATGAAATATTCAGAATTAAGCTCAATACAGCAGAAAATCATCCCAAAATACGCCAAACTTGTTCGCAATTCGAGCTCAAATTTGAGCATAACATAAATTTTGATAATTAAGGCCAATTGTTCCCAATACTTCCCATTTTGTACTTGTTTATCAAAAATAAATAAACATTCCCGTTCGCGTTTGATATCAAAGTCATCTGTGTGTTTAAGATTCTCAAAATGCTTATGTCAATTATGTCTTAAATAATTTCCGCTCGACAAATTGGGTATTGGAGGGGTATAGAAGCAAAGGCAGCAATCTCCATTTTGTTTACGAACGTGTTTGATTGTGTTTGATCACAAGCGACCATCAAATGCAACTAGATGTCACTATCAAACACGTCCATGATTAAAGGAGAGACTGTCGTCTTTGATTCTGTACCTCTTTGATCGCGCCTTCTTCTTGCATTTTATGATACCTTGTGGTCAAACACTAACAGACACACTCAGAAAAAAAATGGAGATTGCAGCCTTTGCTTTTATACCCTTCATTTGTGGTAAAATAACTACTAAGGAGTGAGATTAAAAAAATCTTAACACACGTTATACCTGGTACAAACCATTTCAAAACGATCAAGATTTTTTTTATGGCATCCGATTTGGCTATAAATTGGCATAAGCAATAGTTGCATAGTGGAAAAAATTACTACCAAATGTTTTTTCAAAATTTAAAAAAATGGCGGAGATATGGGACTTTGAAATTTTTAGGTTAGTTTTTTTTTGAGAAGCTATAACTTCGGTTGCATTTATCCAATTTTCAATTTTATGGTGTTAAATGATTTGTCTTGAAACAGACTTTAAAATAAAAACTAGCAAACATTTTTTTTTCTTTTCATATATAGTTTACACTGAAAAAAAAAAATTTAAATTGAGTTTCCCAAAATATGTCCTTTTTAATATTTTTTATTTTTCTTGTAAAAAAAGCTACAAGTGTAACTTACCAGTCCTCCAAAAATTGGAGTGGGCCTCCCAGTGGTTCTCCAGAAAAACAATAAAATGTAGCTTTTGCCGCAATTTTTCAGTACAATTTTTTTGAATTTGAAATTTTTAATTTAACATTAATTTGAATTTGAAAAAAGTGCGTTGGTACTTATATTAGTACTATACAAGCAAAAAAACAGTCAATAAACTATTTTCAGCATTTGAAAATTTTTTTTAATAAAAATTTTAAATTAAAAAAATGTACTGAAAAATTGGGGAAGATGCTACATTTTATTGTTTTTCTGGAGAACCACTGGCAGGCCCACTCCAATTTTTGGAGGACTGGTAAGTTACACTTGTAGCTTTTTTTACAAGAAAAATAAAAAATATTAAAAAGGACGTATTTTGGGAAACTCAATTAAAATTTTTTTTTTCAGTGTAAACTATATGTAAAAAGAAAAAAAAATGTTTACTAGTTTTTATTTTAAAGTCTGTTTTAAGACAAATCATTTAACACCATAAAATTGAAAATTGGATAAATGCAACCGAAGTTATAGCTTCTCAAAAAAAACTAACCTAAAAATTTCAAAGTCTCATATCTCCGCCATTTTTTTAAATTTTGAAAAAATATTTCGTAGTAATTTTTTCCACTATGCAGCTATTGCTTATGCCAATTTATAGCCAAATCGGATGCCATGAACAAATTTCTTGATCGTTTACACATGGTTTGTACCACCTGTAAGATTTTAAAATTTCTTTGATCTAGTTATATTTCTTTGAAAAATATATCAGTTATTATTTTTAATGACAAACATGTTGATTTGTTGTGAGTTTGATCAAAATGAGTGAAGAAAAAGAAGTACGTCTTAAAATTATTAAAAATTTTTAAAAAAAATCCAAATTGGTCCTACAAAAAATTGGCCAAAGAATTGAAGGTCTGCCATTAAACTGTTTCCAGTGTTATTAAACAGTTTCAGGAGAATTTGAACATCGATAGGAAACCTGGTACGGAAAGAAAACAAAGACCACATGATATTGGGTAAGCCAAGAAAATTGAAAGCATCTTGAAAAGATCTCCAAGCACATCTGCTAGAAAAGCTGCCCGGTTAGGAGCCATCCATAAATTACGTCACACGAATTTTAGAACTTTTAGACCCCCCCGTCCTTGTCACAGGTTGTCACATTTTTAGACCCCCCCCCCTGATGTGACGTCACACATTTTCCAAACTTAAGCATGTATTTAAAAATAATCAAAAGAAAACAGTTATTTTCATTTTTTTCTTATTATTATTAAATAATCTTTAATAAAATTAACATAAAATCAAATATTTCTGATAACAGAAAGAACAAATGACTAGTTGTGACACATCAAGCGACTAATTAAGTTAATTAAAGATAAAAAACTTAATCATCTTGTGTCCACGGGCTTTGGACCCACTCCTTTATATTAGCTATTACTGGTAAATCAGGCACTTCATTTTCGTTCTGAATTTTAGTGTGAATTTTAGTGTCTCACTTGCATTACAACGCCGCTTTAGAAGTTAAATGTTGTTGCTTGAGAGATTATCTCATAACGAGAGTTCTAAATTATTAATAAATATAGATCAAGTTCGAAAATTTTTTAAATTTTTTATTCACATGTAAATTTCGTGTTTTGGTATTTTAAATTTTAACACGTGACGTCACAAAGCTTTTGACACCCCCCTGCCCCTTGTCACACTATGTCACATTACGGTGATACCCTCCCCCCCCATTAACGTGTGACGTAATTTATGGATGGCCCCTTAGCCCTGTGCTTTGACTATTTGGTGCGAAAAGTTAAAGCCAATGCAGATTTGAAAACATACAAAGTCCAAAAAGTTCCAGACAGGAATGCTGGAAAAAATTTAGAAGCCAAAAGTAGGGCTTGGAAATTAAAATCGAATTTCATACGAAAATATTCATGATGTATAATGGACGACGAGACGTATGTACTGGCAGATTTTACGCAGCTTCCGGGTCAAATTTTAATGTTGCTGATGCTCGAGGAAATGTCGAAGAACAATTTAGAATCCAAAAGCAGACAAAATTTCTAAAAAAATTTCAAGCGAAGTATATGGTGTAAGCCATTTTGCCCAAAATTATTTGGTTTTTATGTCACCTACTTTACAGGAAATCTAAAGAAGTTTCTAACCGAAAGACTGATACAATACTTTGTATTTACTTTTAACGGCATCCAAATCTTAATACCGCTACCATCAAATTGTGATGCATCGCTCATACAATTACAACTAAATTATGTTTGCATATGTATGTATACATATATGTGTTATTGAGAATCATGTAACAATTTGTATTTATGCATGTAACTTAAGAATATGCCGTAATACCTCACTATCTTATCGATTGTTGACCGATTTACCTTGATAAGAAAGAAGGAAAGAACGCCCTGTCCTCCCCTAATTTTCATGGCACTCAACGCTAAATTTTGAATTCAACTGGACGTCGACAACGAGACTACGTATGACGCGTATGGTGCAAGGGCCCACATGTTTGCATCATTAATCATGACTTCTCGAGGCTGACACATTTTAGCCGATCGGCAGCGCATCATTGTAGGCATAAGAATATACTCGCAAACATATACAACCAATTTAGGCACAATGGACAGATAGAGGGATGCACAAACAGACAGGCAGACAGACAGACAAAAAAGCTGACAGTCTGTGTTTTGAAAATTACGATTAGCTGTTTAAAGGCCACAACAAAAGGGAGTCGTTTTGATGACGTTACCTCATCAAACACAAGCATGTAAGTATACGTATGTATTGACACAACTATTTGTAAGATATCCTGATAAATTTGTTTAATTTTATTTGTGTTCATTACATAATTATATGACAGTGAGTTGGCGTTTTTCAATGCAACAAGAATATATTTAATCGGTTTGGTAACTAAAACTTAAAAAGGTTTTTTTAATCTCGTACCTATGAATTTTCGTCAATTCTTTTTACAGTTTCAGATTGACTTCTAAGTCCAGGCACTTCGATTTCATTTGTGAAACCTATTCTGGCTAGTGAGCTAGATGAGCAAACCAAGACCTAGACGAAGATGGCTATGGTTGGTCTTGGTCTTGGACCGAAAGCAATGTTAGTTTTGATTATCATCTTACCAAGACCAAGAAAACTTAGTGTTGGACTTGAAATTATATCAGTCTGGATCTTAGTCTTGGTCTTGGTTTTGGTCTCGGTCATAGACTTGATTTCGGTGTTTAGTCTTGGCCTTGTACAACAATGTCAAGAGGGGAGCCCGATTGACTACATTTCTAGATAATAACAGAATGTTTTTAAAATCTTTACATATAATTTTAAAAAAAATGTAATCACTTGGTTTGAGAGGGGGGCCCATCGCCCCCCCTTGGATCCGCCACTGTGGTCATGATTTAAGTCTTTGTGTTTGTCTTGATCTTGACCATAGAAATAAAAAACGCCTTAAGAGTATGCAAAATTTCTGAACCTTATTTTTTCAAAGCAATTGGGTTCTAAAGATGCCTAATTCCGGATTAAGAGATTCACATTCATTAGCACACTAACAGTTTCTAAATTTCTAAAACTAATATATTATAATTGCTTAGTCAAGAGCTCTTATAACCGCCATTTGGTAATTGGTGAAGATAAGGACTATTTCTGTTCAATTCTGCCTCATTTCATATACTCTCTAAAAATAGACTCAGCATTTACTAGTTTGAAGTTGTAAGTACTGTGTAAGTAGAGGAGGAGTCAAATGCATGCCAAGATTTGGAGTCAGGCCCTAAGCCATTTAATTTTGTCTAGATAATTCTACAATAGCATCTAGCATGGATACATATCCAGTGGCCTTTTGGTAGAAGAAATATTTGAGCTATCAAGTGCAATTAAGGTCTTATTTGAAATCTTATTCTATGTCAAGCTATAAGCCAAAATTCCTTGCGGTCCAAGGAGTGTTCAGTTTTAGTTATTATTGTTGACTTTCTAGATTGATAGGTAAGTGAAGACTTGCTTAATGAAATAATTCAAGAATTTTCACAAAGTGTAGTCACTAGCTAAGGGAAGAAACATTCAATTACATTACTTTTGCTAATGCACTTTTTCTGTACGTGCTTTTGGGTAGTAGTTAAAGCACTTTTTGTTTGCACTTTTCGAAGTAAATTCATTTATTCAACTCTATTTCATGCAGCATTGCACCGAAAAAAAATTTTTTTTTTCCAAGGCTTTTAAGGTGAGTCCTTTGTTTGCCCAACACGCTTGATAATAATGTTTTGAAAGACAGAATACATCATTGGTATGTATAAGCCACCAATCAAGTGGAACGAGTAAATGCATGTGTCAACCCAGCGGGAAGATGTAAAAAAACGTTTACAACAAAAGTAATGACTACGTTTTTGCATTACTATAAAACCGAAAAAATAATCGATAATATTTGAATGCATTATATTTTCCATTTTATAGAATGCGAAAAATTACGAACTATTAATTAATGAATTTTTAATGGTTAATTAAATCAATTGTTTCATATTGAATAAAAACCCATTATAAAATTGTGATATAGGAATAAAAATTTGTGTTTGAAATTTTTTCCATTTCAAACGAAATAAACATTTTTCAGACGAAAGATAGAAGCACTCACACGGTGCTCTTGAACAGTCGATAGGTTTGATGAAAATGTGGAGAAAATCTGTGAATGAGGTTTAATTTGTGCTAGTTTAGTGGTCTGAAAAATGCAAACCCCGAAATCGTAGCTGATCATCTCCGCAAAATATCGCAAAAATACATATCCCATATAAAATAAAAAAATGAAGAAAAAAAAAAACAGAACAAACAAATACAAAAATAATTATATTTAATGTGTTTTGCAATGCTTAATCCGAATCCGGTTTTTGAGATATCTTATCCTAAACAAGGAAAAAATACCGTTTTTGCTATATTTTGAAGCTATATAACTATTGTAGAGTAGAGAATATTTTTACGTAAAATCCGACACATTGTCTCAAAGTTCTTATCTTTTTCTTTAAAACCTAATTTAAATTATGTCGATATCTTTATTTTTTTCTCGGAGATATCCTAACCTAAATAGTTAAAAAAGTGCAAAAAAACTTGTTTTTTCATTATTTCAGTTTGCGATATTTCGGAGAAATATAAAGCTATTGACATAATTTAAATGAGGTTTTAAAGAAAAAGATTAGAACTTTATAGATACTGTGTCGGATTTTACATATGAATTTTCTGTATTCTGGTATAGCGTCAAAATATTATTATTATATATCGATTTTGTGGTTTACATTTTTTAGACTACTAAGCTAGTACAAATGAAACCCTATTCACAGATTTTCTCCACATTTTCATCAAACCTATCAACTGTTCAAAAGCACTGTGCTAAGTTTTCGTTTACAATGGGATTTTCTCAAGATGGGATTTAGACGCTTGATGATTCTAAGCATTTTATGCCTAGTACACTTTTTTTGTAAGATGCTTTTCTCTTGCCTGCCTCGGGCGTTCAAAAGCCAAAAACTCCCATGTAGCGTCCGAATTCTATCTTGACTCATACAAAAAAAATTAAAGAACCGCTTTAAAAGTAAGATATTTTTATATGTGCACAACTTTTTAGCATTGGGTTATCTCCTAAACTATAAGCTACACAAAAACATTTTTTACCTCTTTACATAGGAAATTTCTTGTGTTACAAAATTGTGGAGAAAAATTTTTCTGTAAAAGTTTGCGTTAGCGAGATATTTGCAAAAAACTGATTTTACCGACCTTTGAGCCTGAATAACTTTTTATGAGCACAATGGACTTCAATGGACTTTTTGCTCTTTATTCATCATGCTTTAATAAAGACAATTCCGGTGAAAAATATTCACTTGGAATTTTTTCGCACAGCAGCTCTTTTTTCGTCTAATTTTCCTGGGCTATAATAAATTCAACATTTTTTCGTTGTTAAAGTAGCATCCTTATCTCAATTCATAGAGTTGGTATAAGTTAGCATTGACTTTTGTTCTCATTGAGCTTATTGCATTTAGAAGCCTTGGATCTCCTTCACAGTCAATCTAAATTTTCTACTAAAAAACTTTTTAAAAATATGGTCATCCAAAGCATTTTTCCTACTGAGGAAATTTATATTGTTTTGGAGTACATTACGTGGAAAAGCATGTTATATATCTTTGTAATATACAATTTAAAAATACATAATAACACCGTTGCACGCCATGTCGTTCATTTATAAGGTTTTACGTTACCTTTCCGCGAAGCAAACAAACTAACGTGCAATAATTGCCCTGAACCGGCATTGTTGTTTTTGTTATTTTACATGGTTGTTGTTGTTCTTTTTTTGTCATTGCTGGTATTACTTTGAATTCTTTAAAAGCAAAAAAACAAAAAAAATAAAAAAAAAAATAGAGAACTCAAAAGTCGCCATACTTTTTTTTCTCAGTGCACAGAAAGAAAATCAACTGGGTTTCCTAATTCAAAAGCTCTTTTTTTTTTAACAAAGTCCTACAAGTTAAGTGATTCGTGTTCTTAGTGCAACTTATTATGTTAGATAGTTTCTGGCTTAATAGTCACGTCAATTTATTCAAATTTTCGCTGAAGAGCAACCCGAAGAGGTGTAAGAGACGCCACTTTATTCTGAAAAACAACAACGGTTTGATGTGGTTTGTGAATGTGAACTGCGTGACTACCAGATATTCCAACAAAGCCCGAAAAAATTTGGTACATTGATAATTTCAAGCGAGAAGATCAAAAACTACATGGATTAAGATATCCCTTAACTTAACTCGTTATTAAAAATTGGAATTCCGAATGGTTCGTGTATATAAGTCTTGTAACGGAGGCCATCTACGCGGAGGCGGATGCATAGTTTCAAAACTTGAACTCCGCGGAAGCAGAGTTTTAACGGATGTGGAGCCGAAGGTGGAAAAATAAATGTATACATATTTAATACAAATTGTTGGGCGGTAGTATATTCCAGACAATTTTAATTTTGAGAATTTGATAAATAAACATACTCCCTCACGGTATAAAATAGTACAAAAAGATCAGAATCGGAATGGTAAGTCTGGTTTAAATTTGTATGGAACAAATTTAAGTTGCTCGGAATGTCGTTCCCAGAGCATTGAAAGTTTTCTTTTGATGCAAATAAGAACCATATATAATGGTCCATTTCAAAATTTTTTTGTTTCGAAACAACCCATATCGGCCAGGTGCCCGATCCCGTTGAATTTTAAAGCACAAGCTAATTTGGGCCAGATCAAGAAAAATCCGTTGGAATTTTTTGGATATCTGTAAAGGTCTTCGAGTAACGGTTTGGGTAGTTATCTATCCCTTGGGTCATACATATACTTAATTCGGAACAAAACTGGTTTCTGTACAGTTTTTGCAAGTTTATTTGAAAAAATTGTAAAGTTTCATTGATATGTCACTTTACATATAGTTCTATGATCAATGGAACCCACACACCTAATAACCACTCAGTTTAATTAGCGCAAATTTATATTTCAGTGGCCAGTGACCACGCGGCCAAGTGATCACATTACTTAATTAGTATAAAAAGTCCTTATTTTCAAAGATAAAATTCTGGTTTTAGGAAGAAGAAACTACTCTAAGCCGATATATTGCTTCAAATACTTTTTTATATTTAATGGATCTCATTTGGCTTCATTGGAATCCATTTATGTTCCAATAATTCATTACCAAGTGGCCATATTAGGTTCTTAGTATAAAAAGTCTTTATTTTCGACGATAAAATTTTACTTTAGGAAAAATAAACCACACTAAACTGATGTATTCTTTCAAACACTGTTTTTCTATAGATCCCATTTGCTTTCATCGAGATTCATTCATGTTCCAGTGGCCAGGTGACCAAAACGCCATGTAAGATTCTGAGTGTGAAAAGACCTTATTTTCAAGGAATAAATCTAGGCGCTAGGAAAAAGAAACTGCACTAAATTAATATATATTGTTTCAAAAACTGTTTTAGGTTCTATGAATCTCATTTGGTTTCATTGAAATCCATTTATCTTTCAGTGGTCCATGACCACGAAACCAAGTGGCCATATTGGGTTCTTGGTATGAAAAGTCCTTATTTTCAAGGACAAAATTCCGTCATTAGAAAAAAGAAACTACACCAAACTGATACACAATTTCAAACATTGATTTATATATTATGGATCCAATTTAGTTTCATTGGAATTCACTTATGTTTCAGTGGTCTAGGGCCATGTGACCAAGTGGCGATATTGGGTTCTTAGTATGAAAAGTCCTTATCTTCAAGTTTAAAATCATGGCATTAAGAAAAAGAAACTACACTAAAATGTTTTACGTACCTCATTTAGTTTCATCGAAACCCATCCATGTTCCTGTAATCCGTGACCAGGTGACCAAATGACCATATTACGCACTTCAAAACTAAATGCTCAAAGTGCAGCTACTTTTCACTTTAAAACAAGAATATCTCAAAATTCTGACGAGATATAACAAAACTGGTTACGGCATAATTTTAAGCATGTCAAAAACCTTTAGGACCACTTTACGGTTTTTAGAATGGTTTGGGATCTATCATATCTGCTCTGAAATGGACCAAAATTTACACGATGCTTTTTTACATCAAAATTTCACTTTTGACGCCCTGGGAACAAAGTTCCAAGCAACGTTAATTTTTAACCCACCCTAACGCTTAATGGTCCTACTTAATTTGTGATTCTAAGGTTTGAAACAACTCGAGAGCTGAGCCAAGCCAGTATATGCACTGACTTTTCCACTTTAAACTGATGTCACTACCTCCGTTATACCTCCGCTATACCTCCGTTTTACCGCATGCAAATTTGCGGAGGTGCGATTTCGTGCAGAAGTACCGCACTTGCGGATGCGAAGCTGCGTTACAACCCTAGTGTATATTAGTCCCAGTTAAGTCCAACATTTGAAAGATGAAAATGAAATGTAAATACTGGTTCTTTTGCATGATAATGAACATTACCTGACTCTTACCAACGGCCGTTCAAGTATTACGGAAGCAGGTTTTCATTCTTATACGCAAAAATAAGCAAATTGTGAGCACACCCGCTGACGATCTTATACTGCTCTGAAGTAAAGCATTCAGAAATGGTGCTTTTGTATATGAGGAGTGATTTTTCAAAAGGGCGTAAAACCACTTCCAACCTCAAACAAACCTAAGGATGCCATCGCCATTACCATGCTAAAATGCATCCTCTAGTCCAAAATTCATCACAAAAAATGCATTTTTCTAAGATGAAATCGTGATCAAAAGTCGCATTTCAGAACAAAAGGGCTTATTTCCATATAATTTCATAGAAATTTTTAGAGTTCAATACAAAAAGACGTATTTTGAATAGTGGCCGAAAAAAACTTCTAATATTTTTTATATACCCCAGGCTATATAGGTGCTTACATACCATGCCTATAGACATCAAAATAAACTTCCAAATGGTGAAATAAGAGTGATTTTGAAACAAAAGGGCTTTTTTCCAATCGTTTCAGAACAAAAGGGCTTATTTCCAAATGTTTTTTACTTTTTGCAATTACTGCAAATATGTTACAACAAAAATGTTAAGGGGATTAAAATCTTTGGTCAACTCACTATAATACAGGAGACATTAAAAAAAAATATGTTATTGTGAACACACCACAAAAGTTTTTTCTCATTACTGAAAATTTGTTTAACATGGTTTTACGCCCTTTTGAAAAATAACTCCTCATATATTTTTATACTTAAGTTCAAACCGAAAAAGAGCTTTCCATTGATATATGAATGTGATATTGTTTTTGGTCGGTGCGGTCAAACAAACTTAATGAATTATTGAAAAATTGTTAAAAAAACTGACTCTCCACTGGTGTTGTATGATAGATTGAATATAGTTTTTAACTAAGATTGCGGTGTATATTTTTCCCTGTGTAAAAACTGACAGCAGTACAAATAATTTTGGACTACCACATGCGACATGGCAGACATATTCTTGTGATTCAACATGAAAGTTGAGAAAAAAAAAACAATAAAAAATAAAACCAAACAACCGCATGAGTTTTGTACCTCAATCATGTAATTATTTCCTCAACCACTTCAGCAGTTCCAACACTAAGAATATACAAAGGTATAACAACAACAGCAGTTTTCACAGCAACAACAACAACAAAAAATATCAAACAACCAGTAGTATCACAAAAAAAAGCCGCATCGGTTGGTCAGCGCCTTCAATGGCAATAGCAACAAATAAAGATAGCGTGTTTTTCGAGCCAATTTTTTTACCTTAATATTTTAACGTTTTTTTTTTTTTTTTTTAACTTGGTAAATAAAAGTAAAACATGATTTCGTTATTCGTCGAATAGAAAAAAAAAATACAAGGCAGGACAGCCCAATCTCAAAAAAAAGAGTTCAAAGAAGCAGATATTCATGTTTTGTGACTTAATTTAATTCTGGTAAATTTGATCAAAATGACCCCTTCAGCGCTGTCGAAACTTTGCTCACATTAGAGACAGAGATAAGTTTTATTTCCTACAAAATGGTTGCGTGCACCTTAAAATTTGAATTGTGAAAAAAAAAAAAAATTTCAAAATGGTGTTTTTGATAGACAGATTTGAGGAATCGAATTATTGGCATTATGAATTTATATTTTTTCCAATTTTATTCTTATAAAAAAATATACACTGATATATGTACACTAATCTAATTTGAACGTATTAACATACAAAAGTGGTTACTCAGAAACTTAGCAAAAAAGGAAGTTGGGTCACTCATCATGAATGCATCACTAATTTAGGCAAATATCTATGAAGAATATAATTCTCAACATGGTGTACGGGCGAATCTATTAGAACGGAAGTTTCATTCGGACGGTGTTTTAACCAAATTTTGCAATGCGACTTTGTGTTATAGGTATATATTTGTTAAAAAAAAAAAAAATCTATTAAGGGTGTAACCCTTGCCCTGGACAAACATTAAATACCCTACACTGCAGTATTTTGAAAATTTGGCTTGCTGAGAGCGTGCATTTATAGTTCTTAGTATTTGAGTGTAGTTTAGTTGGATTCTCAAAAAACTCTTTCAGTATAGCACTTTGAAACTTTTGCTTATATGGGAGGTGCCACGCCCTCTTGTCCGATTTTACCTAGTTTTTGTTGTGAGCTTGCATTTATAGTTTTTAGTGTCTAAGTAAAATTAAGTTCGATTATCTCTAAAAACGCTTGCAGTATAGCGTTTTGAAGCTTGTGCTTAAATGGGAGGTGCTACGCCCTCTTGTCTGAATTCGGCCTGATTTTGTTCAGAGCTCACCGAATAAGCTTGCTAACGAAGGGCTACTTATGCAATTAAAGTAAAATATTAACATTTTACAATAGCAAGGCGGTGCATAACAAAGACAAACAAAAACTTTAGAACTTTTGCATGTGCTTTATTTTACTGTTGCTGTGATTCTCAACAAATCTATGCTAAAGGTAAAATACAGTATGCTGGCAAATTTGTCGGATGATTTGGGGCTTTTAAGTACCTTTACCAGATTAAACGAATAAATGATATGCTAAGTAGTTATATAGCTTCAAAAAAATGCAAAAAACAACTATTTTTTTGGTTTTTAGGTTAGAATAACTCAAAAACTATACGCTATAGAGCAATTCTGAGGTTATATTTGCGTTCAGCATCGCAAAACACATCGAATGTGATTATTAGACTGATTCAAAAAAATCGAAGGTTTTCAAAACCTCGATTTTGCAATCTAAATGTCTTCATTAAGCCGAAAAATAAAGCCCCAAAAAATTTCAGCTCGATCTAAGCATTTTAACTGGTCGCTCAACGAGCATTTTGATTGTATGTAAATATGAGTTACGATTTACGCAAAAACCACGTTTTTCGACACTAATTTGCTCACAGCTCCCGAAATAAGCCACCAATCTTAATTCTGACACCGGATTCTGAAAGGTAATAAAATTTTTCATAAAACATAACATAACACTTAGATCTCTCTGTAGTGACCTACACTAGTTAATAGGTAAAATCAATGAATTTTTCAATTTTATTCAAATGTAAAATCAAAATGCTCGTTGAGCGACCAGTTAAAATGCTTAGATCGAGCTGAAATTTTTTGGGGCTTCATTTTTCGGCTTAATGAAGACATTTAGATTGTAAAATCGAGGTTTTGAAAACTTTCGATTTTTTTGAATCAGTCTAGTAATTATATTGTTTATTGTAAGAAAAAAATTATTTTTTTATATGGGGAAAATGATCCAATTAGAAAAGGGGTTGTCTCAAAATCTAGTCGAAGTGTCACGAGCGAAAATTTTTTTATACATCATTTGATTGATAAGTAAACAGAATCTGAAAAAAAAAATTAATGTGCTACGACGTTCGATTTAAAACGGGTTAAGGCACGTCGCACAGTGGTCTATAAGAGAGCGCTAGCCGGTCATAGCTCCGAAAATTTTTGTATTAAAAGTAAAATTTTTGTTGCACAAATTTAAAGTTAAGCATCTAAATAACATACTTCAAGTAAGAGAATACCAAGAAATAATACCATTTCTGAGTTTTCGCGTCTTAAACTTGCTGAATTCAGAAAATGCAAATTTTTTCAAAAAATCTGGTAAAATATGTGAAAGTTTAAATGAGTGCATCTTTAAAACTAAATGATCTTACCTTCTGAAACTTATGGTAAGAATAATATGATTTATTTTCTAAAGATTTTCGTATAAGACGTTAGTTTTTTTTAATATAAACGGATATCCGGATCATTACAAAAAATCTCTTATTTCATTACCCAAATTTACGAATTTTGCACTCTGTAGACTATAACTAAAATGTTTTAAGGAGTTGCAACGGCTAGATCATTTAGGTGTTTAATATGATGTCAATAAGTTCTCTTAACGTTCTGCGCATTTATTTGGCTCCCCCTTCATACCCTTTTTTGGGCTACGATGCGTTTTTCTTGAGCGACTTTTCTGTATTCTTGCAACGCTCCACTTTCGTGAAACTAATAACAGCCAATCTGTTTGAGATAAAGCAATAAAATTCGAAATCTGAAATTGAATTGGTAGCATGTATTTATTTCTTGAAAATGGGATTGGTCGGGTCAAGGACACGCCCACCTCCCATATAACCAATAAATTTAAATCGCCATAAGTTACGAACTAATATTTAAAGTACAAAAATAATATTAAATATCTGAGATAGCATTGATAGTTTTAAGACACTTCGTGAAAATGGACGTGATGGGGTTAAGGACACGCTCACCTCCCATATAACCAAAAAATTTGAAATCACCATAACTTTGTGAATATTTCAGATACAACAACAATATTTAATAACTGAGTTAGTATTGATAACATTAAGTCACTTGATGAAAATGGGCCTGATCGGGTCAAGGACACGCCCACCTCCATTATAGACCAAAATTTGAAATCGTCATAGCTTCGTAAATGTACAAAAATAATATTAAAAATCTCATAAAACCGCCTTAGCCACAATTTTGTCGGGTTATAATCAATTTTTTAGAAAATTTTCCGTCATTTTGGATATGCCATTTTGATTTTTAAAAAATCGTTTTCAGATTTAGAGTCAGCGAGGCCCAAAACATAAAAGCTGATATTTTTTTTATAAAAAATAACCAGAAAAGAGTTATGACCAGCTAGAATAGCATTCTAGACCACTGTGCGTCGTGAGTTGTTATCGATTGCCGACTACAGCCGAATGAATGCTCGCAAAGAGTTGTAACTTAAGCATACATACGAAATTAAATAGGCAAATCAGAACGAAAGTTCATTTTAGTTCCATGAAATTTCAAGTTCACTTTATTCTAGCACTTTTGCTCTGGGCACATCATAAAATAAACCGATGATTTAACATCAAAAATAAATTTTTCAAATCATCTTTGTGAGAGAATTGAACACATCGCTGAATGTATTTGACAAATGGCAGAGTAAAATTTTTTGCACAGTGCTGTTTGGCCGCTTTTTACACACAATGTGTGAAATTTTACACAGTTTTATTTAGAATGTATTACTAAGCTAGTATATATGTACATACATGCATACACCATTCGAAAAGTAATTTAATTATCTTTCTGACAAAGTCTCAGTAATTGGAGTCTAAAAAGTCCTTCTCTCTCTACAGGTCAGCTGATGTTAAGTCATACCTCGGAACAAAATTTAAAAAAAAATAAAAATATTTCAAATTTGTTAACCAAATTTCTAATGGAAATGTACATTATCCAATATTATTAAAATGCATGGCTTGTGGTTTATTGCGCCCATATAACTTAAAAAAAAAAAAATAACAGAACAAAACAAAAAAATTTTAAAAATAAAAGCTTCATTTTTAATCGTCGGAAAAAGTCCGGATTTCAAAGATTTATTGAAAACGGAAATGGGATTTTATAGCAACAGCAACAAACGTTAGTGGAAAAAAAATTAATTCATGTTAAGGCAAAAACATACCTACCAAAGTTCAAAGCAAACAAAAAAAAAAAATACATAAATCTATAGAAACAACTTAAAAAAAATGGCCCACACAAAATAATTAGACGAGTATTTCTTCCGAATTTTTTTGTGTTTTCTTGATAACTTCGCGTCTATGTAAAATTCTACAAAACTTATGGCAAAAATGGCCAAGATAAAATAAAATGAAAAAACGAAAAAAAAATAATCTTGAAAATTATTACAATATTTTCATGCAACAGCAAAGAATTACTTTTGAATAGAGGTAAAAAATGTACAATTAAAAAAACAAGTAGTAAAAATTTTAAAATTTGTATATATTCGGGCTTCACGGTCAATTCAAATTATAACTTTGTTTTAAATTTTAATTTGAAGACCGAATGTCCATAAATTTTACAATTAAAAAAGTCACAAAACCAAATAGAAAACTTAACATATTCAAAAATGAGTACGAGTATGTAACGTTTTACCGTAAACAATAAGGATGAAAAAATATCTTTAAAAAATAATAAAATTTACGAAATTTCTCTCAATTCGATTTGATCATGTTTAGAAATTTTTTTCATATATCGAGATATAACAGAAATAAATTTATTAATACTTAGGAATCTGCAAATTTGGTTAAATGGCATTAAAAGACTTTTACCATGCGTATTCAAACGTTTTATAGAGTATGGCATGAAGGCTTTGTCAATAAAATTAAACACGTACTGCCTTTTAACGTCCACAAAACATTTATCTCTTAGATATATTAGATATAACAGTTGTGTTTCATCACCTTTAAAAATGAATGCAGGTGTCTCTCAAGGAAGCGTGCTGGGTCATTTTCTGTACTTACTGTACACCTCTGATTTACCTATTATACTGTTCGAGAATTTCCTGGTTTTTCCCCAGCATGTCAGATTTTTTTCAAATTTAATATGAAAATATGACATAATAATGTTGTTTAGGATTAAGATTTTTTGAACTTATTGTTAGTGTCCGAAGATGAGAAGATTCAATGAATTAATGAAGTAAAAAAAAAATTTCACAGTATGCCCAAATAATTGGCCCTATGCTCCCCCTAGGAGTTAAAGGAGAATACATATGTACATACATGCCCAAATAAAGATTTTCTTTTTAAAACAATAGTTTCAGTACACCCCGGCATCGGTTATTTGATTCCTAACAACTTTTTAAAATGTTTATATTCATATCGTATATTAATTCGTTTTTGCACCCTACACCAAATGCACATAAGTATATAGGCATATCCGAAAATAATCTTCACTTATATGACCCAGGTTTTAAGAAAAATTTTTTTTCATATTCTATAAACAAATGTGGAGAAATATATCCTAGACGTGTAAAATGAAAATCCCAATAGGTATATAAGAAAATTTCTACATATGGAGTGTGAGGATGTTTTTTTTACCTGAAAATTTCTAGATTTCCGATAACATACGAGAGAGCACACACTTCAAACACAGGGTACCTTTCCGAATATTCTCAAGTAAAATTCAGAAAAATCGTATGTGAGACATATCGACAGAATGGGTGATTTTTAGCGGTATGTGAAATTTAACGTTTTTAATTTTTTGCTCTTCATGGAGAGCTTAAATTAAAAAAATATCCGAAGCAAAATCGATTTATTTTTCATCAAGGAATTTGCTTGAATTTTTTCAGAATTTTAGAACATGTTATGTGGCCGTAATGAGCGATTTAGAGTTTTTAACCCATTCTGTCGCCATGTCCCACACACGATTTTGCTGAATTTTACTTGAGAATATTCGGAAAGGTTCCATATTTTCGGCAATCTCGATTTATCTGAAATTTTCACGTAAAACGACCTCCACACACCCCCACATGTCGAAATTTTCTTGTACACCTATTGGGAATTTCATATTACACGTCATGGAATATATTCCACAACATTTGGTTATAGAATATGAAAAAATAAAAAAATTTCTCAAAACCTGTGTCATATAAGGGAAAATTATTTTCCGATACGCCCATATGGGCAGGGCCACTGTTAGCAACGCTTTGTTTGTACACACATTTTTGCTCATACCTTTTCGAAAAATAATAAAAAGTCACAATTTCTTCAGAGCATATCGTCACCAGATTCACGAAAGTGCAAGTTTTTCAGTTTTGCACTAATGTGGTTTTCTAGTACAAAATGGTTCAATAAAGTTATGCCAAAAGTATGAAAGCTATATCTGAAGTGGTTTAACAGCAATTGCAAACTTCATTACACGCAAAAGCAAAATTTACATATAATTTTCATATTTAAAAAAATTTCAAATAGCAATTTCTCAAATTCAATTATTTTCACATTCGTGAATCTGGCCTAAGAGTGACGATATAATAAAGCTCCCTGAGACTTATATTTTTTAGTAAGGAAGTTTTGCCTATCACTAGCGGCTTTTGAGTTATGAGAGTCGTTAGTAGCGTTGCAATATTTTTGAAGTGAGTTTCAAGGTCGAGCCCCCGCTATAATAAGAAGATAAATAATCAAATTAACGTTAGAAATGGTAATTGTGCTGAAAAATATACTTTTGGTGAAATTAAAGACGTTAAAACGACGTTAAGCAAAATCGTTAGTAACGTTTCGCTTACGAATTTCTATAAATGAATACAGAAAAACAAGTTAAAGTGTGTGTTCTATCCTTGCAAAAGAAGAAAATAAGTGATAATTTAATTTCTTGGTTGATTTAAGTTTAATTTCAATTTCAAAAGAAGTTTCAAATGCACATTAAGTCTTAGACTTTTATAACACATCAATAGCATAAAATATAGTTTAAAGTTTGCAATACATTACAAATTTTATGCTCCAAAACTTCGATACATCTTTTTTTTTTTTTTTTTTGAATTACGATTACGCCAAAACGGATAAGCAATTTATTGCATAGGAAACTATGTTTTCTCTAAAATATCTATCTTAATCTTTAATTTCAAACATTTTCTTTCTAAAGGAATCAAAATTTTTGCCATTTTTTCTTTTCACGAGTAAGTTTATATTAAAGTGACATAAGAGAAATAGTCTTTTATATTTGACAATGGTATTTTTCGATAGCAAAAGACGTATTCTGATACAATATTGAGGAAGATTTTAAAAAAAAAATTGTATAGTTTTGTCTTACCCATATTTATTTTGTTCTTCCGTTTGTAATGCAGAAAAGGATGCATGGCAGTTATATAAAATTATAAGTACGCCCATTCATTTTAGGCGTCACGTCCTGAATCGATTAAGCTATGCCTATTTGACAGTCTGTTGAAATCATTTTTACGGAAAAACGAAGCAAGATAATTAGATTAAACTTTGTATCGTCAAAGCTTGCTACCCATCATATGTTTTAGTTTACGAAATTATTTTAAGTGTAAAGAAATATCTTTGATTCATGCAATGACAAATACAAAATACAACTGACCAAGACAAAAAAAAAAAAGAATATTTTCCAGCCATGCAAAAATCAAAAAGTAATGGAAGAAATAAAAAGAAAAACCCAAACAGCACCAGTTACAATTCAGCAATGTACTGCATTGCCAAAATAAGCTGTTCTTTTTTTCTTGGTTTATCACCAACGAATCTTAAAAAGGAATAAAAACTGCGCTGTTGGAATGGTGATGCTGGAAAACGCCCACATTGTCTGTGATCTGCAAAAGAAAACTCTTTTTTTTCTTGATGCTTTTTATTTAAACTCTATGAACCAGAAAAAAGAAAGACTAATTTGTTTGCTGCCTTTATTTAGCCTTGGGCTTAATTTTTTCAATCTGATTAAATTGCTATTTAAAGTAATTTTAAAGAAGTTTGTATGCAAAATGAAACTTAAATAAAAATTGAATAAATATAAGGAAATGGGTACGATTTGAATGCAACACTTTTTGTTTAAAAACCAATTAATTGTTCGTATTTGTTAATAATTCAGCATCAGTTTTGATACTTACTTATTGAATTATCTCCTAAAAAGAAAAAGAAAGAAGGAATTACTATAAATTTTAATTATTCATGTACATATTTAAATATTATATATTGTAGAGTAAGTTCATAATATAAAATAAATAAAAAAAAATGAAAATCATCAGTGAAATCTGCACATACTTAATGTACTTAGCACGAAACAAGAGCTAGAAATAAAGCAAACGTAACTAATGAAAATGACTTAACAGCACGAAGTATGCATACTAGACCGGTGCGTTTTGAACGAAAGTTCAAAATTTGTCGCGCAACCGGCAGAATTGTAAAGTTTAACTATCGACATGAAGATTGCCGCCACCCTAGCTCTGAGAGATGACGGAAAGGGGTGTCGATATATTTTTGAAGGTTGAAAAACGTGGTTTAAAAATGCATGCTCACAGGTCCGAAGTGAATCAATGCTCAGCTTCGTAGTAGGTCGAAAACTGAAATTCAAGACATGGATTCTTATGTATTTTTTCCCGTAGAATTGAATGGCATCATTAGTTTTCTGATTAGCCGTCCATTTTTGGCGTTAAGTGAACTTTTCAGCTCAAAAAAGTCGAAATTTTTCCAAATCCCCTGTTTGAGCACTCCACAATTAAATAGAAAAAATCTTAGAAAAATTTGAAATAAACATTTTGTTAGAATTTTTTCTGACGAATCCAGTGGTACCATCTTTTTTGCGCTGCAATATTATTTTCATTCATGAAAAACGAATTTTTAATTTTTATTATCAAAAAATATCACGAAATTGGGCGTAAATATTTAGTCAACGACGGTTCTGAAGGTCCGGACGATTTTTTTTTTTCGGTGCCCCCTAGTAAAATTTTTTTAGAATATTTTTGGAAATTTTTTTAACCCATTATAAACAAGTTTTTGAAAAATTGGTCAAAAAGACCCTTAAAAACGCGATATAATGGGTTAAGATGTTCACTTAACTTATTGTAGAATCAAGCATGGAACAATATTTTAGAACATTTTAACCCATTATAAACAAGCTTTTGGAAAAAGGGGTCGAAAAGACCCTTAAAAATTCGTTATAATGGGTAAAGACATTCTAAAATATTGTTCCATGCTTGATTCTACATTAAGTTATGTGAACATATTAACCCATTATATCGCGTTTTTAAGGGTCTTTTTGATCGTCCGGACGTTCAGAACCGTCGTTGACTAAATATTTACGCCCAATTTCATGATATTTTTTGATAATAAAAATTAAAAATTCGTTTTTCATGAATGAAAATAATATTGCAGCGCAAAAAAGATGGTACCACTGGATTCGTCAGAAAAAATTCTAACAAAATGTTTATTTCAAATTTTTCTAAGATTTTTTCTATTTAATTGTGGAGTGCTCAAACAGGGGATTTGGAAAAATTTCGACTTTTTTGAGCTGAAAAGTTCACTTAACGCCAAAAATGGACGGCTAATCAGAAAACTAATGATGCCATTCAATTCTACGGGAAAAAATACATAAGAATCCATGTCTTGAATTTCAGTTTTCGACCTACTACGAAGCTGAGAATTGATTCACTTCGGACCTGTGAGCATGCATTTTTAAACCACGTTTTTCAACCTTCAAAAATATATCGACACCCCTTCCCGTTATCTCTCAGAGCTAGGGTGGCGGCAATCTTCATGTCGATAGTTAAACTTTACAATTCTGCCGGTTGCGCGACAAATTTTAAACTTTCGTCCAAAACGCACCGGTCTAATGCATACCCTACACAGCTGTTGCTAGAGCCATCGAGTAGTTTCCAACTTTTGCCAGCATCTACATAAGCGTGTGCATTTGGGATTGCAGTTTAGCTTTAGTTTGATTACAGTGCAGTAAATTTAAAGTATTATGTAAACGAAAGTCTTGTAAGTATAAGTAGTAAAATTGTAAAAATTTATTTTTCTCAGTATTTTATGTAAAAAAAAAGCAAAAATAAGAAATTTTAGCGAAAAAAAGTACCAATTTTTTTGCCTTTAAGGACCAACGGGAGACGGGTGTCCCATTTGACCTTAGCACCCTGTAGGAAAATAAACTGGTGAATCAAAAATTCCTTGACATTTCTAAAAAGCTGAAAGTCTGTTACCATTGCTACTTAGACGCTTCATATCGTTTATGTAGCAGTATTCGAGATAAAATCAACTGAAAATTAGTTAAAAAAAACACAATTTTTTGGATTTGGGATCAACATGTCCTGAGGAAATAAAGCTAAATTTTTCTGGCACACTTGAATATCTATATCTACTCTCTATCGACGAAGACCAAAGAAAATGTGGGTCTGACATTGAAAGATTCAAAAGGGATACATATGTCCCGTTGGTCTTGAAAGGGTTAAGCTTTTTCAAATTATTTACTGGTGCATTACACCCTAAAGTATGCTTTAAAATATTGTGAATTGTGTTTTTTTTTACCTCTTCTCTTAACTCACCTCAACATCGTCGAATTCCAACCCCACAATGTATACAACAACATCAATAACAACAGCAACAACAACCGCTGCAATAAACAGCAAGGAAGTCACAAAGACATTTCTTGTCCTTATCGAAAAATTTAAAATACTTGCAAAATCTATAAATTCCACGGTTTTATAGACATTTGCGTGTCTATAGGTGGTAAGGTGTGTGTAACTCTTGAAAAGAAGTTAAACATTTTGATGTCGAAGCTAAGCGACGATAAAATATTTTTGTCTTTCTTTAAAATTACATTTAAAAACAACTTTATCACTGTGGAATTATTATATCTAGAATCATTAATATATACCACCTATACCACAATGGACAAACTTTGGTCTAAGTGTCTTCGTAACTAAATATTTAGCTTGCTGGACAGCCCGTTTATCCTTAGCCTTCAATTGCAAAGTCATAAGAATTACATTGGTTTAACATTTTAGTGATGATCTCTCATCAATCCAACAGTGGAGCTGGTTCAGCGAAAGCTATATTCTGCTCCCGATAATTTAAAAGGTGGAATATGATTGCGCTTTTCAATGCCTTTGAAGAGTGCAGATCATTGCACTAAAAATTTGCTCCAAGGTTGCGACACATCGTTTTAAATGTAAATTGTCGTGCTGAACGCGAATCTGTCTTTAGTTTTTCCAGTTTATGAGATATTTACAAAAAACTTAAAAAAGATTTTTTAATGTTTTTTTTGCTTTTTTAATACTAAGCTTTTATGTGTAAATAAATGTGAAAAAAGATACTTTAACACAAATTTTGACCTATTAATGACCAAAAACGGATTATTAGCTTGGGCGCTGAAGCATCTCAAAAAATAAAATTTTTTATAATTTTTTCAAGTTCAACAGGACGTAGAAAAAAAAGCTCTATGAAAGAAAAAAGCTAAGGAGCTTATCCCATAGAATTAGTTTTTTTCAAAATTCTTTGATAAATAACTTTTAGATGAGAGAGGCAGTATATTATTGGACATTGCTTCTTTACTCAAAATTCACATTTTCTGAAATTTGAAGAATTTTTCATCTACTTATATTTATTAGGGCGGCCGTTATGTGCAAAGTTATGATGGATAATCGTCTATCGGCTCCAAGTATCGGAAATTAATTTCCCAAATTTTTGTGTTGGACCATGATTGCACCTATTGAGCCCTGTTTGGCCCTTTGGTAAATGTGATCATCTGTGTGTAGAAATTACGATTACGCCCAAATGGATAATGCTATGTGCATGAAATTTGATATAGATACTTTTTTGAGTTGTGTTCTGATTAGGATTATTCCATAAAGGCTTTTTAAAACATCGAGTGGGAGGTAAGCGTAAAATCAGCGGCCCTTTTTTAATTCTAGACAGCGTAGTCAAGGCTCAACATAAATATCTACCTTCAAATGTCGAAAAAAAATTCGCCTTGATTTTTACAAGTCTTAGTGTTGAGTCAATACTGGCATTCAAACTTATAAAGCTGGATCTATGAAGTTCGGCGCAGATAACAACAATGTTAAGTACATGGCTATCTAAATGAAAATGGGCATGATCGGTAAATCTTCACGCTTAGCTCCCAAAAAATGTTTTAAAAACCTATATGGGAGGCGTGAACACATCCATTTTTAATCCTAATGAGACCTTTATAGCTTTATGCCTTTGTGCGTAAACGTAATTTCAACTGACAGATGGACACACTTACCGAAGGGCTAATCAGGGACCATTACAAAAATCTGGAAAAATCAGGAAAATTTATTATCGACATTTGGAGCCGTTTGATTAATAAACATAAAAAGTTGAAAAATCCTTGAAATTTCAAAAAATTTTACTATTTTATTATATGGATGGCATCGGATAGCATCGGCATCGGAGTTATCTTAGTAAAGAAGAAATTTCTAGTATACTGCTAGTATACTCTGCACTCAGTAGACTGTATTGCCTAACAGGCAAAAAAAAAAAATAAAAGCCCATCGAACCACTTCTAAAGAGATGTATTTTTGCAAGAAAATTCGGAAAAAAATTTTTTTTTTTTTTTTTTTTTGACCAATCGCAGAGCTTGCCCATTAACATTTTGCATCATAACTTCGGCATTTACAGGCCGATCTAAAATATGATATATCAATATTATTATCTCAAAGTGACCTCTGTTTTGCTTAAGAGGTCATTAACATCAAGTGCCTCGTTCGAGTACTTACCCACCTGATCTCAGTTCCTACCATCTTAATGTGCCACCTTAATATCAGAAAACTAAAGATCGCAAAAAATCATTAAACTCTTTTTTAAAGGAAATATTTCCAACAGAAATATTTAAAAAAAATATTTTTTTTTTTGCCAAACATAGGTGTCTAGACCTTACCAGAAAAAAAAGTCCCCTGTACCGCCTCTACAACGATGTAGAAAGAAAACCAATTGTTTTGCTCCGAAGATCATTGACATCAAGCATCGCGTTCTAGAACTTACCCATCAGACCTGAGTTCCTAACATCCTTATGTACCACTCCAATCTCAGAAAATTAAAAGTCGCATTACTTCATTAGAAATATTTAAAATTTTTTTTTTTCATTTTATTTTTGCCGAACGTAACCTTTCCCTTTTCAAGTTTTCTACAAATCTTCGGTATATAGGATCAGTACCACTAAAATGATCTCTAATCGATTGATATCTGAAATAATACCGTTACTTTTCTCTTATTTATATTTAATGTAGTACTTTTTAAAATATTTTTAATGGAGCAATCGAAATACTTCAATGATTTTTTGCAAGCTTTAATTTTCTGACATTAGGGCGGCACATTAATTTAGTAGGAACTGAGATCCGGTGGATAAGTACTTTAACGGGGCACTAGAAATCAATGACCTCTTGAGCAAAAACGAGGTCTCTGCGTGACCTCGTGATGGACGACCCCCCTACGTTCAGTAAAAAAAAAAATTTTTGTTACGAATTTTTTGGCAAAAATAAAACGATTTACCTCGTACTATTTTTTGGTGTTACGGTCTAACACTAAGGGTTTACTCACTCAAATTAACAGGAGTATTTTAATTCGAGGAATTCAGTTTGCCACCACAGATTCACTTCCTATTGCTTTTTTATTGTTTTCTACGCACCGCCGGTCGGGCATAGCTGCAGCAGAGTTTAGGCATTTGAATTTTGGGTTTGAATTTTAAACAATCAATTGGAGTTTGCTAGTTACACCCTACACCAAGAATATTTTCACTTTGGCCTTCTGTTTGTAGCGCAGAGAAGGAGGCGTGCCAGATTTGGAAAAGTGTGTATATTAGCAATATAATTTGTTGAGATTTTGTACACTGCCTCCGTCGTAAGAGTAAGCTCTTGAGATTGAGCGAAATCGGCCAACGGACACGCCTACCGCTTATACGAATAAATAATTTAAAACGTAGTTTTTGAGCATTATTCATTATAACGCAACCAAAACAGCCACAAATATAAGTGATAGTAGGTGCAAGCCTTCAACACCAATTACGTGAATTCAGACAAGAGAGGGCGTGGTGCCTCCCATACGAGCACAAGTCTAAAATGCTGAAGGGTAGTTCTAGTTTTCTTTCATCAAGTTTTTTTTTTTTTTCATTCTTGTTAAGCTTGACAAAATTTTATAAAAAATTTAAAAAAATCATATTTTTGACCAATTCATAGTACGTTTTGAGTCAGCTGTATCTCAAAATGAGCGCCAGAGTTTTTTGTTTCATATTTAAATGACTTATGTAGCGCTTCCGTGAATAACTTGGTTTTACTTATCACAAAGTGGTTCTTTGACAATTCAGCTTGCCTTATTTTACGTTGTTACAAATGTCTCAAAATTTGGACGTGCCAAAAAAAAAAAAAATTAATGCAGATTCAGAATCAGCACAAAATTTTACATTCAAAAAAATGTATCGAATTCTTGGAACTCAAAATTTTTTAAAATTTTTAATGTAGTGTTATTTTATGCCAAATTCAATTTTTGTTTAATTTTACACAACACTGTTCTTGAAATTTTTTATTTTTTTTCCTATTTATTAACCGTCACAAGAACATTTACTATAAAATGCATAAATTTTGTCGGTATGTACATAGGTACTTTTATAGGTATGTGTTTATACACAAGGTGAAATCAAATATTTTTAAGTGCAAAATGCGTTGAGCTCTTCGAAATTTATCTTTTCAGCATTGTGGTTTATACAGCAATAGTAAAGTAACCCCCCTCCAAAGAAAAGAAGAGAATTTCCGTTTCTCCTGTCGTTTTAAGCGAAGGTTTCCGCGACGGAAATGTCGTTGTGATCGTGGTTGTCGGTGTTGTTGTTGTTGTTTATGGGTGAATCAAAAACACACAGGAGCTTGTGTAACTAAAATTCGCTGTGGAACCATTTTCAAGGATGTTGGCTTATATTCGTAAAAGCATTTAAATAGCTTAGTATAAATTTTCAATATTTAAATCATGAGATTCTATAGAACTTTATACACGTAAAAAAAAATTTAAATCTAGATTTCGTAGCCTAAAACTTCAGTTGATTGGACTACCAAAATTCTTATAGTTAAAACTTCCTTCCATTTACTCTACATGGCAGTTAAGACAAAACTTTTAAGGAAAACGATAAAAAACTTATGATGACTACTACTTGGTGACTTGTACATAACCTCAAATTGGAAAATTATTAACCCTTAGTAGCAACTACATAACTTTCATGTACTTGGCAAAGATGCCAGTGGTCAAGGAGAGTTTTTATTTAATGTAGGAGGACAGACTGCCGTAGATTAAATCAATAACTGAGGAAAAACTTTGTTAATGTTTTGGTTTTTCTTTTAAATTTCCAAAATACTGATACTTTTATAGATACAAGTAGCAAGTCACTTTATATAGTAAGTAGTGCAGTGTTTGCACAAAGTTCTTTGTGAAGTTTATAAAACTTTTAGCACCCTTTTTTCACTCAAGCAAGAAACTGTTTGTTGTACGTCCGTCCGCCCGCCCATCTATCTGACTGTCTCATCTATCAGTTTATTATTACTCATATTTGCCAAAAATATATATGAAAAGCGTTGAAGCGTATTAAAACAAGTAATCATCCACATAAAAACCAGGCGTAAAATCATCCCACCAAGCGATTTCAAAAGATTTTGCAAATAAATAAAATCATGCTGTTAGAAATAATGAAGTGCACGAATCGGTTCGCATAGTTTGAGGTTGATTTTTCAGGGTTAAGATATGAAATATAATAATTCACAATATTTCTGCATTGTATTAGTTATGTATATCATTATCATAAGGCAAATAGTAATTGTAATGAGCTGGCATGTTTTCTTTTTTGCATTTTTAGAAATGATTTGGCAGAAATGTTGCAGACATGTATTGTCATAGTGGGATGTTTAATATAGAAAATATCTTTGGACTATGGAATTTGCAATGAATTTATGAAAATATGTATAATGTTGTAGCTGCAAAATATTTAAAAGAATCTTATATCTATTGTGTCAGCAAAATTATAGTGAGAACTTAAAAAGTTAAATGTTTATTAAAATAGTTATATCAAACTCAGATTGTGAAATGCTTTCATTGTGATAATAAATTGTTTTTTAATTCTCACAACCCAACAAACCAAATTTTCCGAATTTTTCTGAATTCAGACTTTTCGAATTCATAAAGATTTTTCTAAATAATTTTTTTCTTTCGACTTCTCGAAACAAATTCGAAACTGTTTAGAGTTTTCGTTACGAAATCGGAAAGATTTGCCGAACTTTCGTAACGAATTTGTTAAGAATTCATAAACTTTGGTGTGCTGGGAGCTTTCAATTTCATAAAATTATTTTCTTTACTTCGTTCATAATTTTCAATCAATACAAAACTTTATATAAAATATCTTTTTAGTTTTAACTTAAATCTGCCAATAGAAAGCAGTTCACGATGATTTTAGGTTTGAAAGGGCCGTGACACACCTATTATGTAACTTTAAGTGACCACGCTGCTGTAGAACTTTGAAACTACATAAAACTTGTTGTGTCAAGATCATAGCAAAATCACACAGGAATATGTTCGCAGAACATTAAGTACCATAGAGTACGTTTGAGTACAACACCTAATACTTCCAAGGGTGTCAGGTCGCACAAAAACGTACGACGGAAAGGGTGTCCCATAATTCATTCTTGTCCTGCAGGGCGGTGTCGTTCAAAATTTTAAGACACATTAAAGCAGTTATGAATACGGCTCTCAAATCTAAACTTTTGCTTGAAAAAGCTTATTTTCCACATAATGGAAATTTTTCCAGTATTTTGCATATTTAACGGGAACATGCTCAATAATTTAATTTATGCAATTTTAGAAAATATTAAATATTATTATTAGTATACGGCTAATAATAAATATAATGCTTAATAATGCATATTTTCACAGTTTTTAAGTGCCAGCACTTCAAATTATTTTTGTTGACACTACACATAAAGCCTATTCATTCACTCTCAATAAGATGTAACAGACTTTTTATACCCTACACCCAGGGTATATTCACTTTGTCCTTCCGTTTGTAATGCAGAGAAGGAGGCGTGGCAGGTATAGAAATGTATATATTATATATTCTTGATCAGCGTGACCTCCTGAGTCGATATAGCCATGTCCGTCTGTCTGGCTGGCTAGCTGGGTGTGCGTGGAAAAACATTTTCTGGGAAAACTGAGCAAGATAATTTAATGAAATTTGGTACACTGCCTCCGTCGTTAAAGATAGCTCGTGGGATTGAAAATGAGCAAAATAAGTCAACGCAAATGCCTACCGCCGATACAAAAAATATATTCAAAATGCAACTTTAGAAGTATTTTTCACGACAATGCAACCAAGATACACATAAATACTACGAATTGTATACGCAAGCTCTGAGAAAAAACTGCACAAATTTGGACAAAAGGGCGTGGCACCTCCCATATAAGCAAAAGCTTCAAAACGCTATACTGAAAGCGATTTTACTCAGACATTAAGAATTACAACTGAAAGCTCTCAACAAAAATTGGGTAAAATCGTACAAAGGGGCGTGGCACTAAATTTTACTCAAATACTAAAGACTATAAATGCACGCTCTAAGCTTAAACTAGACGAACTCGGACAAGAGGGCGTGGCACCTCGTATGTAAGCAAAAGCTTCAAAACGCTATACTGAAACGATTTTTGAGAAAATCCAACCAAATTTCACTCAGATACTAAGAACTATAAATGGAAGCTCTGAGCAAAAACTGGGTGAATTTGGACAGGAGGGCAGTGTAGGGTATTTATTTTTTGGCCAGGCCAAAAGTTACATCCTTATTAGTTATATATTTTCTCTACATTTTTTTTGATCCGTCCACATCACGTCGACAACTCTACAAACATGCTTTTCCTGAAATGGGGATAGTGGCTGGAAGCCGCTGAACATATCATCGAAGTGAGCTCCATATGTAGTACAACAGCTAAGTGATGAAAACTCAGAGGCTATTTGCCGAGCAAATTTAGCTCATATTAAAACCAATTTTATGTGGATAAGTTCTTCCATAACGAATCAAGGGGCTTTCTATGGCAGAAAGTGCGGGTATTATGGATTCTTTTCATGGTGCTTTGGGTGCAATTGTGGACATCATTTTTGAAAAAATTTAACAAAATTATTATTAAATCCTCCCCCGTAACTTCAGTTGACGTAGACGTAAATTTGGCCTAAAAACATATTTTTATTATGTGAAGTACGTTTATATGTGAAAGTTTAAAATATTTGTATTGTAACATGAGGAATTGTGAAAAATTTTTTCCCTTTTTAAGAGCATATTTACGTGCATATTTTGCCAATCTTCAGAGCTTATTTAAGTGCTTAAAATGAGAAACAGTATGGATCACCAATGACTCAGAATTCATTATGTACGCTTTTAAACCTTTTTCTAATAAAAAAAAACGCTTGGCCACCGCGGAAGATCTTCATCAAATCCTGCTTGGCACACAATGTGTTATATCCTGTTTTTATGGGTCTTTTTGACTCCTTATTTGAAAAAAAAAGGTGATTATAATGATTAAAAGTAGGGGGTTTCGTTATTTGCCCGTAACTTGCATTCAAGTATACATTTTTCGGACTTGTGGGTACCAATGGAAAGATAGAGGCAGTAGGTAATCAAAAAGAAACAATTTTTTTACAATTTTTCCAAAAAAAATTTGTTTTAAAAAAGAAGCTCTTTTGTTTTTTGACAAAAAAAAATTGTGTAACCGGTTGTGGGCCACCCTGAAAAATCCACTTCAAATGCAAAATTATGAAGAAAAACCAGTAAAGAAATACAGTGCTGTGCATAACATTTGCAACCAAAAACACTTGAAACTAAATCACCAGTTATCGGCCACTTATACAGATGCAAATAAAGTACTTCGTATGAGGTTTTATGTCATTTATATTGTTGTTTATGAAACAAAAATAAAAAGTCCATACATCACTAACACAAAACTAAAACTTAAGTGCAATATAAAAATGTATCGGTATTGGCTGTGCAAAACATTTGCAACTATTAATCTAATTTAAGAATTAATAACTAAAACAATTAATATTTAATAGAATATCCCCTGTTTTTTATAACAACAGTGCATCTTTTTGGCATGGATGCGACGATAAAACTATTTTCAAATAAGTGCGGAATGACCTGCTACCTTCATTAACTAACTCATCCTGTTTCCTAAATTTTTTAATTGCATAATAAGCAATGCATTTTCGTGACTTGACGATTTGATTGGGTTTAGATATGGCGACTCCGCGGGGCATTGATGAACATCAATATTTTGTCATTTCATCTAATCTTTTACCACTTTCGACGTGTGCTTAGGGTTGTTATCATGCAGGAGTATCCATTTTTAGTGTCATTTTCAAAGTTGCATGTGGCATCATAGTATTTTGTAGTATGCCTTTATAATCATTAGACTTCATTATGCTTTTAACACTTTGAATTGGACCGATTCCTTGCGCAGAGAACCACCCTTAGACCATGATGCTACAACCCCTATGCTAGATAGTTCCTCTTGTATATTTCGGGCTTAGCCTTTCTCTCCTTGGTCTTCTCACAAGACTTTTACGATCTTTCCTGACGAGTCCAAGTTTAATTTATGCGGATCGAGTCGTAACAGTTTTATAAGAAGACCAAGGAGAAAAAGGCTAAGCCCGAAATATACAAGAGGAACTGTATAGCATAGAGGTTGTAGTATCATGGTCTGAGGATGGTTCTCTGCGCAAGGAATCGGTCCAATTCAAAGTGTTGAAAGCATAATGAAGTCTAATGATTATAAAGGCATACAACAAAATACTATGATGCCATATGCAACTTGGAAAATGACACTAAAATGGATATTCCTGCATGATAACAACCCTAAGCACACGTCGAAAGTGGTAAAAGATTGGACAAATTGACAAAATATTGATGTTCATCAATGCCCCGCGGAGTCGCCAGATCTAAACCCAATCAAATCGTCAAGTCACGAAAATCCATTGCTTATTATGCAATCAAAAATTTGGAAAACAGGATGAGTTGTTTAATGAAGTTAAAAAACGGTAGCAGGTCATTCCGCACTTATTTGAAAATAGTTTTATCGCATCCAGGCCAAAAAGATGCACTGCTGTTATAAAAAACAGGGGTTATTCTATTAAATATTAATTGTTTTAGTTATTAATTCTTAAATTAGATTAATAGTTGCAAATGTTTTGCACAGCCAATACCGATACATTTTTATATTGCACTTAAGTTTTAGTTTTGTGTTAGTGATGTATGGACTTTTTATTTTTGTTTTATAAACAACAATATAAATGACATAAAACCTCATACGAAGTACTTTATTTGCATCTGTTTAAGTGGCCGAAAACTGGTGATTTAGTTTCAAGTGTTTTTGGTTGCAAATGTTATGCACAGCACTGTATGTATTATCAAAATTAATTTATCAATGAAGCCTCTATTGGCGAAAAAACATCAAGAAAATGTGACTTTTTCAAATTATTAATCATCCTCATCGGATTCACAATTTTTGCATGAATAATAGCTCTTTTTTATAGCAGCGCATTTCAAATGCACAAACCGATTGCAGCCACCGTTGCACTTGATCGAATTGGCGGTTCCCAGAGAGGACAAGGAAGTCAAAAATACGATTTGTAATAATTTTCATGCAAAAAATATGGTGGCCCACAACCGGTAACGGCAGCCATCCCTTAAATGACTGGCAAAATTCTCGTGGCGAAAAATTTTAAGCAAACTCGATATAAAATCGGAAAATTTAACGCAAATACTGCATAAAAATGCATAACACTCACCTCTTTGCAATATTTCACTTCGCTTTATCACACTCGCAAAATCTTCAGAAATTACTTTATTGAAAATTTCTTCAATTTTTTTTGTTTTGTTGTAGCTGCGGGTCAGATGCGTCCTTTCACTTCAGTGTTTGCACTAATACTGTCTATTGTCAATATACACATAACCTCATACTCAGATCTGGCCCATAACCGGTGACGGCCCACAGCCGGTTACATTACCCTACTCTACAAAAATATTTTGCGGAAAATTTTACTAGGGATCACTAGAGACTAGAAGTGCTTAAAACTTAAGAATAATGCGTAAAAAATTTAAAAACCATGCAATGTGAGAAGTCTTCATCGATGTTCACGATTTAATGGCATTCGCAATGAAAGGTGTGATTTTATAGCAAATATTTCTGGGTAACATACTGACTCCATAATACTCTGTTTTAGATGTAATTTTTGTACCTTTTTAAGAAAAGAGTAAAAATAACCCAAACGTGAGGGATATAGAGAGTTAAAGCATTTCTCGTTATATTCTACATAATTTTGCTGAGCACATAATACGCTTCAGGTAAAGTGATCATATGGTTTAATATGACAATTTAGCATAGGAATGTGTTATTTTGTTATTTTTTGTACAGTGTAATAAAAACTTGAAAAGTCGGTTAAAGAAACATTTGACGTGATGGAGAAAAACGACGAGACACCGGTATTTTTGTAATGTCTATTTTAGGAATATGTTGGAATTTCTCATGGGTGCAACGAAAAGTTGAATTTTATAAAAAATATTAAACTTTCCGCCTTAAAACTGTTTAAGGAATTACTTAGGAAAAATATCTTTGTCCTTATCATGAATTTGTCTGGAAACTTACTCTAGAGAATATGATCCCTTCTTGAGAAGGAGCATTTGCAATCGTGTGTTTTCAAAATGAAAATTCCATTTCCTGCAGGTATGCCTTTTTCTTTCAGTATTTCTCCAATTTTTCATATGACTTTGACACAATAATGTTAGCTTAGTGCTTTTCCGACCAGAAATTAATAAGCCAAAAAACTGGTTTGTCAATTTTAAAGTCGTTTTAAACATTGGATAATGAAGTTTAGTTTAAAAAATCAACAGAATAAAATAACATTTATAAAATTTAATAAGTATATTGCATATTTTTAGTGCTTTTTTGTTTTAAAAAAATCGATTTTTTAATCACCCCTCTTATATTGAATTTTATTTCAATTTAAAGTTTCACCAGAGAAACTTTCAATATCAAAATCACTATAAAGTTCTATTCAAATTCTTGAACTAAGCTATCGTAGTCTAATTTTTAAGTATTGCTATGCAGTGCAGCTTAAAAAAGCGTTTGACTGCCCCCACTTCTTTGCCCATTCCCATTGCTCCCTCCTTCCAATTATGTTGAATATTCATACAATTTGTAGTCTTTCACGCTTGAACATATGACGCGCATTACAGGATAACCCACAATACTAACTCACAATGCAATCGCATACACATTCATCCACCCAAAATTTACACATACTTTTACATATATGTATACTACATACAACAACAATAACTACAAACGACACTTGGCGCCACAATACACAACGAGAGCAACATTTGGTCAGGTTTCAACAATGTAAGTTTAGATATATCTAGTGAAGAGTGGAAAAAAAACAACCAAAAACAGGACATGAAACTTTTACCTTTAATACCGCAGGGCACAACCTACGAAGCTGAAATTGTGTTTCGACGCGAGTGGGTGGAGTGCAAATGTCAGAATGACTGAGTTCAGTGTCCACACCTACTTGTCAATCAAACGGAATGTAAAGCAAGAAAATGAAAAAAAACAAAAATTGGAAACTCAAAGACTACAAGCCATGCAGCTTTAGAAGATAGAAAGATATCCCTTGCGGAAAATTAAAATGAATTATATCCTTGAAATAGGGAGATCAGAGCAATTTACAACAACAACAAGATGTGTAAACAACTCGTACTTGTCTTGTGTGTGCAAGGAAAACAGGAAAATAAAATCGATGTACAAATTGTTCTATAATTGGGATTATTTTCGTTATCCTCTCTCAATGTTGCCATTTTCTTGGATGTCCAAGTAAATATGCTTGTAATGCGCACCAGCGTAATAGGGAAATGCTTTGAGCTTTAGGCAGATTTAGGTGTATTTTAAATTTATTAAAAATGACAAATATGGTGTTTCATTAAAATTATTTTTTTCAAAATTTATTACAAGCAAGATCTTATACAGAGTAAGTTAGGGTAATGTGGATTATGCAGGTAATGTGGTGCACCCTTTTATTTCCCATATTAAAAACTGGTTATTTGTGCATATTAAAACGCGAAAAACATATTTTTTTACGCTCTTCGGCTTTTCTATTATGCTCCTTATATATGTGCAATTTCTTAACATATGCTGTGAGGTCAAGTTGACTTTTTTTTAAGTATGGTTTGAATAACTAAATAACTTCCTCAGAACTCTGTTTTCTAAAATTCAAATAGCTCTTATGCAATTGTGGAACTATAATCCAACGAAAAAATGCATAAGCATAAGTCTGGTTTTATATTTCTTTTACATATGTATAATGATTATTTCAAAAAAGTAATGTATTTGGGTAATGTGGACTACCCCATATTATTTACTGTACTTATATCAACTCTGATTAATTACATGTGTGGGATACCCGAGTTTGAGTAATGTGTAGTACTATTTTACGTATGATTCGGTATGCCTTATTACTTATTCACTTGTTAGTATGAATGTGGTTTATCTTACTAAAATATATTCTTTAATAAGCCTATACAGCTATTTTATAGCAATTATAATCTAAAACCAGTAGTGTCCGACCGAAGGTCACTTTTTGGCCGAAGCCGTAGCCGAAGCCGATTAATCGGTTTATTTATAACCTTCGGCCGTAGCCGAAGCCGAAGGTTCATTAATTTTATATTTTTATACCCTACCCTCAGGGTATATTTAAGATAAGCCTTAGTTGAAATATATATTGAGAAGTGAGATATCGGGTGTAAAAGATCGAGAAAATCATTTTATTGCAAAATTTTTTTCCCTAATTTTCCGATTTTTTAGCTCAGAAAATTTCAAAAAGAAAAGTTGCATAAGTTCTTTTCGTACAATTTATATCCTATTTAAAGGTATTTTCTTGACCTTTAGAACCCGATCTCTCTCGAAGGCACAACTTCTCACGGTTTGACTAGAACAAAAGCTCATACCTACTATTGGAAGACCAAAAAACTGAATTTCTCTACCTTTTATATCGATATCTCACGAAGGCATTACCTCTCTAAAATAGAGCGGCCATTTATCATCCGACTTTGTTCTGCAAGGGCACGAAATTTTTGTAATGAAATATGTTACTGACATAAAATAATAAATTATGAACTCTTTGATTTTTCGGTCCGAAGAGGAGGTTATTGAGAGATATCCTTATGTAAATGGCTTATAACTCGGAAAGTAGGAATCGAATTAATAAAGTAGAGCGTTTATGGTGATCTTTCCTATCCGAATACAGTAACAAAATTAAATTTTGCTATTTACTGTTTTTGTTACACATCTTTAAGTACATATCAAAACAATGATTTTCGCACTTTTGAGCAAGGATAACTCAGGATTCTGACATAATAGAAAAAAACAAAGTTCAGATTCGTAATTAGAAAGTTCCAATCCCACGTGTTTTAAATAAAAAGTGCTTGCACCCAAAATGTTTTTTTGGGGAAATATGCGGAATGCCTCTAGGATCAAACATATATAGCTCTTTTTTCAAAGTGAACGGCACTTTTTCAAACCAGGGCCGAAAAACCCATTTTTTAGCACGGGGCTCTATACTAAAACCAAAAAAAAGTTAACTAAAACGTATACAAAAAAAAGAGTATGCAGAAAGTAGCCTGCTTGTCCGTAGATTAAAAAACAGTAAACTGAAAAACCCTACAAAATATCGTTTACGAGATATTGCGTTTTCACTCAATTTTTTGTGTTTCTATTAAAAAATTTAGTTTTTGCGTACAAAAAAAATATTGATCAATATATAGAAACAAAAATAGTCAAATCTAATGTATTTTTTGATGCTTAATCCGAATCTGGTCTTAGAATTGCTCTATCACTTCTGATTTTTGAGATATCCTAACCTGAAATTTTGGCATATACGGTTTTTTCACCACTTTTGAAGTTATATAACAGGTGCAGGTAATTGCTTATCATAAAACTCGATAAAGTTTTTAAACTATTTTTTTTCTTTATATATATCTTTATATCTTTATTTTTCTCCGAAATATCCTAACATAAAAAAAGTTCAAAACATTAAATACCAACATTAAATACCCTACACGGCAGTATTTTGAAAATTTTGCGTTTGTGGGAGGTGCCACGCCCTATTGTCCGAGTTCACCCACTTTTTACTCAGAGCTTTTATTTAATTATTTTTTATTTTAATTTATAGTTCTTAGTGTCTGAGAGAAATTTGGTTGCATTATCTCAAAGAACGTTTTCAGTATAGCGTTTTGAAGCTTTTGCTTATATAGGAGGTGCCACGCCATTTTGCGCGAGTTCATCTAGTTTTAACTTAGAACATGCATTTATAGTCTTTAGTATTTAAGTGAAATTTGGTTAGGTTACCTCAAAAAATTCTTTCAGTATAGCATTTGTCCTATTGTTGAGAGTTTGCATTTATTAATCTTAGTGTCTGAGTCAAATTTGGTTCAATTTTCTCAAAAAACGCTTTCAGTAAAGCGTTTTGAAGCTTTTGCTTATATGGGAGGTGCCACGCCCTCTTGTTCGAATTTGCGCAGCTTATTCTCAGAGCTTGCGCTTACAATTCGTAGTATTTATGTGTATTTTGGTTGCATTGTCGTGAAAAATACTCCTAAAGTTGCATTTTGAATATATTTTTTGTATGGGCGGTAGGCGTATCCGTGGACCGATTTTGTTACTTTTCAATCCCACGAGCTAGCTTTAACGACGTGTTCAGTGTACTAAATTTCACTGAATTATCTTGCTCAGTTTTCCCAAAAATGTATTTCCACACACAGCCAGCCAGACAGACAGACAGACGGACATGGCTATATCAACTCAGGAGGTGACGCTGATCAAGAATATATATACTTTTCTATATCTGCCACGCCTCCATCTCTGCGTTACAAACGGAAGGACAAAGTGAATATACCCTGGGTGTAGGGTATATAATAATACTACTCGACTTTTAGTCAACAAAAGTTGCGAATAACGGTACTACTTAAAGAAATGGACAGAGTGCTCCACATTACACGACACTGTTCTTTTATTTAACTATTTTTAGGTACAGTGAATTTATCTGGCCTCACGCTTGGAAATGTTTATATGTAAGTTTATGAATAACACAATCCTGCGTTTTTGAAAAAGTTAAAAAAGTATGAAATGAGGGTAGGTGATTTTTATAGATTTTTGATCGCCGAATCCGAATATGACCTCCGATTTGCTCCATCACGTCTGAGATTTGAGTTATCCTTGTTTTAAAGTTTAAGAAACGCTATTTTCAGACATATGACGTACATCCTGAAAGTAGTCTAATTCACTTTTGACAGCAGCATTGAATAGTCCAGAGCTTTCTCTTTAAAGCGCGTTCTTAACATTTTCAATTAAATCGTTAGTTTCTGAGATATCATCGATTGAAGTAAAGATATCGCTTATTCCTGTAAAGGACTATGTAAAATTTGTATGCCTTTACTTCAATGGATATAGCGGAAACTAATGATCCAATTGGAAAAATTAAAAGTACGCTTTAAAGACGAAGCCAATGGCTATTCAATGCCGCTGTCAAAAGCGCTTTTACAAGTTATACTGAAAGCCTACTGCAATTGTACAACTTTGCTTCTAACGATTTTAAAATATTGAATAAAACTTTTGTTATAAAATGAAAAGTTACGAGTGCGGTAGGCTTTCAGTTAAACTCTAATTATTTTTAAAAGCGGATTGATATAAAATTAAAACAAAAAGTTTAACAGAGAACTTTTTAAGGACTCTCAAAGTTATTGTAGTTCTTATTGTACGGTGCTATTTTTACTTAATTTCTAATTCATTTGTACTACAAAATAAATCTTTAGTTAAATTGTGTAGGTTTTCACTGAAATTCTAATAACTTTTAAAAGGGAACTCATAGAAAAATTATGAAAAATACATGCCCCATCTAGCATTATGATGACTGTAACCCTATTTTACTCAAAATTTACTTTTTGTCACTTGCACCCCTTTGCTTCTTACTTCCTCAATTAAAACCATTTTTTTTTTTTTTTTTTTGTTTTTAAAATTTTTTCGGTTTTTCACCCGAAGGTTTTTCTTCTGTATATTGATCTGCCTGTATGTGTGTATATATTCTCCTTTAACTCCTAGGAGGAGCGTAGGGCCAATATGAAATCTCTCCATTTGTCACGATCCCTTGCGATGACTTTGATCTCTTGCCACGATTTTCCCGATTCTTGGATTTCCGTTTCCAACGACCTTTTCCAGTTGGTTTTGGGTCTACCACGTCCTCTACTGCCTTGTGGATTCCACTCAAGGGCCTGGCGACAAACTTCGCTGTGTGGTTTCCGGAGAGTGTGACCAATCCATCCCCATTTGCGCAGCTTGATCTCGTTTGCTATAGCCTTCTGTTATCTGTGATCTGCCTGAGTTGAGATAAAATAAATTCTCCACGAGTTGAAATCAATTAATATTTATGTACTACATATATAAATATGAATTTTATTTACAAGTTCCAAGTTTATACAACTGCTAAGCCGCTGTAAGCCATTAATGCTCATTTATATTAAAAGTGTAGCTACTTATTTATTACACAAATGACTGATACATAATCTCCGTGTGAGTGCTGTTAAAATTGGCGCAAAATTACTTGCGCTTGCAATACAAATCACAACTAAATGCAGCATTTACATTTAACTAATTGAGTTGATACATCGGAATTTTATAACAATTTCATGGTTGTGTGCATTTTGTAATAAGGCCCGCGCGTCCCCCGCCTGAATAAGTACAAAGTGAAATTATAAATTTTAATAAAACAAACACGATTTTGCCTAAATAAGCGTGTAATTGCGTAGCAATTTGCTTTTCAATATGGAATAATTATGAGAAATAAATATGAAAGCAATATGGCGTCCATCCTTCATATACCATAAAAAAAGTAATAATTTCGAATAATAATCATCATCGATATCGAGATGGCATTTTAAAATTTTATTTGCTCTGTTGATGCGCAAATAAAAATTTGTGAAAATGTTTTTTTTTTGTCATTTCGTTGTTTTTGTTTTAAGTTTTTATTGTAAATGCAATAAATTTTGAAACAACAACATGTTGCGAATATTGTCAATAGAAAGAAATATAATTTTTCATTTATGTAAAAATTGCAATTTCTGGCATTTTGCAATTTTAATTTAATTCTTTTCAAAATTTCAATAGCCCTCAGTTAGTCAGGTTGTCTGTCTGTCTGTCTGTCGCTGTAACTCAAAAGTTTGGCTGAAATATTTTTTTTATTGCAAATTTGCATTGAAAAATAATTTGTCAACGCATTACAGACTCGGAAATGCTGCGGGTGTTATTGTCGTTTGGGATGTACGGATACCACGCGTAGAACCATGGCATTGCGGAAGTGCGCCATTGAAAGCAACGTTTTTTTTTTTTTTGGAATTTGGTTTTTTTTCAGTGCCGTTGTTTTTGGTGTTATTTTTTGGAAGTTGGTTGCGTTTAATTTTTACTGTCATTGCTTTACTTTCAACTGCTTACAACTGCTGCGGTTAATGTCTTTCGAATGCAAATTCAATTTTATCGCACTTTTGTTTTTAATATAGAAAAAAAAAGTGGAAAAATCTGAAAACTTTATTTTTTGCCACACTTTTAAGGGTTGCTGGAAATGGCTAGCATTATTTGTAAGGGGTGGGTGGAGGGGTTGCGCTTTAATAGACTCAAGTTTTAAGACAGTTTATATAATGGCATATTGCATGAAAAGTACAAAAATATATACAAGTACTTATGTATATTTTTTGCCAAGTCTTTTATACTTTTGCTAATTAAAAGCATTTTCATATACATACATACATAATATGTAATATACATATTTATACAAATATATGTATATATGTATATCTCATAAAGAAGAAAAAAAAAACGACAACTGCAGGAACTATTCCTACCATTGCAGCAGCAAGAATGTGTAAATGTCCCAGCTTTGATATTTGGAAAAAATATTTTCACTTAGCAAACGGTTCTTAAATTCTAAAAAAAAAAAAATCAAAATCCGCTCGACTACACTTGGCTTTAAAGAAGCATAATTTTGGGATGGATGCCTTACAAAAAAAAAATTACCCACAGCCTAAGACATCCAGAAAGACATTGCATCTACAAAAAAATATTTGTGTCCGAGAAAGTCTAAATTGTTCATTGCAATTTTATTGAATAAATAACACAGTGCGACAAAATGGAAAAAAATGTTTGCCCCTGGGGTCTCATAAAGTTTTTGTGATAGGTTATGAAAAATAAAAATACACGTATTTCACCGAATATGTGTATCAGTGATTTTTTTCCATTTTATGGCTAATCAAAGCTTAAAATTCGCGTTTTTTATGAAATTTTGAGATTTTATGAAAAAACCATGCTCGTGTCCTTACCGTTAATTTAAGCTATAGCACTTGGGAATCCGTATGGTAGTTTTTATTTTATAAGCAAAACTGTAACATTTTGCTATTTAAATATTAGAAGACTTTGTGATGATTTTTTTTTTTTTTATTTTCCGAAATATATGAAAAAAAAAAATACATTGAAAATGGTTTTGCTTATAAAACAAAAACTACCGTGCGGATTCTCAATTGCTATAGCTTAAATTAAATGTAAAGACACGACCAACATTTCATAATAAGATGGTTTTTTCATAAAATCTCAAAATTTCATATAAAACGCGAATTTTAAGCTTTGAGGAGCCATAAAATGGAAAAAATCGCTGATACACATATTCGGTAAAATACGTGTATTTTGAATTTTCATAACCTATCAGAAAAACTTTATGAGACCCCAGAGGCATTTTTTGTGTTGCACTGTGTAATCAAAATTTCAGTTCCTCCACTTAAAGAACTTATGTATTGGTTTGCACTGCACTTTAAGATAGCTGTCATCAGCAATAGGAAATATATCTTCGAAACTGGCTCACATACTTAAGTATAACATAGTGTGACACCAAAAACGAAACCTCTCCGAAATTTTTTTTCTGAAAATACATGTATCCAAAAGCGACACCCTCGCAGAGATTTTTTCATCTAAATGCTGCTTAAAATAGAGGTTGAACATAAGCGTTAGTTACATTTAGATATTTATAGCTGTTGACAATTCAAGGACACATTCTCCAAATTTTTTATTTTTTTGCTCCAACGCTGCTTCGTCATCTCATTCTTTAAATTTTCAGCTAAAATAAGTAAAGATTCTTGGACCATTACAAAAAGTAAGCATTTTCAATTTGTTAAGATCAACATTCAGGCACCACAATTTGCAGTAATCATACAATACATTTCGAAAATACGTTTCTTGTAAGAATTTTAGCTAAACAAACCATATATATTTGCTTTCGTGTTTAAGATATTGTAAGCCATAATCTTTGAGAAAAAATTTGAGACAGCGTACGACTCATTCCGAGTATTTTTAAGATAGCCGTCGTTTTAAGCAAAATTTTGGTTTGAAACGGTTTTTATTTTGTTACGATCTCAAAAATTCTCGGATTGGGTCATACGATGTCCCAAATTTTTTGGCATGAATCAACGTATATAAAATAAGTAATACCTTAAATCTAACATCAAATATCTATGAGATTTTAGCAATAATACCCACATGAAAGGTATTTTCGAGTTTTTTTCACCCTACTTTAAAATTACAATTTGGATAAAACTTGATGAGCCAATTTGTAAAATCAAGCCTTTATAAGGCACGGTATGGAAAAGAGGTTTAATGATAATCTTCATTTCAAGGTCATTGAAACAAACTATTTGATCGGAGATTTCGTAATCTAATCTAAACTAATTAAAATTCAAAAAACTCAAAGTACAATTTTTTCGATGATACTTAATTACATGTATATGAAAACTTAACCGCCTGAAAAAAGATATATAAAAAGGAATACGTCTATATCAGTTGAATTCTAAGTCAATATAAGTCAATTTGATAAAGAGAAACGGTGCCGTGACATAGTCCCCACGGACATAATCCCCATTCACGAAATGGGGATTATGTCCGCCAATAATTCGGACATAGTCCCCATGACCAAAATGAGGATTATGACCGAAAAATCCCCATTTACGAAGTGGGGATTATGTCCGTTGGGACTATGTCCGGTAACCACGAGAAACACCTTAGGTATAGTATGAAAAAAAAAACAAAAAATTCTTTTATAGGTATTTTTCATATCTTTCTATTTTATATCTTTTTGAAATTCTCACATTATGCAAATAAACATATTGATTTCAAAAGTGTTAACAGTAAAAACACTTCAGACAAAAACTTAAAAAAAAAAAAAACCTTAGGGGCAAAGAAACATGATACTTTTGATATCCATTAAAGCCGTCAACAAGCCGCAAAATTTTGAATAACTGCAAGTTGCACCGAGAGCTATTCTTTTATTTTTTATAATTTATGACCGCCGAATCACGTGTCAACCACGCGATTCAACCAACCCTGGATCTGGTATATTGTTTCCGAACACTCTGCTTTGTGCGGCATCGAATGATGCATGACTCTGCAGAAAGTTAACTTATCCTTGAGCATCAGAGCTTCCTTCACAAACACAGAGATATGAGAGTATGTTTACTTCAACATAAATACATACATACATACATACTTAGATGCCAACAATGAGATTCAGATTTTACAATATGAATCTAAAATTCATGTACGTATGTGAATCTTTTTGTAATGAAATCCTTTTGGTTGTGGTTTGTTGCCTTTGAATACCAAATTGTAGGAATAAGATATTTGTATGCTTTGCATTATTGGCAGAGTTACCATATCAATAGAAAAAAATTGCCGGCAATAGTTTTTAGTATAGTAAAACATTGAAGACTCCTTTTTGAATAATATTCTAACGATTCTAAACTAACGTAAGTAAGTTAGTATTTATCCAATATCACATCCTTTTTTTTACTGTGCAACATTAAATTTAAAATGATATCTCTATAACTTTTTGGTTTATTTGCGGTCACTTAATCCAAATCTTACATCCGTTTTTCTCTACAAAGTCTGTGATCCGAGTTATTTTTGCTCTTAATTGCAGAAAATGCTTTTCTCAGGAATATTCGTTCAATATCAGTTCAATCAAACTAAAATAAATAATAATAAAAAAAAAAAAATGAAAATGAAAAAGTGAAACGCAAAAAAGGAAATTGGTAAAAAAATAAAAATAACAAAATTGAAAAAAAAAATTGGCATAGTGGGAATAGAACCCGGAGCCATGACATAGAGATACATAATTTTCAAAGTTGTGTAATTCGAGTATAAAGTTTGTATATTGAACAAATTTTTGTTTGTTTTTATATATAGTTCTCTACCCGTTATTCCTCTCTCTTTAATAAATATAACTCAAATATTAAAACTAATAAGTATGTTTCTTCGAACAAAAATCGATATTCGAATGCAAAAAAATTGTGAAAGCGCTTTTATATTTATATAGGAACAAGCGCTTTAGTGGTGCTTTCTTAAGAAGCGCTTGATATTTTCATGCCATGAGAAAGAACATAAGTAAGTAGACATCAGTATTTCGAGTACATCCGTATCACACAACTGAACTACTGATGGCGTTTTTATTACACTCTTGGGTTTATGAGACCGATAAATTTTTATTTCCTCGTCATCATCATCATTTGGCGCTACAGCTTTTTGTGAGCCTGCTGAACATAGCATTTTCATGTGACCCGATCTTGCGTGACCTTTCTTCAGTTCTTCACTTTTAGTTTTTTCATGTCTTCTCATAATTCATCTAACCACTTCGATCTTGGTCTGCCTCTTGGTTTATTGGTGTATGATTTAGCATCCACGAATTGTCTTAAAGCTCTTGAAGTATCCATTCGCATTACATGTCCTAACTGACGTATAAAAGTTATGTTTATCCTCAGAGCCGGTACATGCCCCACAGTTACACTCAACAATGCTCTTATTTCTTTAGCAAATGAAATTACGCACTTATCTTGGTTTTCATCTGGATGTACGTCTGACGTGGAGAAGACACATTGAGGCTGAGAGAACAAATCTTAAGCTGAAAGTTTGCAGTCTTCATAGATTTATTAAGCATTCTTTACCACTGAGTTTTGAATTCAAAATACCCTTGTTCAAAAATATTTTGTAAGCAATATGGACATATGGTATACAACTATGGTGTAATGCAGGTTAAACCAATATTGAACTTATTTAGATAATACAGGCGAACAGTAGTATTTAAAAAATGAAAATTTTCATATGGATCTTAGTGTAGCTATAGTCAAAGATAAATCTTCATGTATAAGTCAGATTTACCCAGAAAAACTCCGAAGCTACCCCAACTTACAAGCTGAACAAATATCAGTTGGAAACAAAAACCTTTTTAAAAAATAGTCATTTAAGCTTCTCAATTTCATGCCTGATTTGTTCTGGTATATTTTTGGAGAAATTATTATGTTTTTTTTTCACAAAATTAGACAAAATATACGTATAAAGTTTTACAATCTGGCAACATGCTTAGCACAAAATTTCACATACACGACCATTTCACACACAGTTCCAAACAAATACGCGATGACAAACGTTAAATCCATTCCGTAAACATTGCTCGTCGTAGTTTTGTTTAGCATAATGTTGTTGTTGCTGAGTGGCTCTGTGTGTTTTCGGTCGGTCTCAAGAGTTAGATAGCACGCAGTAGGTTGAGGTTGAAGCATTTCAACCATGTGTTTACCGGTGACTTTTCATGCTCTTTTAAACACCGATAAATGTTTTGAGATTTATAAAAAAAAAAAGAAGTTACTTTTCATCCCCATTTATCACATTTAAGAATTTACATTGTTGTTGTTGTTAGTTTAAATAAATTATTACAGAATGATATAGGGTAGGGGGTTGTTACCTTTAAAGTAAGTCACAAATTTTATTCCTTTTTTTTAGGAAGGAAAGGAAATTTAATTTTTACGTTTTGCTATAAAATTGTGAAACTTTTAAATTGTGTGAAAGCAAGCAAAATGTTTAAATAATGATAACTTAAATTTCTGCAATAAATATTCTTTAAAAAACCTAAAGTAACAAATCTATAACCGTTAAATATTTTCTCATTGCCATTTAAGAAATTGAACGATCTATCGATCATCACTCAATAAATCAGTGACATAATTATTGTTAAAAAAAATGTGCAAGCGTAAAAAAGACCAAGTGCGACAAACAACCACCAAAGGGCAATACAAATATGTCAAAGCTAATAAAAATTTTGATGCAAATCAATCAGAAACAATTTGATTGAACTTCAAAAAAACTGTTCAATATAATATGATTTATTGTCTTAGGGTTGGAAATTATTTTCCAATCGAAATAACAATAGTTACAATGTTAACAATTAAACACAAGCGTCCGAAAAAAAATTAATCTGAAAAATGATAAACCAAACCAAGCTACAACTAGTAAGGGTGTAAATTTTGGCCTGGCCAAAAAATAAATACCCTACACTGCAGTATTTTGAAAATTTTGCTTATATGAGAGGTGCCACGCCCTCTTGTCCGAGTACACCCAGTTTTTGTTCAGAGCTTGCATTTATAGTTTTTAGTGTCAGAGTGAAATTTAGTTGGATTATCTCAAAAAACTTTTTCAGTATAGCATTTTGAAACTTTTGCTTATATAGGAGGTGCCACGCCCCTTTGTACGATTTCAACCAATTTTTGCTGAGAGCTTTCATTTATAATTTTTAGTGTCTGAGTCGAAGTTGGTTCGAATATCTCAAAAAACGCTTTCAGTATAGCGTTTTGAAGCTTTTGCTTGTATGGGAGATGCCACGCCCTCTTGTCCGAATTCGCTCAGTTTTTTATCAGAGCTTGCGCTTACAATTTGTAGTACTTATGTGTATTGTGGTTGCATTGTCGTGAAAAATACTCCTAAAATTGCATTTTGAATATAATTTTTGTATGGGCGGTAGGCGTGTCTGTTGACCGATTTTGCTCATTTTCAATCCCCCGAGCTAACTTTGACGACGGAGGCAGTGTACCAAATTTCATTGAATTATCTTGCTCAGTTTTCCCAAAAAGTGTATTTCAACACACAGCCAGCCAGCCAGCCAGCCAGCCAGCCAGCCAGACGGACATGGCTATATCGACTCAGGAGGTGACGCTGATCAAGAATATATATACTTTTCTATATCTGCCACGCCTCCTTCTCTGCGTTACAAACGGAAGGACAAAGTGAATATACCCTGGGTGTAGGGTATAAAAATGAATCAATTTATTCATTCCTATAAGAATTTTTTCCCAGTATTTGTTAAGATTTCTTTATGTTACCGAAAATAACTTAGTCAGCAAAGGGTTTTAAAACTCTTGCTTGAATTGGAATGCTGTATGTACGCACAGTGGTATAGCTTCATAATATCCATGCTTTGAAAAAAAAAAAAAAAATAGAAGCAATTTCGCATGTTGAATAAGTTATAATTAGTTAAGAAAAATTTCAAAAATGGGTGTGATACGTCAACAGACATGCCTAAATCCCATAGAAAATGAATGTTCTTTTTTTAAAAAAAGGAGTGCCCTTATGGAATTGAAATTTAACATGCTTAATAAGATATAGCTAACTAAGAGATATTCTTAAAATGAACATAATACATCAACAGACACGCCTTCTTCTCATGGAAAATGAACCCTAAAGGTATGCTCGATTTCGCTCATTTCATTCCCACAGGCTAACTTTGACGACGGCGCACAGTAGACGCGTTTGTATAGAACAGCGGTCAGATATAGTAAAAATAGAGCTAGGCTCTTGAAATTCGGTACAAATGTTTTTTTACATTAAAATAATAAAAATCTGTGAGTATGAACAAAATCCCCCAACGGACACACCTACCTCCCTGCAAACTAAGGGCGTGGTCGAAACTTTTTTTAAAACAAGTTTTTACACTCAGCATAATTCTGAATAGAAAATCCGCGAGAATTTTTTCACTTCTCCCATTTCTCCTATTCCAAATTAAAATTCTCGAGAATTTTTTTCATTTCCCTTTCCTCCTATTCCAAATAAACTTCGAAAGGGATAAAAAACTCTCGGTGGAAAAAGAAGGCATCAAATAAACGAACACAGGGCTTGTTTAGCCTGTGATATTTTACAAATCTGTGGAAATAAGGGCCAAATTAATACTTGAAAGCAGTTGGCAAATTCTGTTTTTTACTTACAAATTCGAAATTCTCTTTCCCAATTTTGCTTTTCCCAGTGCGTTTAAAATAGGATTATTTTACTCGAGAAAATAAAACCACAGGGAAAGAAATCCGAGTGAATATTTAGAATTGGGCTGATTGTGTTAGTATAAATAAATGCTAAGTTATGGGCTAAAAAAGTTGGCGGTGCCACGCCCCTCAAAAAATTAACCTATTATACCTGCGAAACTCTTTGACGCAGATAAATGAGATTTGGTAAATATGTAAAAATCATTAGGACAAATAATGTTCACTGGAAAAATAGGCGAGGCCACGCCCTCAAAAAAATTAATTCAACATTTAACTGACAATATTTCACGCAGATAGATATGATTTGGTGCATATGCTAAGACGATCAGAACAAATAATTCTCACTAGAAAAGTGGGCGATGCCACGCCCCTCTGAATGCTGATTCATTATTTCTCAGAAACTACTTGACGCAGCACGTGTGCAAAGGGCATTTGGAGAAATAATGTTAAATGGAGAAATAGGAGGTGCCACGCCCTATGAAAATAAAATTCTTCATATTACTGACACTATTTCACGCAAATTATAAGGTTCGGTGCAGTGCTTTGCTATGGTATGTCCAAGTTAAGAGAAGGCAATTTTCAAGGGTGCTTAAAATAGTTGATATACCCCTTACCCGCTACCTCTACTTTTAAAAAACCACCTTCCGAATTTAAGCAGACTGTACTCCTAATATTGATAAGTCTATTGTATAACGTTGCAGAACGCAATGAGTAAAAAAATAATTTGTTTCCTCAACAACTGCAACAGGGAAAAATTTATAAAAAAAATTCTCAAAAAAAGGAGTATATTGTATATTTTTTTTTTTTTTTTCAATGTCAAAGTTTGAAATTTTTCCATTTTTTTTTTTTAACTCACATCAAATCGGCAGAAAAAAGATATTTTTAACAAAGTAGAAACAATATACTTTCTAACGATATGCTACCTTAGTGCATCCGGCTTAAAAGAAATTAACAAGAGCGTTTATCCACTATTTTATAATTTTAAAAGTTCCATAAAGCATATTTTTGCTGTTTTAAGTCCCACTTTGAGCCCAATGTGTTACTAAACTGAAAAAAAATTGTAAAGTTTTATTGTTTTTTTAAATAAATAGCAATTAAACTTGTTTATGAAAACGATCTGCTACTGTGCGGCGGTAGTGTACCAAATTTCATTAAATTATCTTGCTTAGCTTTCCTTGAAAAATATTTTCTTGGAGGTCAGAACGACGGACATGGCTACATCGACTCAGTAGCTGATCATGAATATACACTTTTCCATACCTGCCACGCCTCCTTCTCTACGTTACAAACGGAAGAACAAAGTGAGTACACCCTTGGTGTAGGGTATAAAAATATATCTACATACGAGTATTAATACGCAAGACAAAAATTTGTCCATCTTTTTTACTATGTTAGAAATGGAGTACGACTTTGAATTATACACCATTAGAAAGGTATTTGTGTGTAGATATGCACAAAGTTAAAATTAGGTTAATATTTTGACTTTAAGCTAGGTAAAATTAAATACAAATTTTTCAATATTAACAAGAACAGAATACACAACCACACAGAGCTGAAAAGAGGATACAGCACAAAGAAAAATACAAAAAGCTTCAGCCGACTTACGCGGCACTGTGAGATGTAGAGTACTTAATTCTTGGCAAGACACCACTGGATTTTATTTTTAGAGCTTTTCAGCATTGAAGAAATTTTTATTTCTTTTTAACTTAAATAAATTTACCTCATTTTTGCGCTAAAAATACACGTGCACAAAATACACATACTCGTATACATAACTAACGTGAGAATATTACACCAAAAATGCCTGTCTGTATGTAAGCGTTTATATATCAAAGATAAATACATGTAAGAAGATTTTACCGAATGCGGAAGCTACAGAAAAAAGGTCAAGTCCAGAATGATGGATGATGCTGTGTCGTCATTTGCCGAGACGATGTTTCAACTACAGCACCATCATCATCATCATCATCATTATTGTCATCATCTGCTCTCATTGAGTAGACGAACGAGTGACATTTTGGGATGTGCATTGAAATTTTTGGGGTGAAAGCGCAAGGCATTCTTCATACATTTATTTTAGGATAATTTCGACGCACTTTGATGTCTATTTTGGTAAGTTGCTATTATTTAAGGAAAACAAATAGACGTAAAGTAAAAAGTTTTTTTCGTAATACATTTGGAAACAAATCGCAACAGGTGGATTTAGGAATATCACAAAAGTGTTGAAGAAGTATTTGCACTTAAGAAATACTAATTATATTTTCACAAATCGTTTAATTAATTCACTTTTCTTGTGAACTTTTAATTAAATTAAAATTTTTCATTTCATTTGTTGAGCTAAAAGTTTTCTAAAGTGAAAAAAAGTAAATATGGCACCAAAAAAAAAAAAAAAAAAAAATCAATATTTGTATAAAATTTCCCTCGACTTCGAAATGAAGTGAAGCCTTCAAAAAATGATGGATGACAGTTCTTTCATTCTTTTGGGGCGCGAAAAAAATTAAACTTTATTTTTTTAAGAGACGCGACTGTGATGTACTAAATGTATATTAGGGTGACATAAAAAAACGGAAGGTTTTCGAATGTTCGGAACGCTTAGCTGGAATGTTGGTTTGGTCTCTTATAAACGTACAAAACAAATTTCAAACCTTATGATGAGAAATCGATAGTTTTGTTTTCTTTTGTCCAAGCAAAAGACCAAATTTTATAAAATCAGTGTTTTCAAGTATATTTGACCCATTCATTCATTATACTAGTTACTGATTGCAGGATAATTTCTAATTTAAAGACGTGTGTGAAATATTCTTCTGATTCTCCATTGCGACATTCTTTCGCAATGCCCCAATTAGGACTTCTCCTATTTGGACTTTCCCAAAGGGAACATTTTCATTTGTATAGTTCTGGCGCTCAACTTACCCTAACTCGCAAACACAAACTTTGTTACTCGTACTCATCAGCTTTTGATATAGATGATTTACCCTTATGAGTTGCCATAATGAAACAATAGGTCGCGCTGACTTTGTAACTGGTTACAAACTTTTACCTAATCTAATCTTATCTAATCTAATCTTCGAAAGTACATAGGTTTAATAAATTCAATTATTTACTTTGTTCGTATAAAAAACAGTTTCTGGCATAATTAGAAATTAAGGGTTTGGTTCACGAATCCAACAACAACTGATTGCTAGCAGCAGACAAGGGCCCCGATCTTTGACGTATTTCTTCTCCAGACCGACCTTTCTCTCCGGTACATTACAAATTCTGTTATGGTAGTTGAAAGGAATAATATTTCTCTTCAATGATCCTCTTGAGTTATATGCATATCCTTTTTTTTTTCTCTGATATATCGTAACCTACAAATTTTGAGGGAAACAAAACTACAGTTTTTGACTTTGTATTTTAGAGGCTAAGTAGGGGAGAGTGGAAATACATGAACCACTTGGGATATATGTTTACTGTCTAGGACTTTTCGTGCGGTTATCATGTGTGTTGTTAATTCTGTCGGTAACCTAACCTCACATGCATTTGTGGTAGCGTCAAATGTTTGTTGCCGCGTGTACCAATAAACAAAGTGTTTACCCGCCCGAAAGTGCTTCAATCGTTTCATTAAGTTATTCCGAAAAAAATTTCTAGAAACTGTGAATAATTTTATGAAAAAGTAACATTTTATTCTTGAATAATACTGGTATATTTAGAGTGATGTTTATTCTTTGATATAACTTATATGAATGCATTCTATCATGAATAAGTAAAAAAATATAGCAGTAACCAAAAAATGTGAGCCACCTATCCCCACTCTCCTCTACATAAAGAAAGCACTAAAGTTCACTGTTTTTTTTATTCTTAGTAAGTAACATTGTTTTCAAAATTTTTCTTTCCAAAGTTATGAGCTCTTCATGAAATTCAAAAACGTTATGCCAAAATAAGGAAGCAAAATATTGGTATGCTTAAAATTGTTACAACGTAGAGACCACTCAATGGCTGATTTCAAAGATGATAGTACAAGTTAGTGTAAAAAAGCAGTAAGCTTTTGTACATTCTCTATGTAGGTAAGGATATTTCGGAGAAAACAAAATATATATATTCAAAAAGGGGATTGCAGAGAAAGATCAGTGCTTTCAATTTTCATAACAAAATTTATGACTTATGTATAACTAAACAGTCTTGTTATATAACTTCAAAAGAAGCAAAAAACCCTTTAGTTTTAGGTTAGAATATCTCAAAATTTTGACATGATAGTGAAATTCCATTACCGTACTTGAGTTCAGCATCACAAAGTTATTCAAAAATTAATGATCGTTTTTCTTCTTATTTATTTAATTTTTTTCAGGTTAGTGTTGACTCAATTCAGCCAAAAATTGAAAATTCGATTTGATCCCTTGAGACCGATTGGTTCACATAGTATCCCAAGCATTTTTTCATACATCACTGACATGCTTTAGAGAGTTGTACAGTTTAGGCTTGGCTACAATTTTGTTTTAATTGTTTGGCAAAATACCAAACGGTTTAATAGCTATGACCAAAAATGCTAAAATTTTTCGGCATTTTTGTGATTTTGAGGCCCGAAACCAAATTTTTTCGGGATATTTTTTGAACACTTTCTTTCCTTTAGTCTATATCTATAACATCGTTGAAGATAGGAAAACAAAATCTCAAATGGTATCCGACTTATTGCCGTGGCAACTTTGAAAAGCATTTTTGAAGCAATTTTTATAGTACATACTATAAATTTTGACCTGGTGCCAAGTAAGAGAAACACAGAGAGAGTTGTACTAGTAACATCATGTGCTTTTAGGAATAGCATTCAAAAAATTTTTTGGATTTTTTTGTTGCACTGTGTAATATGACTCCACCATTTCCGGCTATAAGGGGCTTTTCCGGACCTACTTTTTTTTCTTAATTTATACACAAGAAAACTGAATCCGAAGATAATTTTTCGATATCTACAAGGGTCTACCTTTGGTCTCAAGAGGTTAAAAGAAAGCGCCAGAGGGAGTTCTCAATTATACCTTACACCCAGGGTATATTCACTTTGTCCTTCCGTGGCAGGTATGAAAAAGTATATATATTATTGATCAGCGTCACCTCCTGAGTCGATATAGTCATGTCCGTCTGTCTGGCTGGTTTGCTGGATGGCAGGATGGCTGGATGGCTGTCTGTGCGTGGAAATACATTTTTAGGGAAAACTGAGCAAGATAATTTATTGAAATTTAGTATTCTGCCTCCGTCGTCAAAGCTAGCTTGAAGGATTGGAAATTAGCGAAATCAGTCAACGGCCCCGCCTACCGCCTATACAAAAAATATCTTCAAAATGCAAATCTAAGAGTATTTTTCACAACAATATAACCAAAATACACACAAATACTAGGAAACTATTCCAAGCTCTGGGCAAATTCAGACAAGAGGGCGTGGCATCTCCCATACAAGCAAAAATTTCAAAATGTTGTACTCAAAGAAGATAATTCAACCAAATTTCACTCAAATACTAAGAACAGTACATATAATTTCCCAGCAAAAACAAGGCAAAATCGGACAAGAGGGTGTGGCACCACCCATAAAACTAAAAGTTTCAAAATGCTATACAGAGAGTTTTTTAAGATAATCCAACTAAATTTCACCCAAACACTAAGGGCTATAAATGTTAGCTCTGTGCAAAAAGTGGGTGGACTCGATCAAGAGGGTGTGGCACCACCCATATATCCAAAAGTTTCAAAACGCTATACAGAGAGTTTTTTGAAGATAATCCAACTAAATTTCACCCAATCACTAAGGGCTATAAATGTTAGCTTTGAGCAAAATGTGGGTGGGCTCAATCAAGAAGGCGTAACACCTCCCATATTAGAAATAGTTTCAAAACACTTCACTGAAAGTGTTTTTTGAGACAGTCCAACCAAATTTCATTGAAATACTAAGAACAGTAAATATAAGCTCCCAGCCAAAACAGGGCAAATTCGGACAAGAAGGTGTGTTTCAAAATGCTATACTGAAAGAGTTTTGTGAGATATGTAAGCTCTGACCAAAAAGTAGGTGAACTTGGAGAAGAGGGCGTAAGGTAACACCCTTACTAGTTTTTTTTACTATGATCAAAGAAGTACCCTGACTAAGGCTGTAGTAATTTTTTTCAAATGATGCAACATGAGGGTTGAAACATTATCTCGAAATCTGTGTTACGTAATCAGTCTCACATAGTGAGTATCCTTAAACGACATACAAATTCAAAATTCCAAAATATTATACATCACAGGGTTAATAATTATATTTTGTTACCTTGTATTAGACCAGACATTGAAACGAATAAATTGCATTACAACCGCAAAGAAATCATCTGGTGAGATGTTAAAATATAAATTGAATTCTTCAAAATTTTGCAAATCATTTGCACAATACAGCAGCCGTTTGCGGTCTTTGCAAATCCGATTGAATCTTGGAATAAGAAAAATATTTCAGTTTTTGTTTTTATACAAAAGCAAATACGATACAATGACGTTTGCAAAATATTTGCGAGTATATACAGTTTATATATATACATATATTATATTATTTTTTTTAATTTCTGGCCTTGCGTCAAAAAAAAACTTCTCTCTTCTTCTTAATACCTACAAAATTTGTTAATCTCTCATTGGGTTTAATTTTTCTTTTTTCCATAAATTCTTCAAATGCTTTAGTTCGTGGTAAGAGATTTTTATGACTTTATTGTGAATTTTCTGACATTTTGTTTTGTGTTTTTTGTTTTTTTGCTCAAGGTATGAGATTCAAAGTTCAAGTACATTGAACAAAGCATCATCTCTTTACTGGACTACAAAATCATTTCAATGACTTTTGTGTGAGGGATGTTTTAACGCATTTTTTTACGACCGAACTAGCATCACTTTGGATTTTTACATAAATTCGGTCTTTGTTGTTGGACTGTTTTTTTTTTTTGTGCAATTTTATGAAGATGTTAAGTCAGAATTAATGGTCTGTAAGTTTTGATTTACGTAACTTTTTTAAGCAACGTTATAGGTAACAAACAGCATTTTATAAAATTTCGGCGGCATGGTTAATAAACTGTTTGAAAAGATTTGAACTGAAAGCTAAAGGTTCAATTAGTTATGATGTATTCCTAAAAAACTGTCAATTCAGAGTAGAACGTATGCATAAAGATGACTAAGGCCAAAGACCTAAATGTCTAAGCTAGCCGCCTAGTGTACATACAGTTTCTGTTCAGTACGGTACCTACTCTACTAAAACATGATGTTGACGATAAGCTCATAATCTTGACACTTAAAAGAATCCTTGAAAATCTACAGCATAATACTGATATATAAATTAAATCAGTAAATAAACAAGGCAATGAACTTGAAAATGTAACAATACATAAACAGTAAAGCAAAATTTCATGGCCTATTATAGTAATTAAGTGGGTTAAATTACTTCAAAATTACTTAACTAATTACGCTAACAAAAGCGTAAAAATTAAGCAAAACTTCCTCAAAAGTTTCGTTTTTATTTGTACGCTGTCAGTAGATAAAAGAAAAAATATATTTAGATTGACAATTTCACGGGTCACCGCTAAAGTTGTCAAAAAATGTCTACTTCAAGGTATTATTTATCCAAATAAAGGTTAAAAAATAACAAATTTTCGCTATTAATTGTTATGACTTTATCTTTATAAAGATATAACTGCCGTCATTCTTGCACTTAAAGGGATCTTATAAGCGTTAGTGCGCATTCACTATACACAAGAAGAAAAAGGAAAAGTTTCTAATTGTACATTAGACCAACGAATTGCATAATTTTTAATGCCGGAATAAAGGTATACAAGAAAATTTGAACGAAAAAGGGTCTTTGATTTTATTGCGGTTTTAAGGGTTATTTTGTGGCTTATGAGTCTTCATTTTTTCTTTGCATTTTTTATCCAATTTTTTTTTTCCTTTGCTTATTACCCATACAAATAACTTATGCTGCAATTAGTTCTGCTTAAGAAATTTAAATATCGTTGCGGTAATTTTTGCTTTTTTTTTCATACTTTTTTTATTTATCTAAAAAAAGTGATTTGTCATTATTTTAATCCACTTGCCTTTGCATTCATATCCTTTATAATTATTGTACAGCGTTTGTGTTGCTCTAGAACTTTTTGCTGGCAAGCTACTGTTTGTACTTTTCTGGTCCAAAAGGAAGACAAAAATTTTATACTTTGTAGCTCACATTTTGCTAATCAAATATCAATGGAATAAAGATGAAAAATATAAAAATTAAAATACATTTTTTTATAGAAATAATAAAAATATTTAGAATGTTAAAAATATGCTATGGAAACAATTTTAACAAGCTAAAATAGACAAATATCTGGGCAATATGATCCATGATTCAAATAAAGCAAAAATCGAAAATTGTCTACCAAAGTAAATTATTGGTCCCACTTTTTTAGGCATATTTGGCCCATATATCGGAAACAAATAAAGCTATGCAAACTAAGTTGACGAATTTTATTTAGAATGATAACTCTTATCTAATTCCACTTTCAACTAAGTAGTAAGGATCTTACCTTTGATTCTGCCAAAACTAAATACCATACACTGCAGGATTTTGAAAATATTACATGTATAGGAGGTGCCACACCTACTTGTCCGAACTCACTTACGTTTCACTCAGTGTTTGCGCTAACTTTGTGAAGTTCTTGTACAAAATTTTGTTGTATTACCACGAATCAGTTTCTTGTTTGGGAGGTGACACGCCTTGTTGTCCGAGTTCGTCCAGTTTATGCTCAGAGCTTTCATTAACAATTCATAGTATTTATTTGTACAAAATTTCATGATATTACCTCAAATAACGCTTTCACTACAGCAGTTTGAAAACAATGAGTGTATGCGGGGCGCCATACCCTCTTATTCGAATCAACAAAGTTTTTGAGCAGAGCTTGTTGAAGTGAAATTTGTTTTAATTATCTCAAAAAACGCTTTCAGTATAGCATTTCGAAAATTTTGCATAAATGGTTGGTACAACGATATCTAGTCCGAATTTACCTAGTTTTTACTCAGGGCTTATACTCACTATCCTTTGCATTTATGCGTATTTTAGTTGCGTTACCGTGTATAATACTCTTAATATTGCGTTTTAAATATATTTTTTGTATCGGCTGTAGGCGTGTCCGTGAACCGATTTTGCTCATTTTCAATCCTACAAGCTAACTTTGGTGACGGAAGTAGTGTACCGAATTTGATTGAACTATCGACTCAGGAAATTACTCTGATCAAGAACATATCGACGCATGATACGAAAAGTAGGATGATTCAATTCTCCTACGAAAAGTAGGTTGTTTTATATTCTTCGACGAAAAGTAGGACGTTTCAGAATTTTTAAGCAAAAGTATGATGTACTTTTTTTTGAAAAATAGGATGTTTTACATTCTTGGACGAAAAGTAGGACGTTTCAAACTTTTTTACGAAAAGTAGGATGTTTCATAATTTGTTACGAAAAGTAGGTTGTGTTAAACTTTTAGACGAAACATAGGATGTTTCATATTGAACGACAAAAAAAAAAGTGGATCATATCGTAAGCACATGTAAGCTTATTTTAGTTTATGCATAACCTAAAACGCTTGTGTCATTAACAAATCTGCTTAAATATTTATTGTTTTGATGCTCGAACTAAACATACAGCAGCGGAGATGGCTAAAATAAAACATGGATTAGCCTTGACAGGATTTTTTCTATTTAGGGGCGTGGTACCGCCCACTTTAAAAAAAATATCATATGCACTGCTACTCTTCATAGTCTTTCCAGCAAAAAAATCAAGTGAATATGTTGAAATTTAGGCTTAGAAAGGGACTGAACCGATTTCGTTTACCTCTTTGTATATAGATATGTTATATTTTCTCATCGTTCTTTCACTTAATAACTTATACCTGATTTGCATTAAGAAATTGATGTAACAAAATAAGAAACACCCTAGTTTTTGCGAAAAATACGCTGCAAGAATCAACGTCAACCTAGTTTTCGTGCGAGGCATCGAAACGTCCTAGTTTTCGTCCAAAATGTTCAGACAACCTATTTTTCGACATAAAAACTTTAACTTTTATACACAAAACTTCGAAGAAACCAAGTTTTCGTCATATATAATGAAACAACCTAGTTTTCATCCAAATAAGTTTGAAACGTCCTACTTTTCGTCCAAGAATATAAAACAACCTACTTTTCGTAGGAGAATTGAATCATCCTACTTTTCGTATCATGCGTCGATATCGTCCCTATACAAGTGAAAAGCACTAAGTCAGTTTTTTCGAGTTTTCAGTTATTTGATATTTCTGGTCCAAAATATTATAGTCTAACTCTGTTTAAAAGTGGTTGTTTTTATCATAAGCAAAACAACGATTTCCACACAAAAAAAAAAAAAAACAAAATTTAATTTTTTGATTTTCAAATATCTCATAACTTGAAAAACTGATTTGAACTTTTAAATCTCAAAATCCAACATTTTTGAAGGGTTAATGAATTTTGGTGAATATCTTAGTAGCAAGACCAGTTAGAAAATAACGGTTAGTTCCATTAAGTTATTTCTAATTTTTGAAATTCCAACAGTTTTTCTGAAAAAAAAAAAACTAATTTTTTTGGGATAAGTAACACTATTAAAGCATAGATTTACGTTTACGACACCACAGGGTACGAAATTTTCAAAAAAATTTAAATTTTCTTCACATTTATGTGAACAGAACTGAAATTAAGAAAATCAAACAAGACGGGTCTCTGCAGTACGAGTATTTTTTTTTTTTTTTGCATATCTACAGTAGGTCCAAGCCAAAGTCGTACACCAAGCAAACTATTTTGCAATGCCCCAAAACTAAGTACGCAAAAATAATTTAAGAAATTTGAAGAACATTTTTAAATAGCCTATTTAATCCTTCAATTTTAACAAAAAACCAAACTTGAAATTTTTCGTTATTTTTGAAAATAAATAAAAAAGTAACAGAAATCAAGCATATTCAGTACCAAAGCCAAAGTCGTACACCTCAACAAAATTTTAATTTTTACATGAGTTCAGTAATTACTGTACATTATTTTGTTTTTATTTGTCATGTTCAGTCCTTTTGGCATCCTTTGAATTAGTTTTTCACAATAGCTCGGATAAATTTTTTCCCATTATCCCTGAATACCCTTTTCAGTTCAGTTTTTGAACAAATATTGTGCTGGCGAACTTTTGCGTCCAGATAATTCCACAAGATTTTAATAGCATTTATATCTGGACCCTGCGCCAATGTTACGAATCCATGTTATGAATCCATGATCTCATATTATAAGAAATATATTTAAAATTGTTATCTTATTAAAATTACCTATTACTACATTGACCAAGATTATCTTTACATTGCAATAAATTTAGTCTTAAAATGTTCAAATACATCTTATGATCCTTACTACAATCAACAAAATGGAGTATTCCAGGCCCAGCTGCTGAAAAAGGGCCCCAAGCCATTAGTGAACCACCATCATGTTTTACATATGGTTTAAGCTTTTTCGAACAAGGTGCTTCAGTTGGTTTTCTCCATATATATGGTCTGCCGTCTGATCCAAAAGTATTAATCTTACTTTCATTCAAGAAGAGGACATTTTTCCATATGAAAAAATCTTTATGGCAGTGAGTTTTAGCAAACAGCAACCGAGCTTCTTGATGCTTCTTCTTTATTAAAGAAAAACGTTAGACCAAATGTAAAACATGAAGGTGGTTCATTAATGGTTTGGGGCCCTTTTCAGCAGCTGGGCCTAGAATACTCCATTTTTTTGATGGAAGTAAGGATCATAAAATTTATTTGAACATTTTAAGACTAAATTTATTGCAATATAAGGATAAACTTGGTTAATGTAATAATAGATACTTTTAATAAGATAACAATTTTAAACATATTTCTTATAATATGGGATCATGGATTCAATACAACTGACCCAATGTATTCGTAACACTGGCGCAGGGTCCAGATATAAATGCTATTAAAATCTTGTGGAATTATCTGGACGCAAAAGTTCGCCAGCACAATATTTGTTCAAAAACTGAACTGAAAAGGGTATTCAGGGATAATGGGAAAAAATTTATCCGAGCTATTGTGAAAAACTAATTCAAAGGATGCCAAAAGGACTAAACATGACAAATAAAAACAAAATAATGTACAGTAATTACTGAACTCATGTAAAAATTAAAATTTTGTTAAGGTGTACGACTTTGGCTTTGGTACTGAATATGCTTGATTTCTGTTACTTTTTTATTTATTTTCAAAAATAACGAAAAATTTCAAGTTTGGTTTTTTGTTAAAGTTGAAGGATTAAATAGGCTATTTAAAAATGTTCTTCAAATTTCTTAAATTATTTTTGCGTACTTAGTTTTGGGGCATTGAAAAATAGTTTGCTTGGTGTACGACTTTGGCTTGGACCTACTGTATGTACTGTCAAGACATTTGCACCCGACAATTAACTGAAGCTAAAAAGCGGGTGCAAGACAAAAAGTCTGTCTGAAAAAATTGTTATGGTCTTAAAACTTATGATAGTTATTTATAGGGCTAAAGTAACTTTATAAAAAGAGTTCACCTGTCAGTGAAGTATCTACGCCCCCTCTTTGGGAGTTCGGAAATAAAAAATGTGTATGGGCTTTAACCTTTTTGTTTCGTGGCCGATTGGAAAAAAACTAAATTTTGACTGACCGGCAGATGCATACTTCTTTGAATCCCGTTATCCAGCTTAAAAAAAGTTAAAATCAAATAAATGAAGTAGCCAAATTTATACTTCATTTAATGAGCTGCATTTAACTGCATTTTTGGATTTAAAAAAAAAAATTTCGTTTTTTGGAAAAAAAGTGGACCTTAATTTTTGAAAATTAATTTAAACAAGGTTAGACACTTTTAATTTTTTTCTAAAATATCAAATAGTAAATACATAATTCTTGCCAAATTTCATAGTGGGCGTGGAAGGCGTTTAGGAGCTAGACCAGTTAAAATCATTTCGTCAGTACGATTTGAAATTGTATCTGATCTAACTACTAAACGACTTCTACGCCCACTATGAAATTTTGGAAGAAAGACGTACTCAGCTATTTTTAGAGAAAAAATTATAAAAACTAAATGGGAATTACTTTGTTAGAATCAATTTCCAAAAATAAAGGTCCACCTTTTTCAAACAAAAAAACAAATTTTTTTAAAATCCCAAAATAGCTAATAGTGAATAGATAATTTTTGCCAGATTTCATAGTGGGCGTGGAAGTCGTTTAGGAGCTAGACCATAATATGTCTATTATACTGACGAAATTATTGTAGCTGGTCTAGCTCCTAAACGCCTTTCGCGCCCACTAGGAAATCTGACAAGAATTATCAATTCACTATTGTCTATTTTTAGGAAAAAAATTAAAAGGGACTAACTTTGTTAAAAGTTATTTTGAGAAATTAAGGTCCACCTTTTCTCCAAAAAAACAAAATTTTTTTTTAAATCCATAAAGCTCATTAAATTAAGTATAAATTTGTCTACTTTATTTATTTGGTTTTTAATTTTTTTAAGTTGGATAACGGGATTCGAAGTAGTACGCATCTGCCAGTCAGTCAAAATTTTGAAGCTCTCTAGCTCGTTAACCAGACCTTATATTTGAAAAAAATTTTGTGTCTGGATCCAGGGTATATATAGGTAAAACATAGTCAAAAATTACTAAAGTCGGATACATCAACATTATTTTTAATGTCCCTTACACATACATATGTAGAATGCCCGATATATCGGTAAATTTTTGTACTATAAAGACGTGCTGAATTAATTGAGCTACAACTCTTGTTCAGAAAAATTTTTTATGGTCTGACGCAAAGTTTTAAATTTATTCGTCGAAAACTTTTTTATTCTTCGAACCCCCAAAAAGGCAGTAAAGTATTTTTTATTTTTTTATAACCTGATAAACCTGATAAACGCAATATTTTAGCATTTTATTGTGCTCAAACTATAGCAAGATGACTTGTACAGACCCCCAATATAGTAGGAATCAAGCAGGTTTCACAAGTGGGCTCTCTGTTTTAGAGAACTTTTTTTTATATGTCAACTTTTTCTCTTTTTTTAATGAAGTGTGAACTTAAGCTACTTAGTACAGATGATAACTAACATCAGATCACTTGGTCTATGTATTTTCGGTCACGTCACAGACTGAACTGCCTAATTCTAAGAGTTTCACCAGTTAAGTATTATTAACACTAAACCAGTAAAGTACCTAATTGAAAGCTCTCAAGAAAATAAAGACCGAAAGTAATGAAATTTATTTCTATTTTTTCTTTTGTATACAAAATTTCAAATATTGATTTAATTTTCATAAGCGGAGTGAATTCATTCGACAAAAAAGAGAAGAAAAAAGTATCCACTATAGAAAAAATTTTAAATTTTTAAAAAGCGCTTAATTCACTATGACCATAAAGCGGCAGCCGACCTCGCCCTCAATACATTTTGTATAGATTACAAGTAGTAACTTAGCCATGGTCTACTCTGTACTCTTCAAGGGATAGGGAAATATTTTTAAGCAGGAGTCTCATTCACTTACCCTTAATCGTGGCGGATCATAGCGCGCGCGTTAAAAACCGCGGTGATAAAAATTACAATCGTTTTTTTTTTCGTTCATCGTCCTGTGTTTACTTTTATTGTCCTTTGCATTTTTTACGAGTAAACTTTTGAGTGGGAGTTGTCAATGGTTGTGCTCCTCAGTACGAGAGTATTCTGATTGTATTGAAGATTTTCGACGTTGTCATCTTCTTAACTACATATATCACTCGTACAAAGTGGTAACAATGTGAATCTTTTGTCTTGTTGTCACTTCGTGCGTTGTCCTTTTAGTGTATGTTGTGCTTTAAGCATTATCCTGGCAAACGGTTTATATAATAATCGTAAAAGTAAAGAAATACCCAAATCAGAAAATTATTTTCAATTTGTACGCAATTTATTTTTATGCGATTTTGGTGGTTTATACTTTTAGAGTTCATTAGTGAAAGCAGTGACAATTATGGCTGATGGGTCAAAATTTGATTTCTACAAGCGAGCAAAATTCTTAAATATTTTTTCGATAGAAAGTAGCTCTCAAGTTTTAACTTACTCAATTGCATACAAAGTAAACAACTCAGTTTACAGTTCACTCCACGTCAACGTTCTTCGAATTATTTTATTTTATTTTTTCCAGAATGAAAAACTCTTGGTACCGCATTGTAAACGTGCAAATGACTCATCATAAATAAAATTATTAATGAAATAAAAAAAACAACAACAACTACAACATAAAAAAAAAAACATTCAACATTTAAATGAAGAGAAAATACCTTCATTGAGAAAAAGTATTCGGCATCAACCATAAATATTATGATAAATGGTCTGTTATAATCATAATCCGCAGGGGGTAAGTTTTGGAGCGCACGCGGTCTATTTTTTTTTTCGAGAATTTCAAAAAATAAACATAAACCGTAAAAAATATTAAAGTCAAAGTCAAGGGATGTCGAAGGGATAAACAGCAGCAGCAGTTCACTTCGTTACGCCGCATGCAACATATGTTCAGTGGGTGGGGATTTCACTTTTGAAGACACAACTACGTGATATATGAAATTGAAAGACTTGAAACCATTTAGGATATATTTAATTTGGTTAAATTTGTACAAGGTAATTGTTAAGTTTAAAATAACGCATTGAAATTTTGTGGTTGGTTTTTAAAGATTAAGTATGAAATGAACAACGTCTATGATCTACTACGTCCATTAGACCATACCAGAAAAACAAAATCCACCGTACACCATCAAATCTGAAGAACTTTTGCAGGTTTATTTTGAAAAAAAATCTTCTGCTCTTATGGAATAGTCGAAATGACGAAGGTTAATGGGTGACCTCTACGATCGGTAAAAAAAATAATTAATTTCGGCATTGCCTTGCAAAAATGATTATGGTTTGATGGTGCTCGGTTGACTTTTTATTTCTATTTTTTATTAGATCGCGCTCCAGACGGACTGAAGTATGCAAAATAGTGATGAGCAAACCAAGACCAAGACCCATAGGAGCTTTGGTCTTGGTCTAGCAAAAAAATCAGCGTCTTGGTCTTGCAAAATTACCAGGACAACGAAATTGCTGATGAACTAGCTAGGAAGGGATCAAACTAGAATACCCATTTGGCTTATATCTGAATACATCCCAAAGTTTTAATCGTACTAAATTTGCAATAGCATTAAAAAAACACAATGTGCGTATTTTGATTGGTCCTATTAATAGGCGTTGTGCACTGGGAAACCACACAGTAAAAATTTTAGTTTAATTTTAAAACCAAAAAGTGTTTATATAGAACAATGCCAAAAAAGTATTAATTTAAAACTATTTTGGAATAAATTCCATACTTTTTTGGAATAAATTTCAAACTTTTTTGGAAAAAATCGGAATTTAATACCAAAAAAGATTAAAATCAATACTAAAGGGAATCAAAATTAAGAAAAGTAAGCTATCATTTTTTAGTGTTCATACACTTTGTTTTGGTTAATCAAATATTGGCGATCTTTAAAGGAGTTGTAAAGATCCTTATATGGAAGAAATAGTTTTCATTTCTTTTGCAAGTCTCCAGCGCTTGAGCTTAGACGTCGAAGAAACTTTGACCATTTTAATTTCGAATCACTATCGAAAGTGTGTTTCGAATTCATATCGAAGTAATGGGTGATCCAATAATAGCTTCCTACTCTGTTTTCTAAATAAAATACATAAAAATCAATATATTGATGGAAATCTTTACTTAAAATGATAGTACGGTTCCTACAACTCAATGTTTCAAAATTATTTCGTTCAAATGTTGCCCATGACTAGCTCTTAAATAGTTCGTTCTGTGGGTTCAATTTTCGACAACTCTTTCTAGCATATCGGCCGGTATTCCTTGAATAACACGAGTAATGTTGGTTTCCAAAGCGTCGATAGCTTCGCGTTTGTCGACATAAACAAGTGATTTAACATAGAGAAAGTAATCAAATAGCGTCAAATCACATGATCTTGGTGGCCAATTAACCATTGACCGTAACACGGGTTCAATCCGCATTTTTGAGGAAATACGGTCCGATGATGCCTCCTGCCTATAATTCACACCAAACAGTACATTTCGGGATACATTGGAAGCTCTTGGATTGCTTCTGGTTGTTCATCGGCCCAAATATGACAATTTTGCGTTGTTCAAAAGTAAGTCTATCCATGATTGAGTCGTATTGAATACTGAACACAAACGTCATATGGACAAGCCGTTTGACACATAACAGCTGTCAAAACAACCCAGTTGGAAAAAAAACTGCGTATTGGATCACCCTTTATATATGAACATCCATTTGGTTCCCTTAGACTTTCTTTGTTAAAGCCCTCTGCGTCGGATGCACAATGGACCCAACTATGAGGCCTTAGTTAATGATGACAACATGGTCATCTCCCGAATTTAACTTAATTAAGCCTACATAAATCAATTAAAACTCTCTTGTTAGTGTCCCGCCAAATTTTTAAATTATTTAAACTGTGCCGTGAAGAAAAATAGGTTAAGAATCACCACTCTAAGCAATATATAAAAAGAGATTTTTTTTTTAAATTTGGCTTGTCATATAAAACTTATAGTTGGGGGTTTTAAATATGCCAAACTTCGAATTGAGAGATGATTTTATGCTTGAAACGGGCGTGACACTCCCATTAACTAGAAATTCTTAATACTGAAAAGCAATCTAGTTATTCAGTATGTTGATAAAATATTTGATGAAAATTCTAAGAAATTTAAGTTACCTGGTTAAAGTCATGGTACGGAAAATATCTCTCATATGATATAAAGCAAAATCAAAAATCAGCTCGAATACACTGATTCAATCATCATTGAAGATGATCATTAGTATTAAGATGTGTAAATTGGCCCAGTTAACCTTTAGATATTTTATTTAAAATTCATAAGCAACTTCTTTCATTTCATGGAATAGATATGTAACGCTTAATTTTATAGCTGCATATTTTTTTGCCCCATTTCTATTTATTATTTTATTTATCTGCCATAAACACATTCGCTGTGGAATTTAACGACTCTTTTTCGGAGATTTTACTTTAAGTCGATGTTGTTCTGAGTGAGTGCTCTGCTCGTAAATTGTAAAAATCCGAAACTCGTACTTTGTAACTTTACAAGTGTTTTTATTTCACTTGCTGGTTCGTTGAGTCGGATGTTGTTTCACTTTTGTTGTTTTGGGATTTTATATTTGTACGCGGGGTGGTGGTGGTGGTGTTGGTGATGTTACTCCCGGCTTGCGGTGGCATATTGTCTTGTAATAATCGCATAATAACTTTATATATGACTCCATTATAATGTGTACTGATTCTACTAAATAGCAGTAGATTTGCACTTTATTTACAGCAAAGTATGAAAGAATTGCTATTGTTGTTGTTTAAATGAATATTGTTTGTTGGCGTGTAATTGAAATGTTCTCTAGTGTGTGTGTGTGTGTGTGTGTGTGTGTGTGTGTGTGTGTGTGTGTGTGTGTGTGTGTTTGCATACTTAATAAAACTGTTATGTTAATAGAACTCAAATTGTTTAAAAATTTTTCAAAAATAATCGCAATCATATGTTTGCTTTTAGTCATTAACTAGGGTAAGGTAACCGGCTGTGGGCCGTCACCGGTTGTGGGCCACCCCTTGTATTTTTTGACGTTTATAAAATATGACAGATCTGAGTATGAGGTTATGTGTACATTGACAATAGACAGTATTAGTGCAAACACTGAAGTAAAAGGACGCATTTGACCCGCAGCTACAACAAAACAAAAAAAATTTACGAAGAAATTTTCAATCAAGTAATTTCTGAAGATTTTGCGAGTGTGATAAAGCGAAGTGAAATATTGCAAAGAGGTGAGCGTTATGCATTTTTATGCAGTATTTGCGTTAAATTTTCCGATTTTATATCGAGTTTGCTCAAAATTTTTCGCCACGAGAATTTTGCCAGTCACTTAAGGGATGGCTGCCGTTACCGGTTGTGGGCTACCTTTTGTAATCGGTTGTGGGTTACCATAAAATAAACAAATCGACTTCTGTTAGCTGTCTTTTGGATGAACTTGGCCCCTGGCAAGCCGCTTCACCCAAAAAATCATCAAATCGCGGCCGAAAGCCAAATTGCGAATCCGATGAGGATGATTAATAATTTGAAAAAGTCACATTTTCTTGATGTTTTTTCGCCACTAGAGGCTTCATTGATAAATAAATTTTGATAATACATATTCCTTTACTGGTTTTTTTTTTCATAATTTTGCATTTGATGTGGATTTTTCAGGGTGGCCCACAACCGGTTATAAAAACTTTTTTTGTCCAAAAACAAGCTTTTTACAAAATTTTTTAAAAAAAATTTTTTGTTGAAAAATTATAGAAAAATGGTTTCTTTTCGGTTACCTACTGCCTCTAGCTTTTCATTGGTACCCACAAGTCCGAAAAATGTATACTTGAATGCAAGTTACGGGCAAAAAACGAAACCCGGCCCACAACCGGTTACCTTCCCCTACTGAAAAAATGTTCGTTATTTCACATTAAGGTGATGCATTCACGGTTTCCATAGAAATTATTGGATCAGTTTCCTGAGGATCCTCAGAATATTGGTATAAAAAAATGAGAATAGTTAAATTTAAAAACAAAAATGGGACGTGCACAAATCATTGAAACATCTATCCACTCAATTTTTTGTCTAGAGAATAAATTAAATAGGTTGAGAAGATAATAGGTTAAACGCAATGCCAGGCTAACCAATATAGACGTCACGAGACGTAACGAGTAAATTCGAGTATAAGTGAACAAATGTTGATTACCAAAATGAGCGTATGCAACTGATCGAAAGTGAACGAAACAATGTGACGAGGCGTTTAGTTCCGTAAGAACCAAACTTCAAACCGTCTCTGCTCGTCATAACAGCATAGCCAATTAATTTTTGATCTATGTAAGTATGTAATTAATAAGGTTTTGAATTTAATAAGTGTAACCAGATGGACTACAGAGCTTGTTTAAAATGTCAGCTCTTATTTCTGATTTTTTCTTCGGCATTTTGTAGTATACGTAAAAAGATTGGTTTATACAGCTTTTTTTCAATTAGTACAATGTTTTGTTACAAGTTTCTGGAACTTTTAATTTCACTAATCTATCTTGACTCGAAAAATTGTCAAAAAATTAAAGTAATCAACACTTACTTTCAAACATAAATTATCTTACTATCTAACAACTATTTAATGGGTCCGTAAAGTAATATTTACAAATAAAATGTAGTTAAATAATAAAAAAGTATTTACTCCAAATTCCCTACATTTGACTTTACGTAGAGTAAATTAATTATACATAAAGGGGATTCCTTTAAACCCTCGAAAAGCACGTAAACCTCGAAAACTTTCGAGTCTCGTAAACAAAATTTAGAAATTTGTATGAAAAAAAAGTTTACCAGGCCTCGAAAACTTTCGAGGCAAATTTGATGCGTAAATAGTCTCGTAAAAGTACGAGAGCGATTGTTTTAAAATAAATGTATTGAAAAAATATTTTTTGTTTTGAAAATTGAATTTGAATTATATATTTTTCAAATTATATGACAGCTGATACGTTGCTTACACGTTTTTAGAAATGTGTGTTCCTGAAAACAAGCTCGTAAACTTTCGAGTTTTTCATGGTTTACGAGTTTACGAGATTAAAGGTATCCCCTTATAAAAAAAAAAAAAATGTGTGACCATTTTGAACTTAATTTAATTTTAATTTAATTTATTAAATATAAAAGAGTAAGAGCGGATGTAGAATTACTAATTAATTCATAAAATTACTAAAACACGTCCAAAAACACACGCTGTGTTTCAAAGATAGCCTTAATTTACCGCTACTCGGCTATGAAAGTCCTGTCTAAATGTATGCAGTTACTTATAATTATTAATGCGGCAACAGGACAATTTATTGTTCACTTCCAGCGCACACTAGACGCCGTCCTCAACCATAATAGGCTTGCTAAGCCCATTTTATTCAAAACAGCAAATTGCATTCCACGATTGAGTTGTGAATAATCTAGGAAAAACTCCTACATATACAATATTCCGAGATTGGCTAAAATTGTCAATAATGTCATGGTAAAAGCATTACAAGTGCTTTCGAAAATATTGGAATACGTATATGGCCATTAAAGGAACTTATGCTTAGCGACGATGTTTTTGCATATGGGGATCATTGGTACGTTTTGAGTATCTTCAGAAGAACTGTCATTACTCTTAATTGATAAATCGCATCATCTTTAGCTTACACTTCCTCAAAAGCTTAATTTTGTACTTATTTGACTGTATACTAGTTATTTGGAAAAAGCTTACGAAAATCCAGAGATTCATATTTTTTTTATGTCATATAAAATCGTCTACAGCAACCACAATATTTCAATATTTTGCAAATTTCTCGGAAGAACAACAATCACAAAAAATAAATTTTGTTATTTTTCTGGCTCGTCTACAAAAAAACATAATATTTCAATAAGAACAAAAAACAACAAAAATATTTTTTTGTGATTGTTGTAGTTCTGAAAAAATTTACAAAATATTGAAATATTGTGGTTTTTGTAGACGAGGCAAAATTGTCTTACTTTTCTTCTACGTCTTATCCAGCAGTTGCTTGTATTACAGTTTCAATAGAGCATTTTTGATGTTCAACTTTGAGCCCACTGTAACACTAAACCCAAAGATAATTTGAACCTTTATAGTTTTTTTTTTCGTCCCTAAACATAATATTTTTTTTTTTTTTTAGTTTTTGGAACAGATGATGATTTACATTATAAGCTACCAACAATGAAAATACATTGATGGTCGGAGCTTACTGTTCAGTGTTTTTGAGTAAAACAACAATAAAAACACAAAAAACAAGGCAAAAATACACATAAATAAAAAAACGCAAACAGCCTTCGGATACATTTTTGTTTTTTGTGTTTTTATTGTTGTTTTACTCAAAAACAATGAACAGTAAGCTCCATCAAATAATTTTTTGTGTATTTGTGGTCACGATCTGCCACTGTGTGCCGGTTTCTTCAAATCTAGTTGCAAGTTTTGAAGAATATTTATCAGATCCTAAAAAACATTTAAGTCCCTGTGAAAGTTTTTGGTGAAGATTTTGTTGTGTTAGCTCTTAGCATGAAAAACAGATTTTGTTTATCTGACTTTTCGGCAAACTATAAGATATTTGAAGTTAATCTCGAAAAAAGTTCCTGGTTCTTCATTTTTGAGTACGATTTCCTTGTGTTAAGGGGTTATATACCTTTTTCATTTTCAAAAAATCGAAAAATTTTTTATTGCATTATCTTGAAGAACAACTCTTTGAGAACATTTTCCCAAATTTTCATAAAGATTTGAGCAGTAGAAAAAAAGTTACAGCGCTTCTTGCCGCGCGCTCCGTCACGGCATAAACTAAACTTGAAACTTTAAACGCAAATATCTCGAAATGGTGTTTTTTGCAAAACGACTTCGCGGTGACGTGGATTGGCGGAAAACTACTGTACCGATTTTCTTCAAATTTTTTTTAAAATGTTCGTAATGAATTTTATGTGTACTTGAACGATCGATTTTTCATGCACAAATTTTTGCTTTGCTGAAATGAATTTTTTAGTCAAATTTCTAGCGTCTGAAACATTCATTTTTTGCATAAAACGTTCCCCTATGCACAAAAAAATTTTTTTTTATGAAAACGATCGTTCAGATACACGGAATTACTCTAAACTAATGAAATTTTTTTATTTTTATGGTTTCAGTTGACCTGTTCTACCTGGGGAACGGTCACCGCATGCGCGCAAGGCTCTTCCAAAAAAAGGCGTTTCAGGGAAACAGCTGCCCCTTAAAAACTATTCATTATTTTTTCACAAATTTTTGCACAAACATTGGCAAAAAACTGTACCATCAGAAAATAAAATCATTCATGTAATAAAAGAATTGCTACATACCTAAAAAAAATCCAAACTTTCTTATTTTTTTCGACAAAAAAAGGTATATAACCCCTTAAGTTTTCTCAGCAAACTAACAAAAATGTTTCACTTTTATGTACCGAATTCTTTTTGAGTTTTTTTAAAAAAAATAATATTTTTCTCAATATTGATTCTAAAGTAACACATGATTTTTTTTTTCAAAGTTAATGCAAACAAATTGCAACATTTTATAAATATGCCAGGTGAGACAAAGTTCACGTTGAGTTACGCACTTCAGTCAATTCGATCCTTAAAAATGTAATTTGACAAAATTAACAAATTAAACTGTTGAACAAAACACATGTACGACATACGTATGTATGTACTTAGTGTTTCAATATCGATTCAACACACTTCAACAGCATCATTTGTAACCAACACCATTCTCAGCATGTCGTCGTTTACATTGGAATCTCTCAGTTTGGCTACGGCGGTGGTTTGACTCTGTTCCATGCAGTTCATTTCTCTGTTAAAGAAGATATATTGACCCTTCAACGCAGTCGTGCGCAGTGGTTTGGGTATTAGCAGCGTGCATAACTTAACCGGCGCTTCAAACGTTTCCAACTTTTTATGCTGGATTTTTCGTGCGTTTACATTTTCATGTGGGATGATTTTTGTGTGAAAGTCCTTATGGCATTTCACTGGGAAATACAACTCTCTTTCTTTCACTGGGTGATGCGGCGGTGTCGAATTAGTTGTGGTCATTTATCATGTAATGCTGGAGTGTTTGTAGTGCTAACGGATTAGGAACAAATTAATTCGCATTTATTAAATGTAAACGAAATAAATTATGTCTGGCATAATTTTTTTGAAAGTACTTCGATACATTATAGTATCTTAGTGGTATGAACAATAATTTTTAGAGACAATCAAAATTGGCAACAAAGAGTTTAAAACGAAATATACCATAATTAAATAAAAAACTAATTAAAATTAATTTGTATTTTACAGCCAGAAGTTGTTGGCATGAGAAATATTGAATAGAACTCGCTGTATACAATTTGACCAACGGCAATTTTCAAAAGGACGTCATGTGTAGAGTCAAATGTATGCACTATGATGCACTATCGGTATAAACCAACGGTAGGGTAGTGATTAATTGACTTTTGCAATTGGCCAAATGAATGAAATTACGGGAATAACAAAACAACAGGTTAGCTAACAGTAGGTAGACAACCGACAAAATGCAGCGGCGCAAACGTAACACTTGTTTCCGCAGGATATGCAGAAATGGTTGAGAAAATGCGAGTATCAAGAAAAAAGACAAAGACAAATCGATGAATGCTTTTGGAAATACAAAAAAGGAATACAGTGAACAAACCAACAGATAGTAGCTAAACGTTTAGTTCAATAAAAAGGTTACATATGTTACAGTAAGTCAACAAATTGATCAAATGGTGTGAATTCAAAAATTAAAAACCGAAATAAGTAGATTTTTCAATGACTATATTTAATTTCATAAGAAAGAAGATAACTATTTAATGACTACACTGTTTCCTGGAACAGCGTTAAATGCCCAAAAACAGCGTTTTCCGCAATTTAAAGGAAGGATATCTTGAAAATATGCAAGCGTATAAACAATTCTGACCACATATTCGGATGTAGAAATTTTTAACCCTTTTTTCATTATTTATTAATTTTTTTTTTTTTTTGTACCTGTGAAATCACTTTCATATTTCGCTTTCACCAGCCACGAAATAATAATTTGGAACAATTCTAAGTAGAATACGGTAAAAAAAAAAATAAACAAATATAAAAATAATCAATTTTGACCCATTTTATGCTGAATCCGAATCTGATTGAAAAATTACTTTGCACACCATGATTTTTGATACACGTATATCCTAAAAAGTTAAAAAATGCAAAAATAAGGATTTTCCTTTCTCAGTTTACGAGAAAAGTTTAAGTGGACTTTGAAGCAAAAGCTGCGACTGCTATATCCATTTATAACGATTAGATTTGCATAAATTAAGAATAGAAAAATCCGTTTTTTTCTGCACTTTGAGGTTAGAATGTCTTAAAATATTGACATAGAACAATTCCACGACCGGATTCGGAATCAGCATAGAAAGGTAAGTCACAAGCTGGGATCAAAATCGAAATTCATTCTGCTTACGGTTATGATTACGGTCATTAGTTTTTTACGGTTTTCTGTTCTGCAAATAAGTATGTGTCATTATACCCTACACCCAGAGTATATTCACTTTGTCCTTCCGTTTGTAACGCAGACAAGGAGGCATGGCAGGTATGGAAAAGTATATATATTCTTGATCAGCGTCACCTCCTGAGTCAATATAGCTATGTCTGTCTGGCTGGCTGTGTGTGGAAATACATTTTTTAAGAAAACTGAGCAAGATAATTCAATGAAATTTGGTACACTGCCTTCGTCGTTAAAGTTAGCTTGTGGGATTGAAAATGAGCGAAATCGGTCAACGGCCACTCCTACCGCCCATGCAACCAAAATTCACATTAATAATATGAATTGTAAGCGCAAGCTCTGAGCGAAAATTGCGCAAGTTCGAACAAGAGGACGTGGCACCTCCCATATAAGCAAAAACTTCCAAACGCTATACTGAAAGCGTTTTTTAAGATAGTCAAACTATCAGACGCTAAGAACTATAAATGCAAGTTCGGAGTAAAAACTGGATGAAATTGGACAAGAGGGCGTGGCACCTCCCATATAAGCAAAAGTTTCAAAATGCTATGCTAAAAAAGTTTTTTGAGATAATCCAACTAAATTTCACTCAAATACTAAGGACTATAAACTCAAGCTCTGAGCTTAAACAAGACGAACTCGGACCAGAGGGCGTGGTATCTTCGATATAAGCAAAAGCTTCCAAACGCTATACTGAAAGCGTTTTTTAAGATAGTCAAACTTTCAGACACTAAGAACTACAAATGCAAGCTCTGAGCAAAAACTGGGTGAGCTCGGACAAGAGGACATGTTAATATTCTCCATTTACTCCTAGGAGGAGCAAAGGGCCAAAGAAGGCTTGGCAACTCACATATTAGAAAAATTTTCAAAATACTGCAGTGTAGGGTATTTAATGTTTGGCCAGGCCAAAATTTTTATTTCGGTATATAAGGTAATATCGGTAAAAAGGAAAATTCTAACACAAAAGAACTCAAAGCAAGGACTAAAACTAAAACGTATTTCGATAACGGTTGTGATAACGGTTATTTGTTTATTACTTAAACCAACGCTCAGGGGATAGCCCCTACAAATGCAATGCACCATCTTGACATGCAGCTGTCGGGAATAATACTCGCACTGAGATTAATCCACAGCTTAAAATTAACTATTTAACTCGATACTACGATGTTCTTCAAGCCGCCGTTTCTACACAATAGGGATAGGCCTGATAAAACGTGCTCCGAGTGCTGCGAGATAATATGTATACGAACTAATGGAACAATTGCATGTGTTTCTTTTGAGAACATCCTTTTAAAATATCTATAAAAAATGGTAACACACTTAACGTTAATACGGTGTTCGAGAAAGTCAATAGAGGATGCAACATCCGCATCCCCTATCAATTTCATGAAACGGCATTGAACACGGTCTATCAGCTTTTACGAACTTGGCCGCTTCTTTCGACACACTGAATATATGATCTGTCCACCTCATATCAGCTTGGATCGATACGTTCAGAACGTCAAAAGTTGCTGATGTCATGGTGTCAACCCGAGCCATATTAAGGGATAGAGGGGGGAAACCCGCTAGTCTGTGAGCTAACAAATAGCACTGCTAGCTTTGAATTTTACCCGATAAGCACGACCCCACTCGGAAATTGCTGTTAAAATCATTTGAGAGTGTATCATTTATACACCGCCTTTTTCTAGCAATCTCCACAGAACTTGGACGGTTTTTGAAGCAATATAAGTGAGAAATGCTGCTGTCATCTGCAATGGAGTGGATTGGAAAAGGGACGGGGATAGGAAGGAACACTGGGGAACTCCAGCGTTAATGGAGTATTTGTCAGATGTGAAGCCATCTACGACAACACGTATAGAATGGCCGCAGCAGAAGCTCGTTGTCCAACGAGCGAAGGAATCACCGATGACATATGCAAGTAGTTTAGTAACGAGGGCGCGCTGTCCATATTTGTTCCAACTTTCAGTGAAGAACGCCATTAAGTAACCAGTAAAGCGAAATCTGCGGAACGCATGTTGGCGATCATTAAGAAATGCATTGTGTTCTAAGGTTCCTTTAGTTTGGAGAACGCTGAGCATATAGCAATTGACCGATAATTAATACGGTTGATAGTTTCACATTTTTTGGAAACTAGCTGGACATTAGCAACCTTCTAGTATGATGGAAAATCGCCACAAGTGTAGTAAATGTCAAAAAACTTTGCGTAATCGGCGAGCCGGTGGTGAGGCATATTGACTAATATGCCATCCGGTCCTGATTTTTTGTTAATATTAAGGTTTTCAAGGGCCCTCTTCATTGTCTTAGTTCGAAAGTAGGTCCTTGGCATAGCCAAGGACTATCCATGTCATGTGGTGGTTGATTGCTATCAGCAAGTGTAGCACTCTTAAAAAAGATGCTAGCCAAAAGATAAGCTTTATCAATGGGATCAGTTAAGATTTGGTTGTTTATTAAGAGTGTTGAAATAGAAGATGAAGACTGATCACTCTCTTAACAAATGACCTCAAATTTTTACAACTCTTCGGAAGTAAAAGGATTCGCTTGCGCATATCGAGCTCGTGAAATACTTTTCGCGCTGAATTGTATTGTCAAAGCAATTTTTAGCCTTTTTGCGAAGTCATTCAGTATTGATATTGCTGCTGAAACTCCAATTCTTAAACTGCGCAGAGAGAAGAGTAAACTACAGGAACGGATTGGTTCACCTACAGTCGTAAGCTTCATGCTGAATATGCTGGTATGTAAGAAAATTGTTACGTAGAAAGCTGATGAATAAATCTTGATGCCTTTCAAGATGCCAGAATTGAAGAAACATAAGCTTTAACATTACAAGTCGTGCTAGGCATCTATAAACTTAGCCTTTGGATCTTCTTGGTAGGCTGATAGCGCAATTTCTTTCCTGTTTCCAAATGCAGCCGGTAAGCATACTGTGAAGCTTTTAATCTATAAGATGCTAAGATAGCTAAGCACACCGCACTGGTGACGACCTGCCTCATGAAACTGATTTAATGATTGAAAATGAAGAGAGCAGGTATTTTCGGCCATTCCGGTATTATTTGATTGTAGCTTTTGCTGCTGCACAACACAAAAAGACCGTAGGACTTAACAACTACTTGAGCGACTGTAAACGATCTTGTGAGTGCACAGAGCGCAGCAAGTGAAGAAAGAAAGAAACCAAATTGTACTGCAAGTAACTGAAAATTGTTATTAAAGCAAAGTGCAGACACTAGGCTGGGTTTAAGAGACCATGGCCGGCAGACGAAACAGTCAAGTTTTCAAACATTTCAAAAAAAATAAAAAGGAGGTGGAACTGAAAAAAAAATCTAAAAAAAAAGAACAAAAATTATTTTGACAAATGAAGCTAAATAACAGGTTGCAGACTTCAGTTCAGTTTCCTTCAACATTGTGTTCTACTTGTTGTTCTCTTTGTGAAAAGTTGGACCCACGACCAGCAACCTCAACTTAACTGAAATACGAACAGAAACATATTCGTTGTTGGGACTGCGATTTATAAGGGCAAACAGCCTTGATACCTAATTTATTATGGTTTTCGGTGCTGGAAACCAACTGACAGTCAGTCGCACACAGACGTTAAACAGTTGAAGATGCGCAGCGCGGTTTTTTTTTTTTTTTGTTTTTTTTTTTTTTTTGTTTGACGGATAACCGATTGACGGCTTTCCATCAAGCCTTTCGGACTGATCAACCAACCATACGACTGAACCAGTGATCCTACTACCATGAAAATGGTTACAAATGATCGCAGATCGCCTGCGTTTGTGGCTTTTGAGTTTTTTTGTCTTCTTGAAGACGCATCAAAGAAGACACCGATGTGGTGTGAGCGAAAAAGAAGTCCTAGTTTTGAGAGTAACCTTTAACTTTAGGGTGATTACAAAAAAGGTAAAAAAATTGGCTTTTTATAAAGTTTTAAATAACTTTTGATTACCAAATTCACGAAACTGAAATGCTTTCTAAGAATGTACATGGGCATTTCAGAAGCAAAGAGATTTATCTGCTAGCTTGGAAATCAAAAATATTCTAAGTCGCTGAACAGACGCGTCTACTGACCATTTTGTCAATAATTCTTATTTCCCCTTTTGTATGAAAAACGTATCAAATTTATTCCAAATGCAACGAATATCGATAGGTGGACTAACTGCGAGCAAACAAAAGCTTTAAATGGCCACTATACAATCAGGCTGTGAGGTATTGGCAGACGCAGTAAAAAAGAAGTACCTACCAAGACCTCTGAGTTCGGTGCAAAAAGAGAGCAGCACTACGGGTTGCGTCGTCATACCGCGCTGTTTCACAGGCTTCGGAGCTGGTAATTAGCGGAATGACATCAATGTCTTGCTGGTCCTGGAGCGTGGACTGTGGACGCAGAAAAACCAACTGACAAACTAGTGGACAGCACAAGATGACAAGGCTCACACTTCACAAATCTGACAATATAAATAGATGCCGAAGTTTAAGTGTCGCTGGACAGGCTAATATCGGTTTTTTTTTTTTTTTAAGGCATGGAATTTCCTAGACGGATAACTACCAAAGTAAACTCATGAGTTTGACATTAATGTTAAATATACTTTGGCAAATTACCATGCAAGGAATAACAATGAAACAAAGTTTATTGGCGAGATAAAGCCCGCTATGTTGGAAAAAGTGGTGCCGATCAAATGGACAGGATGTGTTCAAAAACTAAATGCTATAAAATTTGCAATAAAGCTAAAATATTTTGTTTGAAGAAAAAGTTTTATGCCTCTAAAAAAACACTCGATACCAACAGTGAGACGTAGAACTCGACAAAGAACATACGTTCTTCAAATGCAGAAATTGTGCGCAGAGAAGACGTGAGTTACAAGAACGCGTTGGCCAACGTCGGAAACATTATACCAACTATGCTTATCGGCGAATAAAATTGATTTTGGATGGGACAATGCTTAGAAAGCGTACTACTCTTACTCTTAAGCCGCTAGCGCATTTTATTTCTTTTTTTGGCGGGGGTCTTGACCACAGCTGTTTGAACCGGTGCGAATTTGCACCTCCTGGTTTCCCATTTTTTCCAAAAAAGAGATGTTGGCAAGGACATCAGAAATGCTACTATACAAGAGCGGTTCCCCATTTATTAAAATAGCAAATATAGTGGAGACTCAACATAGACTGTTGAAGTAATGGCAAAGAATGTCATAATTAAGCGAACCTCTCTAACGCAATAACAAAAAACGGGTTTTCAGAGGAGGTTTTCCCGATAAAAAGAAGGTGTTTTAGTCAGCTAGAAGTTTAAGAGAACATGACACATCTGACCCAGTGACGACTGGGCTGGCGGAGCTTAAATGGTTTTTAACCTTAATATAAACATTTGTTTTTAAATATATTTTCAGAGATGTGGCCGTTACTGTGCTCATTTTTTCAGTGGGTTTTTTTTTTCCAGTGCTTCTTACAGATGTATGAAATCTAGTATATCTAAGTCAATACTTACAGAGACATTTACAGTACAGCATTGGAAAAACTAAAATAGGGCAACCAAGATCATCAGGAACGGCAGAAACATGGTAGTCGCCGAAATCGCCGCTTTTGTAAAATTCTCGCACATACAACGCAGATTCCGCTCCCAAGAAACGCTCCATAGCAACTAAATTCCCAAGAGCCAGGCTACCAATTGGCATACCCTTTCCGCTAAGCAAATTAAACTTTCTTTTGGAACACCTTGTGTCAATGCATCCGAGATAAAAGTAATGAAGCTAAACCTATCTAGATATGACATAATATTTAGAGCTGCAAATAATGACATTTACTTGATTTAAATACATTTGCGATCGATGTAATAATTGACTTAGTAATTTTTAGAAGGAACAAACCGTTCAGACGATAAAAGTTGTTTTTAGCTATAGGGACTTCGGAGTTCTTTTCATTCAAACGTCTTGCTAGGCGGGCAGCGTGCTTGAGAGAAGACTGAACGTACAACAAGTGCGTTCTTCTGCGAGCTTACTGAATTCCTAGAATGTACAAGTCCCTATTAAGTCTGGAGACACATCGAACACTAAATCATATGTAAGATTAATTATGTATAATAATGTTATTTAGGATTAAGATTTCTAAACTTATTGTTGAGAAGATTCAATAAATGAATTCAAACATTAAAAAAACTAGTAAGGGTGTAAAATTTGGTCTGGCCAAACATTAAATACCCTACGCTGCAGTATTTTTAAAATTTTGCTCATATGGGAGGTTCCACACCCCCTTGTCCGATTTCACCCAATTTTTGTTGAGAGCTTTCATTTATGATACTTATTGTCTAAGTCGAATTTGCTTCGAATATCTCAAAAAACGCTTTCAATAAGACGTTTTGAAGCTTTTGGTTATATGGGAGGTGCCCCGCCCTCTTGTCCGAATTCGTTCAGCTTTTTTTTTTCAGAGCTTGCGCTTATAATTCTTAATATTTATGCGTATTTTGGTTGCATTGTCGTGAAAAATACTCCTGAAATTGCATTTTGAATCTATTTTTTGTATGAGCGGTAGGCGTGTCCGTTGACAAATTTCGCTCATTTTCAATCCCCCGAGCTATCTTTGACGACAAAGGCAGTGTACAAAATTTCATTGAATTATCTTGCTCAGTTTTCCCAAAAAGTGTATTTCAACACTCAGCCAGGCACCCAGCCAGACAGACGGACATGGCTATATCGACTCAGGAGGTGACGCTGATCAAGAATGTATAGACTTTTCTATATCTGCCACGCCTCCTTCTCTGCGTTACAAACGGAAGGACAAAGTGAATATACCCAGGGTGTAGGGTATAATAAGACTTATAGGCGAGAGTGCGCGCTAATTCAATAACTTCTAACTGCCATACCTAAATTGGAGCGTCAGCGTTATTTTACTGTCAAAAGTTTCTCATGTACATACAATTCGTATGGCGCATACCGAAATTGCCAACGCTCAACGCTGAGCTATTCGAATTTTCAATTTTGACAAAGCGTTATGGAGTGAAGTTAGCTGCATAAAAGTAAAAAAAGAAATAACAATATAATTTTGACAAACGAATGACTTCAACACAACGCTCTTTATTTCGGTATGGCGCTTGACGCTTTTGTGTAACGTTAAATAACGCAACGCCTGACGCTGCAATTTAGGTATGGCAGTAAGGCGAAAGGCATATGTGCTTGGAAGAAAAACATGTGAAGAATTTCAGTTACATACTTCCACCAAAACAAAAATGGCAAGTATTTGTTATCAAAAATCATTATTGAAGACGGGGACCTACAAATTCCTCAAGCCTCGACTTACATTAAAAATTAAATCAAATGTCCATAGCAGACGAGAATAAGGCACCTACATAGTGATGTAGTTTGCTGTGAGCCCTCAGATAATAAATTCCAAGAAATGGGCAAGTCGTGAAAGCAGTCAAAATCAAGGAAAAGAAAATGCCAGAAGATTATAGATTTTCGATAACTAAGGACAAAATTCAGTAATTTTTTTTTAACTTAACTTGAATTGTCAACACATCTGGACTTCCGTCGTTATTCTATTTCATCCATATATAGAGCGTATCGCATAAGGTTACAAAGCTTCTGGGAAGTGGTAGAGGAGGCCCACACTAACAAAAAATTGCACCAGAGGGGTGACTTAAATATACCCCTGAGGTGTTATAGGGTTAAAACTAATTTTCTGACTTGTTTTAGAAAAAAAAAAATGTTCTTGGGTCGCCCTAGCGTTTTAGAGAAAACTTTTCAAAAGGAAACTTTTAGCTAATGGTATGAGCACTCCAAAAGTGTAATTGGTTTTGGAGGTTAAAATAATTTTGCAATGTTCTGGACCTTCAAAGTTGATATTTTAAATTTGTTTCCTTTCTAAAGGAAGATTAACGATGATTTCAAAAAAAATTGTTAAAAAGTATGTTAATGGGACTATTTTCAAACTAAAATGGCCACCAAAGTCAGAAAAAAGGAAAACCAATTTGAAATATCTACTTTAAAGTTTCAGAACATTGCAAAATCCTTTTGAGCCCTGTAAGCCAAATACACTCTTAGGGTGACTCAAGAAAATTTTTTTTTCTGAAACAAGTCAGAAAATTAGTTTTAACCGTTTAACTCCTCAGAGGTATGTTAGACTCCCCCTCAGCAGTAATTTTTTGTTAGTCTAGGCGATACACCCTGTATATTAATATTAAGCAAATAATTTAAAAAAATAAAGTCTGTTTTTTCAAACCACTTTTATGCAAAATGTGTCGTGGTGGTATCAAAAAAAAATTAAACCAAAGAGATCATTTTATTTCCAACTTAAAACAAAGCAGACACAATTTCCATTTCTACGGCGCCGTCTGTGCGCAGCCAGCATTCAATACCGCATAGGACTCGAGGCAATTTACACTGATTTCTTGATTAATTAAGTATTTCCACGCTTGGCTTCTGCGTGCCGATTCGGCTTTTAACACAATTAGTTTGTTCTCTCTCGGAGAATGATTAATCTTGGCAAAAATCCAATACAATACAACAATGAAATGTAGGATACGACAGAACAGGATAATTATTATGTACTCACCTTGGTTATTATTGTTACTTTTGCGCGATGTCTTCTTCTCCTTCATCCAGGGATATTCGGGTACTGAATCCATGCCATCCGGTGTTTGTGGTGGCATACCACTAACCGGATAACCACCAACGCTACCACCAATAACACCAGTTGTACCCATTTTTGGACTTTCCGGACTAAGATGATTTAGAAATTCAGCCATTGATGGTTGGGAATTAATAAAGCCACCCTCGGAGGCCATCCAGTAGGCAGTATCAGCAGCAGCAACGGCGGCGGCAGCAGCTGTAACGCTGGAACGTTTATCACAGTTTGGCGGCATTAGTTTGTTGGGGGGAAGTGGTGGCGGCGGTGGTGGAGGTTGTTGCTGCTGTGGTGCCGCCGATAGGAGATTTGACACCGTTTGCACTTGTACCATTGCATTAAGCGGGGATTCGGATTTGATTTGAGTGCCCATATGTGGGTCCAAGCTGCTGCAGACCTCTTGCATTTTTTTTTTTTTTTTTCTTTGATTCTTTCGCTATATAATGAATCGATTTGGAAGGTATGTATATCACTTTTTCTATTTATGACTTTTATATTGTAAAAAAAAAAAACACCTTAATTGGTTTGCCTTCACTTGTTTATTGTGATTGGGACATATTTCTTTTTATGAACGGTAGCTTCTAACACTCATGCTGTTCGACACCTGAAAATATAGAAATTATAATAATTAAAATGTATCCACTTCGCAGTTGGTAGCGTAAAAGTCAAAGATTAGTGCACGTTTTTTTATTCAGAAAAAAGTGATTGTAAATAATAATTTAAATGAGGCTAATAACATATGTATCGATGTAGTCATATGCGTTTTTTTTTTCGCTACTTTTTTTTTTTGTTTAAAAGTCATTTATCATTTGGTTTTTAGTATCTGTAATTATTCACGCTTAAGTTACTCGTTGCCACCTGCCGATTCTGTCTAAACTGCCAATATTCGATTTCGATTTTTTTGTTTTCGTCTTTTTTACCTTTACTGTTTTTGGTTTTTGTTGTCGTTGTTTTTTTTAAGTCATGACTAAATTCGTATGAGTTTCATTTACCTTTTGATTTGTTATTTTTCATTCGTCATGATTTCGCGAATTTATCTCAAACTTAAGTTTTTAAAACAAAAAACACATTTCGACGAAAAGTGTATTAAATCGATTAATCAGAGGCGTAGTTCCCTTAAGTATCCGTATCAAAATACTTCATTGATAAGTTTCTGCTCAAAGAATAATAACACAGTAATACAGTGATTTTACACTTTACACCAAACCTAGCAAATATTGTAGGTCTGGTCGAGTATTTAAAATGAAGCTGTAATACACTCTCAAAATCTTAAGTTACCCTTAAGGGGACATTCGCTTTTGTTATTGAAACAAAAAACACTTTTTAAAAATTTTATTACGAATAAACTATTATATTTATTGACAAAATTTCTTTTGGAGATTGTTAAATATTGTCTAAAAAATATAAAAAAATTTTTTTTTTTTTAGTTTCCCTTGGCTGCTGTAGAGGGCGTCATCCAAAAGTTACTTTTTAAACGGTAGGACATATTGTAGACCTCCTGTAACAGAGATTTGAAAAATTCAAAATGGATTTTATTCTTCAGACTCAAAACTATACAATAAGCCTCTAAAATTCATACTTTTTTATATTTTGAAGTTTTTGTATGAATATTTATGAAAAATGCGAAAAAATTGAGGGACTTACCCTCAAAAAATGCCCCGTAAAAAAAGGGGGGAGGGGGGGTATTTTTAAAAACTTTCAGAGGCTTATTGTTTAATATTTTCTATGAGTAATCGAATGCTCTTTGGTTTTTTAAAATCGGTCGAGTAGGTTCGGAGAAAAATGTCCTACCAGTTTCAAAAGTAACTTTTGGATGACGCCCTCTGCAGCAGCAAAGGGAAACCAAAAATAAAAAAAAAAAATTTTTCATATTTTTTTAGACAATATTTAACAATGTCCAAAGGAAATTTTGTCAATAAATATAATAGTTTTTGCATAATAAATTTTTTTTTTTTTTTTTGTTTTCAATTACAAAACCGAATGTCCCCTTAAAAAACCATTTTCAACCAATTTTGATAAGTGATGGTTACTTTTTTTGAAATTATATGCACTTTATGAATAAATTAAAATTTATTTGCCTTATCTTTCCAAGTATTGCTTAAAAAAGTAGTTAAACTGTCAAAAACTTTCCTCTACAATAACTCTACATATTTTCATTGAAATTGAACTATAGTATATATTTTTGAAATGGCCATAAATTTCTCTTTCTAAATCAGTGACGGAATCCAAAACCGGTTAACTGAGCTACAAATTTTTAAGTGCACAAAGTCATCAAAAAACAGGTCTAATCGACACATCCGTGAACGTACAGTGTCGGCCAAAACCTAAGCACCACCTAAAGAAGTTTTTTCTTATATCAAATTGTTTTTGAGAAAACGACGTTATTGAGTTAGTTTATGTGTTTATTTGATTTATTTATACGTTAATTACACTAGTTTACAAATGATTAAAATTTTTTTTCCCAGCGAATGCTGCTGATTCCGAAAATCGCCTTTTTTTTTTTATTTCGTGTCGTTTTCGAGATATCGGTCATTTTCGGTTTTTGGACCAAAAAATACTTAAATACAAATATCTCAAGAACCAATGTTTGTATTCAAACAAATAATATGTCATATTAAAGGTAATTAAATTACCTACAAATGATACTCACGCCACTTTTTGGCTGGTTTGTTAGTTTCGATGAAATAAATTGATTTCTGAAAAAAAGAGTATATTTTTCCAAAAAAATTACAAAAATGTCTAAATCAACTGCAGATTTTTACAAGAAAAAAAATTTTAAAAATCATTTTGTATTTTTATATCATAGTCTATAAATTTGTTAGGCAAATAAAATACTATTTAAGAAAATCGATGGAAAAATGCAAAAGTTGTATACAATTCATTGATAAATTACCAAAATGCGTTTTTCCCTATTTTTCCGTTTTTTTGTAATAAACTGTTCGAAAATTTGAAACTTTTTGTAAAAGAAATTAGAAAATCCAAAAAATTCTTAAAGAAGGCATTAAAAGGAAATACCCGTGCCTCGCCGTTTTTCTCTAGCACGTCACTTATGCAGGATACTACGCGGAATATTTTTGTAGACAATTTTAACCCTCTCAAACCCCCACATGTAGGTCAAAATGACCATCATGTGGGGGTCAAAATGACCCACATGTGAGGGTTTTAGAGTGTTAAAATTTTCTACAAAAATATTCCTCGCAGTATCCTGCATAAGTTTACTGAACGCATAATACACCTCAGATGTAAGGATCATATAGTTAAATTCATCGACTTAACACAAGAATGCGTTATTTCTGTTTTTTCATGTACAGTGGATTAAAAAACTTCAAAAATCGATTAAAAAAAAACCTGACGTGCTAGAGAAAAACGGCGAGGCACGGGTATTTCCTTTTAATCCCTTCTTTAAGAATTTTTTGGATTTTCTAATTTCTTTTACAAAAAGTTTAAAATTTTCGAACAGTTTATTACAAAAAAAACGGAAAAATAGGGAAAAACGCATTTTGGTAACTTGTCAATGAATTGTATACAACTTTTGCATTTTTCCATCGATTTTCTTAAATGATATCTTATTTTCTTCACAAATATATAGTCTATGATACAAAAAAAATAAATATTATAAAAAAGTTATGTCTTCTTGTTTAAATTTGAAGTTGAATTTGATTTTTTCTTAATTTTTTCGAAAAAAAAAATTTTTTTTTTTAGAAATCAATTTATTTCACCGAAACTAACGAACCAACCAAAAAGTGATGTGGACATCATTTGTAGGTAATTGAATTACCTTTAATATGACATATTATTTGTTTAAATACAAATATTGGTTCTTGAGATATTTGTATTTTAATGGAACTATCTTTTTTTTTTGGTCCAAAAACCGAAAATGACCGATATCTCGAAAACGACACGAAATAAAAAAAAAAATGCGATTTTCGGAATCAGCAGCCCATTTTCCATACAATATGAGTAACGGCATTCGCTGTGAATTTTGGCTGTAAACTAGTGTTATTGACAAACAAAAACTTAAAAAATGTAGAGTTTTATAAATTAAGAGTTAACAATTAATAAACATTAAAATTTAGAAACTTCATCGGACAAAACTAAAGCACCCCCTTCTTAACATTTAATAAAAACTTTTAAAATTAATGTTTAGTTAAAAACCCTTCATACTGGGTAACATTAGCACATCTTTGAAGCATAGAAGACATTATATTCTTAAGGCTACTTTCAAAGCTTCAAAGAGATTTTTCTTGGTTTTGCAATTTTCCTTGTAGATTTACGTGTTAACGATCTCCCAGAGGTTCTCAATGGGGTTCAAATCTGGGGACTGGCCAGGCCAACCAAGGACTTGCATCCCATTGCTCTGAAACCAGGCTTTACAAACTTAAGCGGTATGTGTTTGGATCTTTGTCCTGTTGGAACATCCATTTAAGTGGCATCTCTTGATCCGCATTAAGCAGCATCACATCGTTTGGTATGTCAAAGTGCATAAAACAATCCTGGTCAAGGGAGTGGGTTAATTCACTAGACTAAAGGAATTACGGATTGTTTTATGCACTTTGACATACCAAATGATGTGATGCTGCTTAATGCGGATCAAGAGATGCCACTTAAATGGAGGTTCCAACAGGACAACGATCCAAACACAAACCGCTTAAGTTTGTAAAGCCTGGTTTCAGAGCAATGGGATGCAAGTCCTTGGTTGGCCAGGCCAGTCCCCAGATTTGAATCCCATTGAGAACCTCTGGGAGATCGTTAACACGTGAATCTACAAGGAAAATTGCAAAACCAAGAAAAATCTCTTTGAAGCTTTGAAAGTAGCCTTAGGAATATAATGTCTTCTATGCTTCAAAGATGTGCTAATGTCACCCAGTATGAAGGGTTTTTTACTAAACATTAATTTTAAAAGTTTTTATTAAACGTTAAGAAGGGGGTGCTTTAGTTTTGTCCGATGAATTTTCTAAATTTTAATGTTTATTAAATGTTAACTCTTAATTTATAAAACCCTGAATTTTTTAAGTTTTTGTTTGTCAATAATTAACGTATAAATAAATAAAATAAACACACAAACTAACTCAATAACGTCGTTTTCTCAAAAAAAATTTGATATAAGAAAAAATATCTTTAGGTGGTGCTTAGGTTTTGGCCAACACTGTATAACTCGTGGCTTAAAATCATGTGTTTCACATGTATTTCGCATTACTGAATACATGATTTTACGTCACGAATTGTACGTTCACTGATGCGGCCGTCCACTTTTTTAATTGAAACTTAAGATTTTGTGGGTATATTACAATTTTTAAGGATAGGCAAGTTAAGTACTCAAAAAGATCTACAATATCTACTAGGTCTCTTAAAAAGTGTTTTAAATTTTTTTTGATTTTGTAGCACTGTGTAACCACTCAATGAAAAGCAATAATGCCAAAATGAAATTTTATGGATACTATCTTCACTCTGAACTTTTAGAGCTACACTGAGAAATGAGCTACAGAGTAATATAAGTGAAAATATATTATTAATCACAACTCCGCGTTGATATTTACTCAGATGTACAAATATCATCCACCTGCATTAAATAGTTTTTACAGCATGACGGGAGATATATCATTCACCATTTTTTCCAGTGGAATTATTTGTCCCGGTGCAATTTATATAAACTTAAAGCAAATCTGATAGGCTAGACACACGACAGCTAAAATCCGCATTAACTGTCTTTATCCGAATTTTCTTGGGTACGTATATAATGCCCATTACAATCCGCATCCACTCCAACAATAATGCATGTTCTCAAAGTGGATTATTACTGAAATGAGCTATTTTAACATTGTAACTCTGTCGAATTGTAATAGTTTGTATCCATTTGATAGAAACAAAACATCTGTTTGTCTCAATTTATTAAATTTGTAAATGTCACTTCAGTTAAGAAATATATTCAACAAGAATAAAAAGGTTAATGTAGTGAACACAATTGAGTTTAAGGATAAATGAATTTTTTCATTTTAAGACCGAAATGAAAAAAAAGCTGGTTTGAGGACTACGAGCAGGTGCTGTCAAAAAAAAAAAAAAAACAAGTAAACAAACAAATCAGCTTTTTACATAATACAAAAACTGTCAGAAACTGTCGTCTGTCAGGGTAAAATTTTCAATTACATTTTTACGTTTATAATTCGGATTAAAGCTGTTGTCTGTCTCCCCTATTATAATGGAGTCAATAAAGCCGAAAAAACTGGCAAAATGGGGAAGTCCTCAAGAACAGCTCCGATTTTGATGATTTTTTTTTTAAATTTTATGTTTTTTTTTTTTATTTAAAATCAGAAACATTTTGAAGCGCGGTCGGAGTTGTATAATTTTTAAAAAAAAGTGCCACGCCCACTTTTTAACGATTGAAAATTTAGATTTTCATCAAAATTTGTATTCGAGCAAATTAAAATCAAAACTTTCAATGGTTAAAAAGTGGGCGTGGCACTTTTCCGATATCGCCCAATTTTTGCCCATTATAAGGCATTGATAGCACTGTTCGACACATAAAAAACACATGAGAAAATCCAAAAAATTCTTAAAGTAGACGTTGAAAGAAACTACCCGTGCCTCGTGGTTTTTCTCCAATACGTCACATTTTGTTTTTAATCGATTTTTGAAGTTTTTTTATCCACTGTACATGAAAAAACAAAAATACCGCATTCTTGTGTTAAATCGATGAATTTAACTATACGATCCTTATATCTGAGGTGTATCATATTTTCAGCAAGCTTATGCAGGATGTTGCGGTGAATTTTTTTGTAGAAAATCTTAACCCTGTACAACCCCCACATGTTGGTATTTTTGCCAGGGGAATATTGAGTCAGTATGTACTACAGAAATATTTGCTATACAATTTCACTACTAGCTGCTGAACACTAAAAAAGCCAAATTTCATCCCGAAAGTAAAAAACTCGTTAAAATCAGTAAGTACTTTTAACAATCAATATTTTCCAAATTTCACCCCACTGTAAAACTCTAAAACTACATTTTGGACAAAACTCGTTCTCACAAGATCACAACGAAATCACTCAAGGATCATTTTACTAGAACACATTATTAACCTATTATATTCTGTTTTTATGGGTCTTTTTGACTCCTTTTTCTAAAACTGAGCCACAATGGGTTAAATAATTTTGCAAAAAAATATCCTACAAACAATTAACTAAGAGCTACCAAAGACGAAAAATTCTTAAAACTTAAGGTAAGCGCGTCAGGGATGTAATTAATTTGCAATGTGAAAAGTCCTAATTGATTTTAACGATTTTTTTGGTTTCGGGCTTAAATTTCGACCTTTACGTGTTTAGAAACTAGTACTGAAATTTTATAGCAAATATTTCTGTAGTACTGACTCAATATTCCCCTGTTTTAGGTGTAATTTTTGTACCTTTTTAAGAAAAGGGCAAAACTAAATCAAAATAACATGTTTAATTGGTGAACATTTAAAGAAATGAAAAAGTCCAAAGTCCAACATTTTTCAAAATTTTCAAATAAAAAGTGCTTAGTCCATTTTTAATAATCAGAATAAATTTTATATTTGGGAAGTATTTTCATATTTCATATTTAATTGCTTGAAGACTTTGTTGGCTTTTTTGTAAGATTTTTTTCTGTTTTAGATAAAATCGATTAACTAATGAAGAATGTATTGTATTCTAATGAATACGACAAATACAAGGCCGAGACAGTGTTTGCACACCTCGACCATTCAAGTACAAAATCATCCTGCTTTCTAAAAATAAGGTTTGAAAATTTTGAATTCTCAACGATCCACAGTGTTTCACGTAGAACAAGCTAGCTGGACAAAATTATTTTTTGATATTTTCGGGTAGTATAAGCCTTATTACGACATATTATTAATATTTTGAAACACAGGGTGTTCCAAAATTTCCCGAACGGTCAAGTGTTTTTAATGCTGCACGTTAAATAAAAAAAAAAAACACGTGTCCAATATTTTTAAGAGTGCAGTGCAACGATACCAATTTTGACCCTCTATACCTCTCCTTCCGCGGTTGACGGAAGAAACTTCAAAATTGTATATGGAAACTCCCAATTTTTATTGCGGATTCTGATTTTACGTGCAAAAATACGACACTTTTGTCTCAAACATTTTTTCTTATTCGGCATGGATCACCATCATAACCAGGAATTGCTCATTGGGGGGTTTTCATGCAGATTAATTTTATTTTATTTCAATATTTTCAATTCATATACATATAAAGGAAAAAGATATATAGGAAAAAGATATATAGGAAAAAGATCTTAATAGAGAGGGTTTGAACCCGCAAAAATTGGTATCGTTGAATAGCTCTCTAAAAAAAATTAAACAAAAAACCAAAAAAGAAATAAAACAACAGAATTTTTTTATGTTGGAAAAAGTTTAAAAACCAACATTTATTGTTTCTTTTTTTGCCAAATGTTCAATTACTACTCAGTTTCATCGTTAATTTCATCCGATGAATCTGATATATATATAATCTTCCTCAGGTTCTGGCAAGATATTTGGTCGTGATTGTGGAACTATTGTAGGAGGGATAATTAGTTTTAAGACCTCTGCACACAATTTATCTCTTTTTTTTTTTTTTTTTTTGGTATTTCTCTTAAGGAGTTTGCAAAAGGATCAGAAGTTAAGAGTAGCATAGATAATAAATCCTTATTCGTGGTAGTGGTTGTGAAGAAAATATACCAAATTTAAAATCCTCACCATCCAACCAGCTTTTAAACTCTATCTTAAAGCGGTCTTTGGACTTCCCTGCAGAAACCAACTTTGGATCGATTTTTGAAGAACAGTTGGCAATTTTCTCCTTAATTACCCTCACACAATCTTCAGTTACATCAAACACTTTGAATTTTAATATTATTAAATCGTAAAGACAGTCATTTTTTTTTTGACCTTGTCATGCTTAAGCCACTCTTGAAAAAACTCACTTCTTGAGATTGAGTGAAAATGTTCTGAAAAAAATGAAATAGTTGTAATCCAATGGTCAGGTACAACTAACTTATATCCAAAAATTTGTCTGGATACACAGAGATAAACGTTATTTTTTAAGTGTTTTCGAAACTTTCCCTGAGGGAAGTTATGACAAATGTCTTATTTAAACACAAAATACTAACTTCTTCTTCTGTTAAAAAATCCATCATGAGAATTGCCACAAAATTTCGAACTTTTTAAATACACATATAAAGTAAAAAATTCGAAAATAAATTAAAATAAAAAAATGATTAAAGGTATTCTGGAAAAAATTAAAATAAAATAGATGAACTCTAATGTGCACGTTTAAACTAATATATTCATCAAGGAAATAGATGTAGCTAACTTATATCCAAAATCTAGACTGGGTACATGCAATTCCAGCTCCTTTAAAGTTGAAAAATAATTACACTACGAGTTATTTTTTTAAGTGTTTTCGAAAGATTTCCTGAGGAAAAGAATGACAAAAATCTTATTCAAACACAAAACACTAACCTTCAATTATAAAACCCATCACTGGAAATGTCATAAAAATATGACCTTTTTAAGACAAAGCAAAAAATTCGAATATAAATTAAAAAAAAAATATATATATATATTTAAAGGTATTCTAAAAAAATTAAAATAAAATAGATGAACAGCAGTGCGCAGGTTGAAACTAATATATTCATCAAGGGAATAGATGCAGCTAACATATATCCAAAATTTAGACTGGGTACAAGCGGGTACATGCAATTTCGTCTCCATTAAAGTTGGAAAACGAAAAAAAAAAAAAGAATAACTTTTTTATCTGTTTTCGAAGCTTTCTTACACATTACCCAAAGGAGAAAAATAAAAAACTTTACTTAAAACATAAAATACGTTCTTTTTGCTATAAAATCCATCACTAAAATTGTCACAAAATATTGATTTTGCCACAATAAAATCAAGTTGCTTTATTGCTTAATAAAAATAATAAATATTTGAAATTTAACTTACACTCATAAGTTGACTTCTGCACTCAGTTGTTTGTCACCATCAAATATTTACACAAAAAAAAGTAAGTATATTATGTATTTGGGGTATTGTTGACATTACCTCATTACTAATATTTAGATATCTGTTAATGAATTTTGTCCACCTAGCTTGTTCTACGTAAGACACTGTGCGATCTTTAGAAATTTTTTCAAGACCAAGACTTAGTGCCTAATAGTATAAGATCCGGCAGTAAAAAAATGTATCGATCGAGTTTTTAGTTAAAACCTAATTTTTACATATATTTAGGAATGGGGGAATATATTTTTGCTGGGTTGCCTCTCAGAATGTGGCCGCAAGTATTATCAATTACGATAACTTATGAACCGTGAGTCTCTCGGGGAAAAGTGTCAAAATCTTTTTTATGAAGATTCATATGCTCTACATGTAATTTTTATCATATGCTAAAAAAAATTTACCGTTTAAGAATTATTTATTAAAAACCGATTTTTTTTACGCAATAAACAATAAACGTAAAAAAAATTGGTTTTTAGTAAATAACTCCTAAGCGGTAAATTTTTTTTTACATATAATGAAAATCATTTGTAGAGCATATGACTCTCCATAGAAAAGATCTGTACACTTTTTCTCGTACGACTCACGGTTCATAAGTTATCGCAATTTGATAATACTTGCGGCCACATTTTGATAGGCAACCCGCCAAAAATATGTTCACCCATTCATAAATATATGTAAAATCTAGATTTTAATTAAAAACTCGATCGATACGTTTTTTAACTGCCGGATCTCGTACTATAAGGTCAAGACCAAGACTCAATTTTAAAACCCAGTCCAAGATTTAATAACCAAGATCAAGACCATGACTGCTGTGGTCTTGGTTTTCTCATCACTAGTAATACTTAATAAAAATTCATATTCAGTGTTTTCTAAGTTACCATCAAAACATTACTTTTATTTTCGTGTATATCTTACCTACTTTATAGTCCAATTTTTGTCGTTCCATATCCATTGTAACTACAAAATCCCTTAAAATTTAAAGTTGGTCACCTTTTTTTTGATGCACTAATATTTCGGCCATAATTTAAAATTTTTTTTTGTTAGTGAGTAAATAGGTAGGTATTTTTTTTTTTTAGTTTAGCACAATCTTTATTTACAATTTTATCATTTCTTGTATAGATATTTATTTTGTTTTTTCACTGCACAACACTATGAAATTCTATCAATAAAAAAAAAAAAAGTTCAGAAAAACGTCGGTAAAATCACAAAACGAGCCAGCAAACGCATTTAACCCGCAAAATGCAAAAAAAAAACCGACCAAGCCGACGCACTTTCGAATGGTGCTGCGTTCACTCAGGCGGGACAATTTGATTCGAAATGGTGGAGACCAGCCACCAAGCAATGGCACCCATGACAACGGGAATACAAAACAAAAGCAACTCCAACAACAAAAGAAGAATAGCGAATTCCTCGTGCGTGTGTGTATGTAGTATGAACAGAGTGGAGACTTTTTAGAGTAAGCGACAAAAACATCGCCACATGGCGACACAACGACGCGTATGATCAGTTTTTGTGACAGCGCGACAGCGAAATATTTGTCAATAACACCAACAACAACAATAACAGAGCAACGACAAAGTAGGTATGCGCGTCAACAAATAACAGAAAAAACACTTGCTCGGTGTTGCAGATACACGAAACGAATGTGAAGTAGGTATCTACGAGATACAAAAACAAAGTATCTTTGATATTTGTCGCGACTTGCGACAGAACTGACTGTTGCTTATTCGCTTGCTTTGTCGTTCTCTTTCGCGTCAATGCGACACCAGCAACCGGTTCTTTAAACACCAACCGTGATGGTGGCAACAATGTTGCTGTGGTTGTTGTTGCCGTTTTTGTTGTTGTTACGTTGCTATGTATGTTTGTTCGTGTTGTTGCATTTGAGTATCCGATGCAATGCATTTTTTGTTTTCTTCATTTCAATGTTGTTGTTGTTTTTTTGTTGTTCGCTGTCTTTTTAATTGTAGAATTTTTCATCAATGGCCAACATCACGATGACATTTGAGAAAGTCACCATTTTCACTGCACGACGACATGAAGTCCAAAAAAAAAAAAAGGAAAAACAGACATTTACAAAAAAAGATGAAACTGTGTAGATAGATACCTATTCGTTACAAAAAAGACAACTATTTAAATGAGCGACCACTTCAGTTGCTTGGACAATGTAGGTATCTAACCCTCGATTTTTTTTTTTTTCCAAAAAAATTTCGAGTATCACAACTTTTATAGAGTGGCGTGGCTAAGGTAGACGTCATACATAAAGTGAAAGAAAGTTAAGGGGAAAATCCACTGTTAAAATCACTCTGTTATGCAAAACAGAAACATTGGTACTAGGGCGGGCGGAAAGAAAAAACATTTTCGAAATCCAGATCAGCCCAGGCAAACAAAATTTAAAGTAGTAAGGAAGCCATCTTTGGCATAGACAAAAATCAAATAAATACCCTACACCTCAGAGTTTTAAAATCTTTGCTTTACTAAGGTAGGGGAAGTGTCACGCTCTTGTTTTTTTAACTAAACTTTCCTTAACCATCCCCAGAATCTATGCGATATTTTATTGCACCACCTGCAATATCGCTTGTACAACAGCATTTTGAAAATTTTGTTTAAATGGGAGGTGTCATGCCCTCCTTTCGAATTAACCTAGTTTTTGCTCCGAGCGTGCACTAAGCATTTTCAGTGTTTGAGTGCAATTTAGTTATACCATCTCAAACACCATGCTCCTCCTAGGAGTTAAAGGAGAATACATACATACATACATCTCAAACACCGCTTTTACTACAAGATTTTAAGTTTTTCTTGTATGGGAGGTACCTCTCCCTTTTTCAAATTTCATTTAGTCTTTGCTCTAAGCTAGCACCAACCATCTATAAATTTGGTTGCATTATCTCAAATTATGCTTTAGAAAATTTGTTTGCATGGAGAGTGCCACCCCTCTTTGGTTAAGTTTGCAAAGTCTTTGCTTAGACTCGCTTTTACTGTTTCTAGCATTAGTAAGTATTTTGGTTGTGTTTTACTTTAATCAATAATTATTGATTAATTATAATTAGTCTGAAGCACTTGGCAAGGTCAAAGATAACACCCCTACTAGTTCAAAGTTAAATACCCTACACTGCAGCATTTTGAAAATTTTGCTTGTGTGGTAGTTGCCACACCCTGTTGTCCGAGTTTGCACACTTTTTTTGCTCAGAGCTTCAACTAACTACACAGAAAAAAAAAACTGACGGTGAAATTAACTTTAAATTATGTATTCTATAGATTTTTTAATTTTTTATAGAAAACAAAAACAACAATTCAACATAAGTCATTTAGACTTGTACTGATATTTTGCCATTTGAAATAGTGCCGCCGTAGGTGTTGTTTTCTACAATTTCTACGGCCTTTTGGAAACGGCTAGTTACAGTCCTTTAAGAGTGTTAACTACTAAACTGTTGCGAAACAGTTTTAGCTGTTTTGTAATAATTGAATAGTTAGCTTACCCTTTCAGAAGTTTACTGTAACTGCGTTAAAACCGAGCAAATTGTAAATTCACAAGAGCTCTACGGTCCACATACAAAAACTGTAGGTTGGTGCAATTTCTATCGAAAATCTAGGTTAAATTAACTTTTTTCGCAGTACCGAAACATTTTAACAGTAAATGTACAATACTATTTTCACAGTAATTTACTGCGGGTTGGTGCAATTTCTATCGTTGAAATCGGTTAGACTCACTGATAGTTTTTCTTCTGTGTATTCCTAGTATCTGTTCTAAATATTATTGCATTACCTTTAACAACGCTTGCACTTCAGCGTTTTGAAAACTTTGATTGTATGAGAGACGCCACGCCTTAGCCTTCTTGTCGGAATTCATTTTGTTTTGCTCAGTTTGTGGTAACTATTCTAAGTTTCTGTTTGCAATTTCGTTGAATACCTCAAATAACGCTTACACTGTAGCATTAAGAAAATATTACTCATATGGGAGGTGCCACGCCCTGTTGTCCGATTTCGCCTACTTTTTTTGCTCAGTGCTTCCACTAACTATTGTATCTGTTCTTAATATTATTACATTACCTTAAAAAGCTCTAGCACTTTGAAAACTTGGATTGTATGGGAGATGCCACACCCTCTTTTCCGAACTAACCAAGTTTCTGATCAGAGCTTGCATTTTCTATCCTAAGTGTCTGAGTGAAATTTGGTTGGATTATCTCAAAAAACGCTTTCACTATAGCATTTCGAAACTTGTGCTTGTGTACCCCTCCACGCCCTCTTGTCCGAACTCACCTAGTTTTTCCTCAGAGCTTGTATTTACTATCCCAAGTAAGTATTTATATGTATGTATTTTGGTTGCTTTGCCGCTAATAATGCTCTTAATATTCCGTTTTGAATACTTTTTTGCATGGGCGACATTCGAGTCCGTGGACCAATTTGGCTCAGACACACGTATGGATAGACAAGCACCAATCAAGCCAGATGGACAGAAAGACGAACATGGCTATATTGAGTCAGGAGATGACGCTAATCAAGAATGTTTACAATTTTTTATACCTCAAAGCCTTCTTCTCAGCTTTAAAACGGAAGGACAAAGTAAAAGAGGATATAAAAAGTTGGATCCGGGATAATCAAAATAAAAAGTTCATTTTCATGTGCGAATCCATGGTTTAAAAAAACAGTAAATCTGAAGCTATTTGATTCCGGGATCGGTTTCAATCTATACAAAGTAAACGTCCTTTAGGGAAGATTTAAAAGGCATTTCCCCTACATATAGAGGGGAAATGCTTTATGTCTAACTGTCTGTAAAATTAAAAATTTCAGAAGAAAATTATAAAAATATGCATAAATGACTTAACCACATTCTACATATGAATTTCAATAGAAAAAGAGCCAAAAAATTAAATCATCATGTATCTCTGAAACTATTTAACGTACACTGATGAGATTTGGTACATACATAAAAAGCACTAAGAGAAATAATACCCTGTTTTAGGGAACGGGGATTAATTTATAGTTGTCGGAACCCCTTTTTGATACCTTATGGTGTTAGAAACAAAATTCAATAAATTTAAAAATCGCAAGTAGGTGTCCCGCCATAAAAAGGTCGAAAAATGGAATTTTACAAAAAACCTAAAACAATCATAATCATTTTCGATGTTTATGGCAATGCTGTATCCGAATCCGGTAGCACAATTACTTTATCACGTATGGTTTTACAAATATTCTAACCTAAAAGTTCAAAAACAAGATTTTTGAGGTTATATAGAAAACGCACGAAATTGTTTCGCTCTTTTTTTATAATCGTATATGGAACGAATTGCACCCATCTGTTCATATCAAAAATAATATGCTGAAAATATATCTGTTTAATAAATAAACTTTATATCAAAATAAAGACATTCTTAGTATAGGCTCTATACTTTCGAATGGTACATAATTTGTTTCTTGAGCGAATGAGTGCAATGTTTAAAAAAAATGCACTTTTAATTAATCATACCCCTGACAGGAATTTTTTAGGCAACCTACTCCCGATATATTTTTAGCATATTATCTTTGATATAAACCACTTTTCATCCATAAAGCAGATGGGTGCAATTCGCGCCTTATTCGTATCTCAGACTATTAGTACTATTCTTTTTCTACAAAATAAGTTTTTCATCGGCCTTATATGGTTTTTCCTTAAAACGTTATAACCAGTTAAAATAATCTATGAAAGTAAAAATAGAAAATCAGGTGTTCCGCAAACTATCAATTATTCCCCGTGAATGTGTTCTGGAAAAAATGGAGGTACCACGTCCCCACAAAAATCACTTCATCATGTCTCTGAAAATATTTAACGCACATGAAAGAGATTCGATAAATAGGTTCATTACAATGAGATTTAGTACATATGTGAAATGGATCGTGCAAATTACATCCTTTGGAAAAACTGGTGAAGTCACGTCAATTTGACAAGATAAAGTGAAGCAACGTTCGCCGGAAAATACTGGTTATTTGTAAGATTTTCAATTTAAAATTTGTAAAAAATTTTATTAAAAAAAATATAAATCAGTTTTGATAAATCAAAACCATTCTTAAAAGACATCAATGCACAATTTTCTAAAATAAGTCACATTGAAATAATGCCTCAGAATTTCCTGAAACCGGCTTTTAAATTGTTGGCCGCAAAAACCACTCCTGCTTTTGTCCCGTGTGAACACCTTGATTTTTTGCAACCATCTTGAAAATAAAAAATTGCCCAAAATTCTCCTAAGCACCAATTTTAGGGCTAATTAAGAGCTATAAGTTAAGCCTATGAGTCATTCTTTGCGTTACCGACCAAGATTCGACTTGACATCTCCGATTTTTATGAAAATTGGTGAAAAGTTAGTATTTGACACACATATAACTGTGGTAAAATGATTTTCCGAAATTCCGAAAATTTCCAAGATGGCGGCCACACGAAGTTCGAACCAACCTTTGGATACTCGCACATTTGAAAATTCATAGCTACTCGGCTTTTTATCCGACTTTAAAGAAGTTTTCACGTTTTCTATAGAAAAGTATGAGCTTTTGAAAGAAAATCACACTGAAAAAAAAAATTATTTTTTGGTTGATAATCTTTTTTCTTTTACAAAGCCATTTTTGGGCATGGAACACCCTTTTTATTTTTTATGAAATATTTTTATTTAAAAGTAAATTTTATAACAATTATTTCCCGGCCCTCAAAATTGTGCTATGTTTTACGGTTATAAAATTATGAGTTTTTGAAGTTGTATAATGTTGTGTTTAATAGCAGCCGTTGGTGCGAGTGTGCTACCATACAGGGCTGCCACCGTAATATTGATGGATTCTGGGTAATAAAAACAATCTGAATACGCTGATGTTAGCAATATCAGTAATTTTAACGGTTTAGTTCTGCTTTTTAAAATATTCAGCTTTGAAAATTTTACACTAACAGACCCAAAAAAACACGTATAGTTACTCATACGGTATGTTGTATTTGATTAAACAGGAAACAATTTTGAAATTCATAGAAAAAATCTTATGATTTAAGAAAAAGCTTGGGTACGCAAGATGATAGCTTTTCACCCTTTTTCTACGATGTTAAAAATGGAGTACGACTTTAAGTTATGTTTATACCATTAGAAAGGTATGTTTGTGTAGATTTACGTAAATCTAAAATTATTTTAATTAATATGTTGCCTTTAATTAAAGCCAGATGAAATTAAATACAAAATATTAACAACAACAAAAAACGCTAAAAGAGCTAAAAATAGCATAAATCAAAACACGAAAGACAACAAGTGAGGGTGCTACGAGTACCTTTGGTCAAAAATTAAATACACTACACTGCAGTATTTTGAAAATATTGCATGTATCAAAGGTGCACGCCTTCTTGTCAGAACTCATTTTGTTTTTGATCAGGGCTTGTGCTAACCTATACGTAGTTTTTGTGCGTAATTTTGTTGCATTACCTGAAATAACGCTTCCACTACAGCATTATGAAATGCGATGTGCCACGCCTTGTTGTCCGAGTTCGCCTAGTTTTTACTCGGAGTTTCATAACCTCAAAAAGCACTCCCTTTTCAGCTTTTGTAAGCTTTAAGTATATGGGTGGTGCCATGCCCTCTTGTTTGAATCAACCGAGTTTCTGATCAGAGCTTATATTTCTTATCCTTACTATCTGGGTGAAGTTTGGTTGGATTATCTAAAAAAAACGCATTCAGTATTCCATTTTGAATCTCTTATTGATATCGAAGGTACCACGCCCTCATGTCCGAGTTCGCATTGTTTTTGGTTAGAGCTTGCAATTACTGTTCTTAGCGTATGAGTGAAATTTGGTGGGACTATCTTAACCCTCAGCGTACAATGGGGTTAGGCTAACCCCATTTTTTCGAGGGAAAATATGTGAAAGTGTGTTCAGTTTTTGACCAAAAACACACGAAAATTTTTAGAAGGCAGGTATAAAGCATAGCTTATTGTTTTCCTGATCAAATTCCCTACAGAATAAAAAAAAAATTATAAATCGACTCTGAAAAACAAAAGTTATACGCGATCGAAGTCCAACCTCACCCCAATTGTACGCTACGGAAGTTTTTGGAGGATTGTACGCTGAGGGTTAAAAAACGTTTTCAGTATGGCTTTTTGAAGCTTTTGCTTATAAGGGATATACCACGCCCTCTTGATCAAGTTCACATAGTTTTTGCTCAAAGCTTATACTCATTAACTCTAGTATTTATGAAAGTTTTGGTTGCGTTATCGTAAATAAAATTTTTTGTGTGGGCGGTAGGCGTGGCAGTTGACCGATTTTGCTCATTAAATCCCATGAGTTAACTTTTATGATGGATGCACTGTACCAAATTTCATCGAATTATCTTGCTTAGCTTTCCCGTGAAAAATATTTCTACAGACGGACATGGTTACAAGGATGGTGATCAAGAATATAATATACTTATAAGGGGTGTGTGGAGTAAAGTGGGAAGTTGGGGTAGAGAGGGAAATGCCCCTGTCCGGGCAAACTAGCAAAGTATAACTGTCATGGGCTTCTGACATATATTTGTAATGACCGTAAGCAAATGTTTATGGTATAGCGACGAGTGCAGACGTATTTTTGTGCTCTCTGGAATCATGTAGTTTTTAAGTGATTTCAAAATTTCATTTTTAAAAATTTTTAAACATCGATATTTTTACTGTATACTTCAATATTCTCTGTAGTCTTAATTTTGATAACGCAAAAAGATTCCGTGTAATTCATAGAGTAAAAGAATGACGCTCACATTTTTTGCAAAATTTGGTGTCGGGGTAAAGTGGGAAATTTTATATGGGGTAAAGTGGGAAATGTTATTTGACTACAGCTCGTCCCCACTTGCCAACTTAATATACTACATTAATCATGATCCAAATAAGTGTTGTACATTTATTTCAAACGCTTCTTGATTATTTTTAGTAATTATACCGAGAAAACAATGAAAAAACTAATTATATAGTTCCAGATCCCGATGTTGGAAATAATGAAAGCAATCAATATTGATATGAAATCGGTCCATGCTGTTTGGAAGAATTAACACTTGTCAAAGTACGATTTGTTTCGCATCGTTGCTGCACTTGAAGAAAGTAATGGTGAAAATAAGGTGACCAAAGAAAAAAAGAAAAATTGGTCGAGTGCGCTAACTCGCAAAATAAAAAGGATTATCCACGCCTATATCACTAGAAATTCGTCAATCCCACTACTAGCTTCTTCTGTTGTCTTAATTATGACTCGGTCTTGGATGTTTCTACAGAGAACAATGAATAAACTACAATTTCACATATTTTTTTAAACACAATTTTTCATTCATTTTTCTCCAGCAAAATTATTTTGTTCACATTTACTCTTATAGGTGTATTCTTTGAACTTTTTCTGACTTACAATAAAGATATTAGAACTTTGCTACAACATTTTTGTTAGTTTTAATGAGTTTTTGAAAGTTTCCCACTTTACCCCAAGTCAAAGCGTCATACTTAACAGAAAATCCATATTTTCGGTTTGTTTCTTCGGTAAAAATATAGCTTATTTAATTTTCTTTACTATAAAAAGTTGAAACATCAAAAAATAAGAAGTTTTGTTCATTTTATGGCTCTTTGAAAAAAAAAAAAGCCCACTTTACCCCAAACACCCCTATATAAAATTTATATAAAATATATATACAGTGAACTTGCGATAATATTAATATCCCAACATATGAACACCTTAAAAATTGTGCAAAAGCTCTAAAATATGAACATAATTTTCTTAAACTTGGAACAAAATCGAATTTATTTCTAAATCTTTTTGTTTATGCGGGACCAAATGGATAAAAAAGTTTCTTTTGAGTTTTTCAATAAAAATATTTATTTTGAAACAATTTTTTGAACTGTTCATATTATCTTTAACTCTTAATAGTTGTCAAATTCGTATTGATTTTGACAAATTTTACGAGCTAACGAAGTTTTCGAGGTATTTATACGTTTTAAGGAATATCGTCACTGTCTTTCGTAAATATGAACAATTTCGCAAAAATGAAAACGCGCTTGGTTTTAATTAGTTCTTATTATCGCGAGCGCACTGTACATAAAAAATTTTTACTCGGCACTGTGTGGCCCCCTTTCTGCGCAGAGTGTGTGAAAATTACAAACAGTTTTTTTTAAAATGTAATATAAATATTAGGACATTAAAAAGTTTTTGTTCATAAATTGGGCGTTTCTGCGCCCCTTAAAGAAAAATACGCTGTCACGACTAAACCGCTTCAGCGATTTCTAAGAAATTCATTTAGGAAATATAGTGAACTGGAAGGAAGTCAAATTGAAACTTGTACTTCGGCCAATTACGAACTTCAATTTATTAAAAATTCTTTCTAAGGAATTTTTTGTTTGAATTTAGTCTCCAAACGATTTTTTTTTATGAAATATCCGAATACATATCGTCAGGTTATAACTACGACTAGACATCTACATTTTTCATGTTTTGAGAAAAAAGCGTTTTAAGTTTCTTAAATTTCGTTTTTTGTATGGGATTTTGCAGTTTTCTACTTTTTATTCTTTATGTAAAATTGGATGAGGACTAAAAAAAACCGACTAGATTGGGGCAAGATCCGTTTTTTCCCCATGTTTTTGTATACTTAACTCAAAATGTCAGTATATGCAGATGTCTAGTTGTAGTTTTAACCCGACGATATTTAATAATTATAAAAACTTTTCACAACATTTGAATTGAATCGAACATTTTTTTATTTATATTTCATATAGGTACATAGCCACCAATAGATAGATTTTCTACAAAATACACGTATTCAATGGATGAAATGCAGCATTTTGCAAGGAACCGTCAAAATAATACGTCCGACACGCCCAGTGGCGGATCCAGCATTGTCAAGAGGGAGGGCCGATTGACTACATTTCTAGATAATAACAGAATGTTTTCAAAATCTTTACATATTATTTAGGTTTGAGAGAGGGGGCGATCCCCCTCTCCCCCCTGGATCCGCCACTGGACTCGCCGTATTTGCACATATGCATATTGTACAAAGGACTGAATATTTTAAATTCTATAGTTTTCGTAAAAATAATGATCATAAACTTAAGATAAAACTTAAACTGAGTTTAAGGAACACACAATTCAATATTTTTCTTAAGCTCAATGCGTTTCAGGTGTTGTGATTTTTCCGTCGTCGCAAAACTTTACTGCAATACAACATTTACAATAATTATTCTTGGTAAATGGGACTGAAGTTTGCACAGATCTTCAAGGTTATTACCTATACTTGAGCTACGTGTTTAATAGGTGTATCGGAGTGGTTTTTTTTTATGATTTACATTTTTATGTCACTAAATTTTAAACAATTTTAATTGATTTTTTTTCCCAGGTTTATAGGTGTAAATTGGTTCTATTTATTCGGAATTTCGTATTTAACATTTTTAAACTAAGCACATTCGAATACACTTAACATTCGCTCCCGAATTGCACACATAACAAAATATTCGTTTAAATCGACGTATCTACATTTTTAAAAAATATTTTTCACCAGTTTATTTTGTATATGGATACGTAACGCGTACCCGACGCATCTCACACGTTACACGACAAAACAACTTTTGCATCCAATTGCGTTGAACGCACTGAACGAATTAAGAATGCGACGACAAATTGTGTGGCCACTCACACGGCGCGCGCTATCAATGTGATGAATACAACAAAAACACAAACGTTGTGTTGTTGTCTTGTCGAGGAGTGGCTTTGCTGTTGTTGTTATAGCTACTGCTGTTGTTGCTTTTTCTTCTTCTTCTTCTTCTGTTTTCCACTTTGTTCGCCATCCATCAAAATGCGGTCGAACGGACAGACACCGGACATGCGCACAGTTATGGCAGCTCAGTGTTGCGCAGTGGGAGGAGTTTTAACGCAGCGACCTGTTTGTTGCGTACGCAAGTCGTCGCTGCATACAGAGATGTGTGAAGGTCTCCGCAACGTTGATTGGATGTGGCAAATGTTGCTTTGTCGCTTTGTAGCGCATGATGCGGCGTAACATGTTGCTTTCTAGTAGAGGTAGAGTTGTATTGGAATTTTTTCATGGTTTGTGGTGTTTTTTGTTCATTTTGTTTTTATTTTGTTGTTATTTTTATTTTGTTGTTGTAATTTTGACATTTCACTGTTTTCGCATTCTTTCGCTTTCCGTTCTGTTTTTTTTCTCCTTGTTTTTATTTTGTTTTTTCGTACCGTTTTATGTTTTGCCACTTTTATTCGTCCGTCCATCCGTCCGTCTATGTCTAGTTGTCTATCACATTGTCAATCTTGGTGGCATTGCTTTTTGCTGCTCTTCGTTTGTTGGTTTTTTTTTTTAATTTTTTTTTTTTTTTTGTTTTTAACGTTTTCTTGCTGCTTCTTCTACTTCTTGGGGCGCATAATAATTTTTTATTACCCTGCAATGCATTTCAAACTTTGTTTTTTTTTCTTTTGTTATTCGCTTAGGTCGCCTTAACGTTGTTTTTGTTCTTTTTTTTCAGTGCTTTTTTAAGTTCGATCACAACAAAAACTGCAGTAGGTAGCAACAACACCGATAAAAGTTGCGCTCACTAAAAGTTGGAAAGTTAAGGAAAAAATAATAAATTGACACATTTAGATTCAAAGTTTGAAATGAAAAAGAGAACAATTTTTGGAAAATGAATCGTTGTGCAACCAAATAATAAATTCGAGTTAAAAATTGCATGAGAAACTTTTTATTTTTCATTCTGCATTTTGCAAAGTTTTATTATTTGTTTTTATCGTTTATGTTAAATAAAAAACGTAAAGGCTTAAATGCATTTAACGGATGATATTGCCTCATACCCAGTCGTTTACTTTTGACAGAACATTGTGGCATAGAAATTGGCATAGGCGTGAAGAAATAATTCAAGCCCAGAGGTGGTTGTTCACCTCTTTTTTGATACATACAGACACATATGTACATCTCTTTTTTTCTGTAAATCAAATGTATTGCGAAAACAGCCTGAAATGAATTTAAAAACAATTATTTGCCTAACTCTACCATTTATTCAACAGATACCAATTCAGATCAATCAAATTTCTTCGTTTCATCAAATATTGTTCCTTTTTTTAACTTTTCCAAGCTAAATAAATGTTATTAATACGAAATGTTTTACGTTATTATATAGGAAATAATTTTGAAATAGCTATAATTTGTACAAATATTACGATAAAGTGTTCATGATTTCACTATTTTAAAGATACAACCTGATAGTTTTAGACAGTATATTCAATATTGGAATGATTCAAATTCGTGTGTAACTAATTTTTGAGGGTACGCACACTGGTTCAAAATCCCTAAAATTTGTCCAAAAGTCGAAATCATTAAAGTTTCGAGACGAAATTTTTTACCTGTGGGTTTTTGAGGTTGCTGATGACGAATTTGATGTTGGATTTTTAAAAAAGAAAATGGCGGATTCAAAATGGCGGACGATTTTCATAAATATTCAACCAAATCCAACAAAAAAATTTACTCGGGGGTTTCAGGGGTCTCTGATTACGAATCTGATACTAGGTTTCTTAAAAACAAAATGGCGGATTCGAAATAGCAAAAAACAACACTTGCACAATTTTTATATCTTATTTAAAAATTTATTTCAAACTAACTTTGATAGAGTTGTTTTTTATATCTTATTTAAAAATTTATTTCAAACTAACTTTGATAGAGTTGTGTGGAACGTTAAATTGATCTACATAAGAATTGGTTTTATATATCTTTATCATGGAGTATAAGCTGTATAATAATATAAAAATTTTATCATTTCGGGCGAGCATCACATATTGACACTTGGCAAGCAGTATGATTTAAATGTTCTTATGGTTGCTTCAGAAAAAAGCGCGTCACACAAAAAAGGCAAAAAAAGGCACCTCAATTTTCTTTTATGTGTTAGAGAAGGTTTCAATCTTCTCAAATCCAAAAAACCTTGGTGGTATGAAGTGGTATAAATTAGTTCTGGGCTTTTTTCATAACCATTGCAAACTGATTTTGTGAAATAATTTGATTTTATGTTTATCACAATTACCGTAAAAGTATAAATTATTGCAAGTTTTGAATATAGAGGTTCGATAGTATTTTCTTTTACAAAGAGATTCCACATTCTAACGTTTAAATCGGTTCAGTTTTACAGCAACCACACAATTTTGACAGTGAACATTAAATTTTAACTTTTAACTCACAGAATTTTCCGTCTGAGAAGCGTACTTTTGGAGAGATCCCAAGAGCATTGTAGGAATACCTGGATCTTTTTTATACATTTTTTGGGGTCTATGAATATCTGTTAGACATACGGTCCATAAAAAGTAAATTTAAAAAAACTTTTTTTTTCGACTTTTGGCCAGCTTTTAAGGATTTTGAACCAGTGTGGTACGGTGTTATTCAGTTTAAACAAAACAGTTACATACATTAATTCTGGTGCGTATTATACCTATCGTTAAAATTAAAAATTAAAAAAACTTTGCTCAAAGGGGCTGAAAAGTTTCCTATTGGTGTAAGTATCAAGCATAAAAATTTTGGAAGGTCGGAAAAACGCTATTTATATGGATAAATGGGGCTTTAATCGCAAGAATCAGTCCTATCTTTGAAACAATTTGACATCAGTGAATGAGATATGGTACGTATATGAACAATACTTGAGTAAATAGTATCCAATAAAACAATGGGCAACGCCACGCCCCCTCCACCCGAAATTTGTCGTGTCAATGAAAATATTTGACTCAGGTAAATGAGATTTGGCTCATATCTAATTGGCACTGGGAAAAAAAGGTTCAATAAAATACGCGGAGCCACACCCTCTCATTCTAAAAATAAAAAATTTGTCATATCTCTGAAACTATTTGACACAGGTGTTCGCATCACTTTATCTGAAATCAAATCTTATTCACTTGTGCCAAATAGTTTCAGAGATATGACAAATTCATTAATTTTAAGAATGAGGGGGCGTGGCTCCGCGTATTTTTATTGAACTTTTTTTACCCAGTGCCAATTAGATACTTATTTAGAGATCTCATTTACCTGAGTCAAATATTTTCAGAGATACGACAAACTTCGGGTGGAGGGGGAGTGGTGATTCCCATTTTTTGATTGAATACTATTTCCTCAAATATTTTTTATATATGTACTAAAACTCATCCTCATATGTCAAATAGTTTCAAAGATAGGAATGAATGTTTCCTTATTTTCATATAAATGGAACAGCCTTCGGGCACAGTCAAATATGTTCCGATCCGGACCAAATTTTTTTTGCTTGGTGTCTATACCTATGAGACCAAAATAAGAACAATAAAAAAATACTGCTGATCTTATTTTGTGGAAGAACATGTTAAGTGCAAAATAAGGAAAATCAGTTCTAATCGGACTCTTATGACCAAGTAAATGAAACCTCGATTTTGTAACCGTTGCACATATTTTCATAACAACGCACACTAATTAAGCTAGAAATGAACAGACACCAAAACCGGATCCAAAATTAAGTCCAGAAGATGCTTTGAGTCTAATGATCAATGCAAATTTAAGTGTCCAACAATACAATAAGACAACAAGCAAAGAGTGTGAGAAGCAATTTACACCCCTCTTACTGTCTCGTGAAGAAAGCTAAACAGCAATGTTACCCTCCAGAACACAGCATCAAACATCAACACTTTATGTTCGAGTGCCCTATTTATTCTGCATTTCGAAACCACCATCAAAGCAATTTATTAAATATTTTTAGACATAATAAAACTCAAATTTTTGCCTGCATAGATCCACATTCAAATAAATCTATATATTTCTTTGTTTTTAATAGCTTAAGACTTAGATCTTTTTTGCTCAATGAGATTAACTTTGTAATTCTATTAAATGTAGTGATTTCTAAAATTGTTTCCTAAAATTGTTCTTAAATTTATTTTTATACTAGCTATAATACATTGTAATATCTAGTTATACATCAAACTTCCATCTGCTACAACTAAAAGTTTAAAGGCAGAAGTAAAATAAATATTGAATTTAATTGAATTGAATTGAATTGAATTGAATTGAGTTGAATTGAATTGAATTGTATTAAATTGAAGTGAATTGAATTGAATTAAATCGAGCCCTAACCGCCAAAAACCTTAACCGACAAAAAGTAAATTTTATTGGAGAAGGTTTTTTTAAAATATCTGTGCACTTAGTATAGCTATTACTAGTGATGGGAACTATCGAATAAAAACTATCGAGTTATTCGATAGTTTGCAAAAATTCATTCATTCGATTGTTTTGAAAAAATCATTCATGAACGATTTTTAGTAATGAACGAAAACGACTGAATGAATAAATCATTCATGAACGATTTTTAGTAATGAAAATGATTGAATTCTTTTGTTTTTAGCAATGAATAAGTAATGAACGAAAACGATTGAATTGATTTTGTTTCACCCTATGGGTTTTCCAGAGCTTTCTCCAAGGCTGGCCAAATCATTAACGACAGAAGAAATAGGCTAACAGGTCAAAAGTTGATCAAATTATTTTTTTAAACAGCAATCTTGGCTTTCAATAGTTTACTTTAATTTTTTTAAGAAAAATGTATTTGTTTTAGTTACTCACCTATTTTTTCATCAAAAATTTGCATTCAATGTATTAAATATGCTTAATATTATGATCTCTTAGCTAAGTGAATTTAGTAAATTTTGATTTAAATAATTCATATTTTCTTAAGTTTTCGGCTATACATATTATACTTAATAAGTATATACAGTTTTTTTAAAATCCTTAGTACCTTATTTTAGTGAATGATATAAATTCTAAATGAGGGAATTCGCAAGAAAATTTCATTCAGTAAAATCGTTTATGAACGAAAAAAATCATTCGATAGTCAAATACATTCAGTTACTATCTATCGATAGTCGAAATCATTCGATAGTTCCCATCACTAGCTATCACAGTGAAATTTAGTATGTAATCTATATTTTGTGTGAGACATGAGATGCAACTAGTTTTATTCACCTATTTATAATATAACGGCTATTTTTCAGTGTTGTGTCGTTTAAGGCTTTTTTTCTATTCCAGATTCCCCATTTGATCTTCAGTTTTTATACCAAAAAACATTTGTGGTCACATATACTATTAAACCGTATCAAGACTTTTTAATAAATTTTCCTTTTTTATTACATTATTTGCAAAATATTTTTGACACAAAAAGAAAAAAAGACTTAACCAACAGCTCGCAGTCACAAACAAAATAAACAAAATACTTCGAATGTCGATTAAGTCTTAATTGCTTTCGCTATAACTCCTTAAGGGTACTTTTTACAGTTATGAAATTTGTAGAGAAGATGCGTATGGACACGAATTATAGGTTTTCATCAGAAAACGAAAATCCAAAATCGTGTCGGTTAAGTCTTTTTGGCGGTTAGGGTTCGATTTAGTGACAATAATTTGTTGTCAGCCAATCTTGTGCCTTTAAGACTCGTATGTGAAAGTTCAAGTAAAATTATATGGGAAAATCTGCGGCCTTATTCTACCCGTTTCTGTTAACTCCTTAATTTACCATGAAAAAGGAAACAAAATATGTCATAAAAACAGAACACATCTCAATGCAAAGTTACATCCCCGATCTTGTTTTTACAAATTTTCAATTCAAGAACTTGAATTAAAAGGTTAGTCATCACCTCATAATGACTATGGTAAATGGCAAGATTTGCAGTGCTCTGTCACATTACGATTCATCACAGAAATGCCATATTTGCGGTGCCACTCCTAAAGAAATGAATTTGGACACAACCATAACAAATAATGCTGACGAGGAAATGCAATCGTTTAGAATATCGCCCTTATATTCGTGGATTAGAGCATATGAATGAATGCTACACATTTCCAGCAAACTGGAAATAAGAAAAAGGCAAGCTAGCACATCTGAGGAAAAATTATCAGTGGCGTCGAAAAGAATTGCACATCCAAGAGCGTTTCCGAAAAAAAATGGTTCTTCTTGTAGATATGCCTAAAGAAATACAATACAAATGACGGTAATACTGTAAGAAGTTTCTTTAGAAACCCAGAGCTTTCAGCTGACATCACTGGGATTGACATCACGCTGATCAAGCACTTTCTGGTAAAACTCGAAGCTCTATCATGTGATCAAAACATTGATGTAGCAAAATGTAAATTGTATGCTCAACAAACCAGACAACTGTATTTGCATCTTTATCCAGAAGAGATACAAATAGAGATGTATTAAACAGGTTCCTTGTAGCTTCCAATCCACTGCTCTCAAGTTTATCCATTCCTTTGCGAAAGAAAAGTCACGATCTTCCGTCAGAAACTAACTCGAATGTACAGTATATAGTACCACAAAAAAAAAGTTCGAATGACCGCCCCCAGTTTTGAAAGCTAACATTGGAAGAATTTTAAGTAAAAACATTTTTTGTGTTAGGCCTCTAAATTCGATGCGGTTTTGTTTCTTTCTTATATCTCCGCTATTTGACGTCCGTTGTAAATGTCTCAATACATTTCATTCATAGAAGTCATTTATCTCAGATTTTTTTTCGACTTGTTGTACTCATCAGTTTCAGTTTCTACCACCCTAAAGTGCCAAGGACGGTTACCGGACATAGCCCCAACGGACATAATCCCCATTTTGGTCATGGGGGCTATGTCCGCAAATTTTTCGGACATAATCCAATAATCCATTTAAAAAATTTATATAGCGTTGGATGTTATAGACTGATCCGCGACCGAAGGCCGCCGCGAAGCCGGTGTTGGATTTTTGGGAGTTTTAAATCCTGAGCTGCGGCCGCAGACCGCCCACTTACCCCTACTCTTATGTAAAATTACTGTGGCTAGCAAAGTAGGTGTTGAATATATTATAGACTGATCAGCGGCTAAAGGCCGTCGCGGAAACGGTATTGGAATTTTTGGGAGTTGTAAATCCTGAGCTGCGGCTGTTGTCAATAACAAAATATCGTTATGGGGACTATGTCCGTTTTTTCCTGGGGATTATGTCCAAAACACTTGCGGACATAATCCCCATTTTAGAAATGGGGACTATGTCCGAATTATTGGCGGACATAATCCCCATTTCGTGAATGGGGATTATGTCCGTGGGGACTATGTCACGGCACCGCCAAGGACACCTTATAAAATTGAAGCCCACAAAGTTTCCTCAAATTGTTGAAATTGAAGAAGTTATAGCGAATCTTAAAGCTCAGTACAAAATATGAAAAATTCAAAAACGAATATCGCCCCCTAAGGCTATGGAATATTTTTTTTGAACATTTGACATTCCAAGCGGCAAGCAAATAAAAAAAAATAAAAAATATTGCATAGCCTTAGGGGCCTTGGGGGTCGATACTATCTAATGTACAGTTCAATGTGGCTTAACTAAAGTTTCACTTAAGATTAGCAGAAAATGTTTAAAAAATTCGATACATTGTCGCTTTTCGAGAGTTTACTTAAATTCCTAATTTCCTTTTGCAAGAAGTAATAATATTTCATAACGTAAGTGTGGGGGATTTTTTTTTTTACTTTTCAAAAAACCATCCCACTGCTTCGCAAATTAACAGCAATAAATATGGATTAATCAAGAATTCTGCTCTCCTACTTGGCTGTGCAAAAATGCTGTTAATTATTTCAAATTAACAATGCAATAGCCCAATTTAATTTTCAAGAATTCGCAAATGGCCATAACTTTATTCGTATTTAAAATTTATAGAAAGGCTCAAATCGTAAACTTTCCATTAGGAAGTACTAAGTCAAGACTTACAAGTATGCCACAAATTCGTATGGTACTTACTTTGTTTTGTAGGCATCATATTCCTGCTTGTGCGGAATTACAAAACCAAAAATGTTACTAACAAACCAAGTGTGTCTGCATATCCTACTGGGAAGCAAAATATACCTACGTACACCCCATTGTACGGCAATGAATCTGTGCACAATTTTTGTGACGATTTTCCACTTAAAATTTCCGAAAAAGATAATTGAAAATCCTTGCTCGACCACAATTTCAAAATTCGCGTACACAATTGCCGAGCGATTAGCCGTTAAAATTATAGATGCCATCTAATTAGAAATTCTCTGCTCGTTGGTGGCAGGCAGCAGCGCGCAATCATTTCTTGTGCTTCTGGTAGATGCTGGGTGGCTGGCTGACTGGTACGCGGTTGTGGTAACAAAATACAAAATTCAAAGCTGAATATTTAATTTAATTAACACGAAACCATTTAAATGTCCTGCACTGAATTAAATTCATTTGCTGCGCTTTCACAGTTGGTATTTATGGCATCTAGTAAATACTATAAAGATAGAAACATTACCCGATATGGCGACATCAGCCAAGAATAAAACTTTTTGCCATTGAAATAAATTCAATGGGTTCTAAATTGTCCTGCGGAACTATTGTCTTGTAGCAATTGAATTGTTTAGAAAATAATAAGAAATCTAAAGGAATTTGAAAAATGTTTACTTTGTAGTTTCATTCGAAAGAGTATCATTAAGGCGGAATGTTGGTAATTTCAATTGCAGGATGATGAAAATGGTATTATGGATATCTTTAGTGAAATGTATACATGGTTAAGGAATATTTGAAAAATCCATAAAAAAACAACAAAACAAAAAATAACGGAGATTTTAAGAATTTTTTTTTCTATTCTGGTGGATCTTCACAAAATGGAATTATGGAAATTGGCACAATGATCGACCAAAAGCTACATATAGTTCTTGGAGTCATATCGACTTTCTGATAAGCATATCCGAGAAGTAAACTGTGTAGTTATGCTAGTTTAGTTGTTGGTTTTCCCCAACAAATGATTGGCTAAATGGTATATAAGGTTTCTCACGACAGTAACTTTCATACACCGTTTTCAAACCTTGGTATTGAGATATTCACCTGTTGATAAAATTATCATCTCTGACTAAAAGTTATTGTCAAAGGCTTTGAAATTTTGTCTGAAGACTATTGAATCATTTCCATAGAAAGCATAAAGTTGTTGTTTGAGTGCTGCGCTGTGTGATATAAAAATTTGATAGAATCTTTCTCAGGAAAATAAGGTGAGGTCAGCTGAAAAGTACTTTCGAAGGCAGTGCTAAAGTCTACGAAGACAAGTTGAAGCGCAGCACGCCACATGCGTGATTGTTACAACATTTTTCTATGGGTATTAATTTGATCCACGCATAATCGGTTTTGCCGGAATCCTGCTTGTTGCTGTCTGATGGCCAAGTCAAACTTTTCGCTTACTCTGTTTAGAAGCACTTTTATCAGTACTTTTGAGCAGAGGATGGAGAATTTTTTCTGGTCTTATTGAGCATACTTTTAGCAATTCAACTGCAGCTTAATCGAATCCAGCGGGCTTGTTGTTGTGGCTGCAAATGACAGTTGTAATTAGTATTTCTGATTGAAGAAATGTGGTAGACATGGGATTCAGTTTTTCACAAAAATACTCTTTTTATCGCTTTAGTGGATCATCCGCGGATGTTAAGAGATTTCCATTCTTGTAAGTTTCTTGTTAAAATCTTATAATTGATCTGTGTAATTGAAACTCCTCCTTAACCATTATTCTCCTTCGGAGAGAGGGGGATATTAGAATCTACAAAACCCCTCCCCTGGCTACGTCCTTGCATGCGGACCTCGTCATTATTTTATTCAACCAAGTCGTATTTTTTTATCACAGACTGTTCACTGGACCGTTTAATATTAGTAAGGGTACGAGTACTTAACACAAAATCTGTTGAGTTTGTGATCACTGTTGATGTACGGTTCGAACTTTTTTAACGCTTCTTTGCTTAAATCAAAGCAAACTTTTTTTTATTTATTTTTAAATGCTCATTTACCATGTTTTCTTTACAAATTTGATTAGCTTGTATTTTTTGATTTTGTTGTTTGTGTAACAAACTATTATATTAAGCACACATCAACACACCCTTCAAACCAAAATCACATCTATATTCATTATGTTCGGTACATTCCAATAAGTGGGTGTAAAGGATTCTCACACAGAAGGAAGTCACAAGCCAACCACATGTTCGAATATGTCAACAGTGCGCATAAAAATTTCACAAATACGGAAACGATATCAATACAAAAATCGCACCATAAAAATAAAATTGGACGACGTGGAAATGTTGATAAATTGTAATGATAAATTTTGTTTCTTTAAGGATACAAAAATCTACATCAGATAGATACACCCAAAGGGATGTTTTCATTAATAAATCGTGTTTGACTGTTTTTTTGGAACCAGCAAACTGCTTGATTTCCTATATAGACTAAGAGCTTAATCGTTAAATAGGCCAGTTAAATTAGGGTTTTACCTCAGAATACGAGATAATAAGCTGAAAACTCGTATACACCTTCATTAAAGTGTTCTAAAAGTTGTCTCAAAAGTCTCATAAAATCTCGTGTCTGCGTCGTAAGTTATTCAAGGTCAAAGGTCACAAAAATCATTTTGTTGCAAATATCTTGCAAACAGTTACTTTTTCATAAAAAAAATGCAGACCAATTTTGTAGCTCTGGTAATTTCTTATAAAAAAGGTTTTCGACGTAATTTCGTTCGACTTATAGTTTGGGAGATATTTTTATTAGAAAAGTGGTAAAGCTTATTTTGATTTTTAAAGTGCCATAACTCATGAACGATAAGTCGCACGAAAAAAACAAAACCACTTATATATAGCTTAAAATGTTTTAAGGCATAAAATGCTTAGAATCGTCCAAGAAATACGTGGACATTTTTTCAGAATTTTTGGAGACATTTTAAAATGTCTCAAAAAATTTTGAAAAAAGTTCACACGTATTTTTTGGACTATTCTAAGCAATTAATGCCTCACACTCTTTTTCGTTTTGCCGACCGCGGACGTTCAACAGCCGAAATTTACCATTTAACGACAGAATCTCATTTTGAGTACATATTTAAAAAATTCATGTCTAGTACAATTTTGTTAAATGAAGTTTTTGTGAAAAATTTTCTTTTTTTGTGAGTTATAGTCGAAAAACCCAAAAAGACCGAACATTTTACATCATAATACCCACTGAAAAATTTTTTTGACATAGTCTATATGTTTGGAAAAGCTACTTGTTGGACATTTCTGGAATATTACAGGGGCTATTGGTCGAAAACTTAAGAGTCTCTAACAAAAACTTTAGAGGTCGATAAAAACCGTTATGCAGCTAACTTTGCAAAACCCATTTGGAGTTTTACTCAGCTATTGTAGGGCTATTGCCTCAGCATAGCCAAGTCTTGTCCCATATTTTCCTGTTGCGCTGTATAATCGGACGTCAAATGAAGGTGCTATAGAAAAAAATCAAATAGGTTTTTTTTTTTTTTTTGTAAAAAATCATTTCAGGTAAGCTTCCAAAATGTCGAAGTTTGTTTTTTTTTTTTTTTGTTGGGGTCGATACTATCTAATGAACATCCTCTTTTCAAAAACTGGAGCAACATCGTTTTTGTTTTAAACATGCAAAACCTACGATTATTCTAAGAATCAAGAACCCCTTCCGGTTGTGTGGTATGAATTTCATGAGCGAGAGAATAAAAGACATACAAGTTGTTTCTTTGAATTGAAAGTATACGAACTTCCGCAGGCTGAAGATGGTGTCAGCTTCAACTTTCCCAAGGGAAACAATTTAACATACAGTGGTTTGGCAGGCGAATCCTTTGGGGGTAAAATATCACTAAACATACCAATTCCATGCTGTTAATTCAACAACAATAACAACAACAAAGTTAGTTGTAAGTTAAAGAAAAAATTTACAACAACTACTAAGTATCTGCGGTTAAATATCCATAAATCAAATGTTTGTCGTCCTCGAATGCGGAAAATATGGTCAAAAATATTTAAGATACACCATTCATGGTCAGTAGCACTTGTACGGTGGCATTTATATGAGAGCGCTGGAGTGAACCTTAATGAAAAAGTTTTTCTATCAATTTTCTGACTATATTCTTTTATGAAAGAGTTTAGGTAAAGTTGCAAATTGCAACCAAATCGAAATCATAGACCATTTTGCGTATACACAGGAACGAAGGAAAAACGCATAACTCGCGTTGCTATATGAGTTTCTACCACATTCGTGAGTGTTTTGACTACGTATTATTGCTGATTTGGATTTAACAACGCTCTGCGGTGCTAAATCACTCACGAACGTGGTTGAAACTTATTTAGCAACGCTAATTGCGAAGCGTTGAAAAATCCAAATCAGCAACGAAACGTGGTGAAAACACTCACGAACGTTCACACCTCTCCTGAACGAACTTTTAGGCTTCCAAAAATGTCAACGAAATCAACCAACGGGGTACTTTTCTTTCATGCTGATACATCAAAACTATACATAAAACGAAAATCGAATCACCTAGTATTCGCCAGATATCGCAAAAATACATATCCCATATAAAATTTAAAAAAATGAAGAAAAAACAACAGAACAAACAAATATAAAAATAAATATATTTAATGTATTTTGTAATGCTGTATCTCATACCATTTTTGAGATATTGATATCGAATTTTTATATTTGTTTGTCCTGTTGTTTTTTCTTCATTTTTTTTATTTCATATGGGATATGTATTTTTGCGATATCTGGCGAATACTAGCTGATCCAATTTTCGTTTTTACATAGTTTTGATGTATCAGCATGAAAGAAAAGTACCCCGTTGGTAGATTTCTTCGACATTTTCGGAAGTCTAAAAGTTCGTTCAGGAGAGGTGTGCGTTGTAGAAGCTCATTTTAAAACAAATAGACTTTCAGTCAACCTCATAATAATGATAGCCGTTGCTGAGTTTGCTAACGTCCGCATCCATCTATGTTGTTGGCAGGAAAAAATTAGTAAATCATTTAAAAAAAAAATCTTTTTTAGTTAATTCAGCAACGCGCGTTGTTAAATCACTCACGTACATGGCGCGTTGTTTAAACTGCCATGAACAAGCCATGTTCAAAATTTGGGTCGCGACGTTGTTAAATAATCACGTTTCTGCCACCTTAGACAATGTTGCTTTCTCTGTGAAAGTATAAAGAAATTACGTCAAAATTTTTTGGCATAAAAATTTACATCTTTTTCGCTTAAGACTGTGGTGAGTTCAATTTAATTTTAAATATTATTTGGCAACACTGTTATCACCACAGTCGAAAAACCTCTCAATAGCTTGGCGAAGAGAAAGCCGAGTTCAGTTGGTCATCGGCGAGGCTAGCGTTGGTCCGCGAATTTTTAACTTACGATTACTTAACCTATTTAATTAGTCCTTTAAAATAAATATTAATTTAATATAAATTAAATTTAAGAAATTGGATTTAATAAACAATGAATTTAAATTTGAATATTTAAATAAGAGTGTTTGGTTTCTTTGCGTAAATTAGGAACCCAACAAGACTTTGTAGGAAAAGTCCTTTCCGAGAAAAAGCATGAATAACACAGGAGATTTTGCGAATAACAATTTCGGAGTCAATTTCGATTGATCATAATCTACTGAATGCGAAAATAAGGTCAAATTCACCGAATTGACTTTAGTTCTCCAGATATCCTTTTAAAAATGTCGCCCTGTATAATTGAATCAAAAACCAGGAACAGCTTGTTGATTACACAGGCACAAAAAAAAATTACTTTTAATTTCTTATAAGTATGTAGTCTCATGTACTTTTTGACGCTGAATCGGACCGTTTCAAAATTTTCAATATATGTACATACATGCAGCCCCATACAAAGGACGAAATGTTTTGGGGGCATGGCATCGCCCATTTTTATTAGAACAAACATATTTCACACTATGCAGCAGATTTTAACTCATTTTAAGTGTTCTTCGATACTAATATAATATCGTCCTATGTATGGAGGCTGAAATACCTATTGGAATATATTGACAATTCTGAGGATGTAGTCCAATTCAGGCTCAGAAAGTTCTTACATGAGACTGCATATGAGAAATATTTCTTGTGTTATTCTTTTTCGATATACACTTTAAATGACTTCGTTTTTGAAAATTTCAAAAAAAAATTTATTTTAATAAAAGCTTCGGTTTTTTTAATATGGCACGAAATTTATTAAAGAATAAGGTCCACCCCATCATACATGCGGTTGACAGCAAGACTTAGTTAATAGATGGGCAAGCGAATAAAAAAAGGACCTCTTCATGCATTCGTATTTACTTTTCTTCACTTGACTTTGACTTTCTCCATTGGGATTCCTTAAGTTGAAAATTGACCTTAAAACCGCAAATGGACATTAAAAGTTAACAAAAGCAACAACAGAAATGTTACACTCATGAAGTGAAAAATTTCACAGGGGATGAATGGCAAAAAAAAAAAACAAAAGGGTAAGGTAAATGACAAGAAAAATGTCACATATTTTAGTTGGGTTCGTTGTTTGAGGTAAGGGAAATACTTAAGGTTTATTTTTCAAGTGATACTATATATTTTTTTTTTTTTTCATTTTTATGGGTTGACATTTTTTAAAACAAATTTTATGCGATGGAAAAATTAAAATTAAAGAATATCGTGATTGTTCTAAAGAGATTTTTATAAAATTAAAATTCAAGGCGCCAATAACGCCTACGTGGTGCTTGAACTCAAGGATAGTGCAAAATTTGTAGTAATAATAGTAGACAGGAAACTAAATTGGAAACTGAATGTCAAAAAAAGAATAAAGAAGGCGTATGCGGCTTTCTACTCATGTTAGAAAATAATTGGGTTAGAATGGGGCCTTAAGCCGTGGCTAATTCATTGGATATATACGGTAATTACAAGATCGATATTGTCATATGGTGGTGTAGTATGGTGGCCATACCTTGAAATACAAAATAATGTGAAAGAATTTGAAAAAATACAAAAATTGGCCCTTTTCAGAATAACTGGAGCTATGATAACTTCTCCAACAAAAGCTTTGGAAGTTATATTGAATGTCCTGCCAATAGATCTCTATATTAGAGAAAAGGCTGCCATAACATCTGTTAGATTAAATCAGACCTATAAATTTAGGTGCATAAAGTGAGCCATACAGGAGTGACGAATTTCGATGTTTTTTGGTTGGGAACTTCGAGCTATTTTCGAGCTTTTCAATAATAATTTCGAGCTGTCTGGGAAATTTTCCATTTTCCGGAAAAGCGGAAAAATTGTTCTGTGTGGCTAAATTTATTTTTTTCAGCCAGACGAATCCGCGGGAAGAGTAAGCGATGAAATCTTTTAACGTAGAAATTTCGAGCCGGTTTCGAGCTGACCTTGAATGAAGTGTTTTCTGAAAAACCTTAAATTTTCCCGGAAAATCCCATAAAAAATGTTTAAGGCTTGTTTTATTTTTTCAGCCAGACGAACACATGAGAATATTTGGCGATCATATCAATTGACACACGAATTTTGATCTAGTTTTGAGCTCATCAAAAACGAAAAGTGTGTTCCGGAAAACCCCAAACTTTCCCGGAAAATCCCAAAAAACCCTTTTTTATGGCGGTGGCATGACATAAACTGCAGTTATGTCAGCGAATTATTCGGACTCAATCCCCATTCACGAAACGGGAGTTATGTCCGAAAGTTTCTTGGACATAAGAGTATGGGTAATTGGGTGGCCTGGGGCCGCAGCTCAAGATTTAAAACTCCCAAAAATCTCAACACTGGCGTCGAGGCGGCCTTCGGCCGCGAATCAGTCTGTAATATATCCAATAATTTGCGGCCATAACACCCACCGAAATAAAAACAGGTTTTCTAGAATTTTCCGGGAAAGTTTGGGGTTTTTCGGAAAACACTTCGTTTTTGATAAGCTCGAAACTAGCTCAAAATTCGTGTGTCAAATGATATTCTCATGGGTTCGTCTGCCTGAAAAATAAAGCATGCCCTTAAAATTTTTTCTGGGATTCAATATCTTTGCCAGTGCCCTGCAGTTGCAAAAACAAGATTTAAAATATTGGGATCCTTCTTTTTTCAGGATATGCGAGAACTTATGGAGATAGACCCCGCTAAGATCCTGACATCAAAATGGGAACAAAGAACACGAATAGTAGCCAACAACCAATGAATATGCTTCAATAAGATTGATGACTGTATAAAATTTACTGAATTAAATTAATTGTATATGTATCTAAGAACTACACCCAGAAAAAAAACGTTGGTAAACTCAAAAGTTTTCATTGGTAAATCTGCCAATTTCACATTTTGTTTCATGCCCAACAATTTTCCTTATTGCTGTTACATTTACAAAGTAGTTGTTTTTAAATTTTTTCCGTTTTGAATCAATATGTAAAAATTTTGAAAAAAATTGTTGATTGAAAATGGTAAATTGTTGAAGCAAAAATTATAAAATTTTCATTTGAAATTTTAAAATGTTGATTCAAAATTGTTTGTCATATTGAATTAAAATGTATTAACTGTTGAAACAAAATGTTTTATATGTTGAAACTACAATGCTCCAGTTTGAATAAAAAAGCAGAAAATAAATGTTTTTTATAATACATTGTTTTATTCAGCAGAAAACTTCTGGTATCTTACACATTAATTAGTAGTAGAAAAACTTAAAAATGGAATACAAAAAAAAAAAGAGTATAACATATTGTTTTATTGAGAAGCAAACTTATAATACTTGAAATCTTATACGTTATTTACTTATAGAAAAACTTAAAATTAGAATACAATAGAAAGTTAGAAACAGTTGTAGATATTATGGAAATTAATTCTAACTGTCAAATTTTTCACAAAAATAATACTTTTTTGTTCTTATTACCTTGTCGCCATTACAAAGATAATAAAAATGAATTGGCGGACCATCTATTTCATTTGCGCTGATTATCGCCATATCCAATTTTTTCCCAATTTTATAAGATTGATAGTGGTCTAAATGTCCCAAAATTTCCCATTGAACACACAAAAAATAACATATGTCTTGTGAGTTTGGTATAAAAATACTAATGATTTCATAAACATAAGGAAAATTAATAGCGTTTTGAGTAACAATAAACCCATTTTTAAAGCAATTATTTTTATAAACAACTTCGCTGACTATGCTGATTATATTAGATTTGTCAAAAAACTCCTTAAACTGTTCGTGATATCTAAGTCACTGCCAACAACAATAATAAGGGGTTGCAATTTCAATTTTAATTGAGAATACTTTTGTCTTACTGCACTGACTTTGTTTTCAATGTCGTTGAAAGTTCCCACACGTAGTACGAAATCTTCCTGTGCGTCTGATATCGAAGGCTTAAAGTTCTTGTTCACCTTCTGTGGAATAAGCAGAGCGTGTAAAAGATTTGCTATAGTGAAATCTTTGCAACCTGTTTAAAAAATAATAAATATTCACATAAGCGATCTTTATAAAAGCGAATATCTTTATGTTCTTTACAAACTTACATTCAGGAACGAGTCCAGTCTCCAATTTATGTATCATTTGTTTGTTGAATACATCCTTAACTTCTGATTTTAAAATTGGTAAAATATTTCTTAAAAACACTGGAAATTTTTCGGCTAACAAAGAACCTTTATCCGGATATTTGTGGCAGAAATCGATATCCACCTATGAAACACAAATTAAAATTAATTAATGTTTTTCAATTTTTATGGTAATTTAATACAATTTTATTGTTTCAAAAAACAAATCTTTTAAAGTAAGTACATCGATTTTTAGGTTTCGCTGTTGAGAAATTTTACACAAAATATGTTTTAACTTACTAGTTCATGCCCGTTGAAGTCATTGTATCGAGGCCACTCAGCTAGAATAGTTGCAAGATTATCACACTGCTTAAATGACTTTGTCCGAAAGTCTGCTGTTTTTTTTTTCCAGAAATCACGGATTTTAGGCCACAAACTTTCAGCGTTGTTGTTTGAAAGCCACAGCATAACACTCTCAATTTCTTCTGGCACAGTAGATGGCTCTAAATTGATTTCTGCAAGGTTGGTTTCCTCTGACCGTAGTTTTTTAGGTTCCGTTAATTTGTACTTTATATTGAAGTACCTGTCGTACAATTTGCCAGAAGGGTTTTTTTTCCCATTCGCGGAATGTAGTAAGTACACTGAAAAAGGTATGAAAAGTTTACTGACTTTTAAAATTAAAATTTAAGAAAAGGGCATACTTACAGCTTTCTCTCCTGGGAACTCCTTCTCTAGCGCTTTAGCAATGTTTTTAAAGTCAGCTTTTTCGATCCGATCGTTTTCCAACAAACAGTGGCCAATGATGCAGTGGACAATATCAGTTTGGCAGTTTCTGTCTAATGTTTTGTTTTCAGAAAAGTACTTTAAAGCAAGTTTTCCTCTTACACTCGTTTTTAAAATTGCTTTAATGTCAAGCAAAGGCTTCAGTGGGATCTTCAAAGGAACCACAGACTCCTTCCTATAGTCTTGTAGCTTAGCCCGAAATTTAATTTTAGTTCCCAAATCCTTTAAATCAGGGAAAAGCTTGTCGAGATCCCCTTCTGTAATATGGGTAAGTTCGGTTTTTACGATTCCAGCCTCTAAAACAAAAAATAAAAGATATTTTGCTACCCATCAGAAAATCCGGATAAATCTTTTATGAAAACCTAAGTTAGGGACAACTATATGGTTTCGAAAAAACTTGGCGTCCTATGAAAGGTATTTTAATAACCCATAAAAAATGTTAATAAAGAGTTTTCAATCTGATGTATAGTTTTCGAGACATGACAATTTTTCAAAAACTGGATTGCTTCATATTTTTTTATGTTTTCCAAAGTAAAGGACATAAACTAGGCTTCTTTATTTTATTCCTAAGGATGTCACTTAATATTAATTTTTTGGAAAATATAGCAGCCCTTAAAAAACACGTTTGTGAAATTTTTGGAAAAATCGTCATATCTAGAAAAATAAACACCAGATTGAAATCACTCTTATTACATTTTTTATATATTATTTAAATACCTTTCGTAGGACACCAACATTTTTCAAATCCATCACGGGGTTCCCAACTTATAGTAGTTTTCATTAAGATTTATCCAATTCTTCCAATGCCTAATCTCCGGAGATAGGTCTGAGCGAAATTTCTGGTTGTAGTTGTTGTAATACGTTTTAATGCACTTTTTTATTGCACTTGATTTGTTCTGTTTTTATTATAAAATGCAAAAATTCCTTTGTTTGGTGCAAATCCACATGACGGACAGCTATTTTTTTATTTGTCTAGAGAAAATAACAAAATCCCTTTTACTACATATTTACATATGTATTTATGTATGCACCAACGTCGTTTGACTTTGCATCAAACATAGGAATCAAATATGAAATAACCTAAAACAAGATCAAGTAAGCGACGCCTGCGTGAAGCGAAAGGGAAAAAACAATAACTATGCACAACTTCACATTTATTCAAATATATTTTCACAGCTAATAATCGCACTAATTTTGTATTATTAAAATAGTATCACTTTTTATAAATTTTACATTAATTACCGCACAACATATCATTTAGTTCTTCTAAATGCCAATCAATCAACAATTCCTTTAATGCTTCCATGCCGCGTCACACTGTCAACTGAAGAACAAAAGCAAACAAAGGAATCAAATAATTCGCGACTCGGTGGCGCCGCGAACGAACGAAAATACGCGAACGAAGTAAAGAAAAAAAAAACGGTTGCTTTGCCGACGCTAACCTGTAAATTCAAAAATTTTAAATTTTGATTTTACGTGGTTCAAATTTGAAGCACATTTGTTATAAAAATCTATTTTCATGGAACATTAAAGTACATTACTCTACTAAATACATAAATTTATACTTATGAAGGAATAATTTAATCATAATATATCTTAAAATAACATGAAAATTTTCAACAATTTTTTAAATATTGAATCAAAAATTTGCAATTTTGAAATTACAATGTAATTTCTTAATTCAACATTGTTTTATTTTTGCTACAAAAGTTATAAATTTTGTTTCAAAATGTTTTTGGTTAAATCAAAAGTTTTTGAAGGCAAAATGTGAAAATGTTGATTTAAAAGGGTATTATTTTTCTGGGTGTATGTACCGTATTTAATGAGGGATCACAATGGACCAGCAGAATGGTCTAATTGGAAGATGGCTTGCATATACTTATGCCGACGATGCCCTCGCAACCTAACCTAACTAACGCCTAAAGAAATTATTTTTGACAGTAAATGTAATAAGCGGCAAAGTTAAAGTTGTTTTTTTATTTTTTCTTAATATTTAAATTCCATTTGCTTTGTTTTTAATGACATTCAATGCCAATTGTTAAAGTAAAGGGGTGCCACTTGGTCTAAAATAACCAAAACCAGTAGCCCTGCCGAGATTTATTCGCAGATTCAAAATAAATCTCGTCAGAATAGATTTATTTTTTTATGGAATATCATGTGATTTACGCCGAGACTAAGAGCTAAATCTCAAAATAGCCGTAAATCACCCCTCTGGTCAAATCGTATTATTAGTGAAAAACTGGATTTATATGCCCACGAAACGTTGTTTGTTTCCTAAAGACTTTATAAAAGCCACTTAATGAAATTTGCCGTTCTTGAGTATTAGAGATGCATTTACGGTAGACCTGGAAAAGTTTATTGCACATAGTTGGCCCCTGGAGACTTAAGATTGATGAAAGTGGTGAGTCGTTTTTCTCATCATTTTTATCAATCTCCACACCGTTGGGTGGAGAATAAAATTTAAGAAAAGAAACAGTCATGTAGGGAATTGAAGTCATCGCAAAAGTTAGCATTCGATGGCCTTATTTTGGGCCTACTGAGATCAAAACAAAAGAAGAAGTTTATTTTTCAAATATTTTCAAATTGCCTTTGTATTTAAGAACATAACTGGTATCGGAGATAAATATTAAACTTTTGGCATTTGGTGCTTATTAAGATTCTAACATATTGTAAGAATAAAGAAAAGAAATTGCAACAATAATAACAAGTCGGTACAACAATTTCCAAAGTGTTACTCGCGCACATGTTTAACCTTTCGAATAAATGGGAACACAGAACGACACCAACATCTAACTACCCCGGAAGATGTACGATACATATGTTTGTAGGTATATTTGTTAATATGTATGCATAAAAACAGGAGGCACAGGACTTGCAATTGAAATTCACACTTGCATGTACACAACACATACAAAATAATACAAATACATATACAAAGTATAGATGCCGCCACAGAGCTGTCAGTTTGAACTGAGTGGAAGAAGATTGATTACCGCCATGAAATTGTTTGCCAGTTGGTCCTGTTGTTGGTGCAGGGTGGATTTTCTCAATTGAATTGCATGCATATGAGCTGATGAAAAAGAGTTGTTGCTGTCATTTCTATCACTGTCTTTGTTGTTGTTGCTGTTGTTGTTGTTGTTGTTGTTGCTGTTGTCATAGCTGAAGTGACATCGAAACGTTTGAAATGTAAACAAGTTTTTTAATATGTTCTGGAGCTCCTCAATGACACCCAAATGACAGATAACTCGGTTAAATTTTTGTTGGCTTTAAATAAACTTTGGAACAGAAAAATGCAAAAAATGGGCAGTAGCAGAAAAAACATTTTTAAATTAATATTCACTTCCGAATTTCGAAAAAAAAAAACAGAAAAGAAAAATCGGTGTAATATTTATTTTTTTAAAATTTCCATCACGTTTTAACGTTATGACATGTGACGCAGATTCATGACTTGTGCTCATAACATGCACACGAAGCGCCACCTATGTGTTGCTTCCTTTTCGCTGCTTTTGATATGGCAACACCTGCCTGTTGGTCGTTCCACACTCAACAATGCGAATTGTTTTGTTTATAAAAACAATAAATGGAAAAGTTTAAAAAAGAGGCCAAAAAACAGAAGAAAAAAATATTGAAAGCATTCAGAATAACAAAATAACACCGGTGGAAAAATAGTGTGTGTGCATTACTTGAGAAAATTATTTTCACAACGCTTTAACCCCATTACGCCATTTTTATTAGAGATGAAGAACATTTTCGATACTTGTGACTTCAAAAACCACAATCTGCTGTGAACAAGACTATTTAAGACATGTACTCAAAAAAAAGTAGTCGCAGTAAATAAAGAGTGTCGCATTTAATATTACAGTAAAAGCAAATGTCTTGGAGTACTTTGTCTTATATTTCTTCATCATTGGTTTCTTAGAATTTTGAATAGTCTTCAAAATGAGTTCATCGAAAGAAAATGTGCTAGATTTAATTGTGCGCAAAAAAACACAATTTTTCACATTTGCCTCACAAAAACATTGCATAAAGTATAAATATTCCTAAATCAATGGTAAAAACTTTAGTGAACCATTAACTACGGAAAGGAAAGTTGGAAGTGTTCGAAAAAAAGGATTTACCTCAGAGGAAGAAGCAAAATAAGTGTTACATACGTACCTATGAAAAAAATTAGAGATATGGCTAATAAAGTGCATTTGTTGCCCGGGAACGTACGGAAATTTTGAAGAGAGAAAGGTTCTCAATCCCATTAAATAGATACTATTAGCACCTAATAGAAATGATAACTAAAATACAGCTGCTAAAATCCGCTCACAAAAGCTCTACGACCGTTTTGTACACAATTTTGAATTCATTTTAATGGACGACGCAACTTACGTCGAAGCTGACTTTAACAGCTTCCGGGTCATTTTTTGTACACCGCAAAGAAGAAAGGTGATGTTGCGCCAAATTTAGTGGACAAGTTTGCAAAAAAATATTTGGTTTGGCAAGCAATTCGTAAATGCGGTTTGAAGAGCTCAGTATTTGTCATTTGTTAACCACCAAATTTATGTGAAAGAGTGGTAACAGAAACGTCTGCTGAATATGATACGCCTTCACAAAAACCCTTTTGGCCAGATTTGGCGATTTGTCACTATGGTAAATTGGCCATGAATTGGTATGAACAGAATGGGGTCAATGTTGTACCGAAAAATGCAAATCCTCCGCGCTGAGCTTCGGCCGATTGAAATATACTGGGCTATAATGAAGAGAAAATGAAAAGAAACTAAAACTAAAATGGATCAAAGTATCATCCCATATCATCCAAAGTGAGGTGCAGAACCTAATGGCAGGTATTTATTCAAAGTAACAATATTTTGCATATATCTCAACCAAATGAGCAAACCCCGTGAGCTTAAAAAAATGTATTACTTTCACTTTTATGGTCAAAAATAAATGTTTTATACCCATTTTTATCGACTACATTTTTTCGAGTACATACCTTATGTATTGTAAAAATTTGCATTAGGTGTCGTTCATTAAAGGCTTGAGGGAGTCCGTAAATCCGGATAAATTCGAACAAGGATAGGGCTTAAGGCATTTTCGGAAGTTCTAGTTTTAAATTGTTATCGTTAGAGAGTTCTACCGACTATTCGACAGCACCGACACAAACATACGTTATCTCAGTCAGTCAATCACCTCTTAAATCTCGTATTCATTTTCAATAAACTCAAAGATGGCTTGGGATGTTTTTGTTCTTTTCTGAGTTCTATTCAGAAGGAGCTCTGTGATCCTCATCTGGATATCAGATTACGAAGGCAATGAAATAATGCTTTCAAAGATCCAAGACGCTTTTGTGGGTTAGACAATACCTTTAAAAATATCTTAAGCCTTGGCTGATGGCAGTGCTGTCTTGTTCCATATTCAATCGCCTCAGCGCATCAAAAGGTTTGATGAAAATAATAATAAACCGACATTATTCAGTCCAACATAATTGGAGAATTGAAGTATCATTAACAAAGCTTTTTTTGACAAAAAAGTGTACACAAAAATAATTCACTACAAGGACACATTTTTTTTTTTTTAAATTCAAACGCGATATCACCTATCTGTGTGACACGGGTTGAAATCTGTTGAATTTTGAAAAAATCTATTTTTCTGTTTAAAAATGTTAGTCGCAGGAGTGATATATGAATAAATTTATGTGCATTCAATCAAATCAAGTAAGATGAAATCAACTCAAAGTGGGAATGGGCGGTAACACGCCCCAAAAACAAATTCGTCATATCTCCGAAAATATTAGGCACAGACACTTAGATAAGATTAGGTATGTTTGTTTGTCTCTAAAGTTTGGAAATCTTTATCTTTTTTAAAATCGTTAATCAAAAAATTTTTTAATCGTAAATAAGAATTTTCGCTCATGACACCTCGAGTAAAAATTGAGACAACCCCCTTTTAAGTTGAGATATCTTTGAAAGAAAAAAAAAGATATCAATATAATTTAAATTAAGTTTTAAAGACAAAAATTAGGACTTTCAAGTACTTTGCCAGATTTAACAAATTAATATTATGATAGTTATAACGCTTCAAAAAATGGTTTATAGTTTTTGGGTTAAAATATCTCAAAAACTTTCGACGACAGACTAGTTCTGAGGATGGATTCGCGTTCTGCATCGCAAACCCACCTCGAATGTGATTATTATACCCTACACCCAGGGTATATTCACTTTGTCCTTCCGTTTGTAACGCAGAGAAGGAGGCGTGGCAGATATAGAAAAGTATATATATTCAGCGTCACCTCCTGAGTCGACATAGCCATGTCCGTCTGTCTGGCTGGCTGGCTGGGTGTGTGTGGAAATACATATTTTGGGAAAACTGAGCAACATAACGCAATGAAATTTGGTCAACAGACACGCCTACCGCCCATACAAAAAATATATTCAAAATGCAATAATAACAGCATTATTCGCAATAACAGAAGCAAAATACACATAAATACTAGGGAAAGTAAATATAAGCTCTGAGCAAAAACTAGGCGAATTCGGACCAGAGGGCGTGGCACCTCCCATATAAACAAAAGTTTCAAAATGTTATACGGAAAGGGTTTTTTAGATAACCCAACCAAATAACACTCGGATCTATAAATGCATGCTATACGCAAGATCTAGGTAAACTCGGACAAGAGGGCGTGGCACCTCCCATATAAGCAAATGTTTCAAAATTATATAATGAAAGTGGTTTTTGAGATAATCCAACCAAATTTCACTCAAACACGGAGAACATTAATTGTAAACTCTGAGTTTAAGGTAGGCGAAGTAGGATTAGAGGGCGTGGCACCTCCCATATAAGCGAAAGTTTCAAAATGCTAACCGAATTTTACTCAAACACTCAGAACAGTAAATGCAATCTCTACGCAAAATCAAGGTAAGCTCGGAGGTGTGGGCATGGCACTTCCCATATAAGCAATTTGTTCCTATACTCTCCTAATAATATACTTGAAATGCAGTGTAGGGTATTTAGTTTTTGGCCAGGCCAAAGATACCACCCTTACTAGTTTTTATTTGTGTTTGTTGTTGTTAATTTTTTTTTATATATATATAAGGAAAATAGCCCATCTAGAAAAGGGGTTATCTCAATTTTTACTCGAGGTGTCACGAGCGAAAATTTTTTAATACATTATTTGAATGATAAGTAAACATAATCTGTAAAAAAATTTTATGTGCTACGACGATCGATTTAAAACGGATTCAGGTACGCCGTGGAAATTTTGCACTTTTACCATTTTTTATATACAGTGAAACCTGGCTAAATGAGAAACCTCTATAAGTGAGACTCACGTTAAGGTCCCAGCACTTTTGTAGCAAAATATCTCTATTATTAAACCTGGTATGATTTTTGAAATTTTTATGCATTTTCGCCTCTATAACATGGAGTTTTCCCTCTTTTCCTGGGACCGTTTGGATATAACCTCTTTAAGTTTGAAATAATATTTACGTCTATATAATTTCTTATTTTAAATTTGTATTTGCACGTTTTATCGGCCTAGGTAGGCTGTGAAATGGATTTTTTAAATAAAATTTTATGGAATCATTGAATGGTCATTTACAAACTTATTTGAGTTTCTTCTACACTGTGTAAACGGGAACCTCTTTAATTGAGACAAATCTTTTGGTCCCTTAAAGATCCTAACTATCCAGGTTTCACTGTAAACATTTGAAAAACCGTTTTAATTCACATAAAATCGGTAGAACAAATATAAATTAATTTTTATAAACGCACATTTTGTTTCAAACAAGTGAACTAAAACGTTTTATAAAGCAGTTGCTAATATTAAAAGTTCCATAGAGCATTTGAGCCCATTGTTTCACTAAACCCAAAGAAAATTTAAATTTTTTATAGTTTTAACAGTTAATTATCACAAAAATTGCATTCTTATGACATACTTACATCTTTCTCATGTCAATATTAAAAAAACTCATATCGATATTTTCTTCCATACACAAAACATACACCAGTAAAACACATAGCAAAAGAAAAGTTCGCTGAGATTTGCATTTCGTAAAGCCCTTCATATTCCGCTGTATCTGAAACAAAAAATAAGAAAAAACTTGTTTTTGTTAAAAAAACGGAAACGCTTTTGAGCACATGAATTTCAAATGGGGACAACAACGACAACGTTTAAGCGTTAAAGCCTTTACGTGGACTATCTCAGATGCACCTTTATTTTTCGCCGATTCTCATATTATTGTCATTGTAAAGTTTTTCCGAGTGAAAAACATGTGGGTTTTTCGAAAAAAAAAAAAAAAAAATTAAACATTTTCTTTTTATTTTGTTTTGTTCCAGGTCGTGAGGCTGTTTGTCGCATCTGTTGCTGCTTTCGAAGGTACAAAATGCCATTTTTTCTTCTACGCAGTTTTAAGGTGAACTAACAGGAAGCTGTTTCCTTTGGAGGACGGTACCTTTGTGTGTGTGAAAAAAGTTTTGCATGGGGTATTGGAATATCATTGTATATATTTAAGGTTAAATGTCAAAGCTACGTGTTATATACATAGATTAAATATTTTATTTTATCAAAATAACAAATTCCAAACTCTCTAGTATCTTCAAAATTTAAATTCATAATATTAATATAAAATAATATTATGATCGCACCGAAAACTACGTTTTTTTCTATTTATTTCATCTGGGATTTAAGGTTTTATGAAGAAAGCATTTACTTGGTTATTTCGAAAATAAGCAGCAATTATATGATGATAAACCGATATAAAATCATGAAATATTTTCTACTCGTATCCTTTGCATGTACATACATGACGGGTAAATAAAAATATGTTTTATTTCTTTCTTCTTTCAGGATCAATTATGGTCTATAAAATGTAATGATGTCTAATAATAGAGTAACCAACAGTGTTTCATTGTGGCATTTTGATGGCGCTGCATGTCGCTCAACATTTACCTGTGTTGCAGAGAGCTGTCGCAACGGATGTTCTGCATTTTGCCGTGCATGCACTGAGTTCCTTTCATAAGCATATAATCTTATATATTACACATATGCACCTATAGCACTCTGGTATCTGTAGTAACATCACTAAAAAATTTCGTGCCAAAAACCAAATCGGAATTGGCGGTGCAAAAGAAGCACAGTTTCACATGTAATAAAATTAAGTCTGACCCTAGTTGAAAAAAAACTAAGCTCTTATGGTCCTTTAAAAGGATTGCCACGAAACATGGCGAGAAATTCGCAAAACTTCAACAAGTATCAATCCAGAGTATTTATTTTATTTATTTATTTATTTATTTATTTATTTATTTATTTATTTATTTATTTATTTATTTATTTATTTATTTATTTATTTATTTATTTATTTATTTATTTATTTATTTATTTATTTATTTATTTATTTATTTATTTATTTATTTATTTATTTATTTATTTATTTATTTATTTATTTATTTATTTATTTATTTATTTATTTATTTATTTATTTATTTATTTATTTATTTATTTATTTATTTATTTATTTATTTATTTATTTATTTATTTATTTATTTATTTATTTATTTATTTATTTATTTATTTATTTATTTATTTATTTATTTATTTATTTATTTATTTATTTATTTATTTATTTATTTATTTATTTATTTATTTATTTATTTATTTATTTATTTATTTATTTATTTATTTATTTATTTATTTATTTATTTATTTATTTATTTATTTATTTATTTATTTATTTATTTATTTATTTATTTATTTATTTATTTATTTATTTATTTATTTATTTATTTATTTATTTATTTATTTATTTATTTATTTATTTATTTATTTATTTATTTATTTATTTATTTATTTATTTATTTATTTATTTATTTATTTATTTATTTATTTATTTATTTATTTATTTATTTATTTATTTATTTATTTATTTATTTATTTATTTATTTATTTATTTATTTATTTATTTATTTATTTATTTATTTATTTATTTATTTATTTATTTATTTATTTATTTATTTATTTATTTATTTATTTATTTATTTATTTATTTATTTATTTATTTATTTATTTATTTATTTATTTATTTATTTATTTATTTATTTATTTATTTATTTATTTATTTATTTATTTATTTATTTATTTATTTATTTATTTATTTATTTATTTATTTATTTATTTATTTATTTATTTATTTATTTATTTATTTATTTATTTATTTATTTATTTATTTATTTATTTATTTATTTATTTATTTATTTATTTATTTATTTATTTATTTATTTATTTATTTATTTATTTATTTATTTATTTATTTATTTATTTATTTATTTATTTATTTATTTATTTATTTATTTATTTATTTATTTATTTATTTATTTATTTATTTATTTATTTATTTATTTATTTATTTATTTATTTATTTATTTATTTATTTATTTATTTATTTATTTATTTATTTATTTATTTATTTATTTATTTATTTATTTATTTATTTATTTATTTATTTATTTATTTATTTATTTATTTATTTATTTATTTATTTATTTATTTATTTATTTATTTATTTATTTATTTATTTATTTATTTATTTATTTATTTATTTATTTATTTATTTATTTATTTATTTATTTATTTATTTATTTATTTATTTATTTATTTATTTATTTATTTATTTATTTATTTATTTATTTATTTATTTATTTATTTATTTATTTATTTATTTATTTATTTATTTATTTATTTATTTATTTATTTATTTATTTATTTATTTATTTATTTATTTATTTATTTATTTATTTATTTATTTATTTATTTATTTATTTATTTATTTATTTATTTATTTATTTATTTATTTATTTATTTATTTATTTATTTATTTATTTATTTATTTATTTATTTATTTATTTATTTATTTATTTATTTATTTATTTATTTATTTATTTATTTATTTATTTATTTATTTATTTATTTATTTATTTATTTATTTATTTATTTATTTATTTATTTATTTATTTATTTATTTATTTATTTATTTATTTATTTATTTATTTATTTATTTTTTTAAGTTTCATTTACTGAGCTGTAATGCCCTTATAAATTACAATAATGATTTTTTATATACAATTCAAAAATATAAACATTAAAACAAATGATCGAGACTTAAAATTATAATTTGGTATAAAACAGCGTCTGTTCCAGATTGGGCGGCTGAAATTAAAAGTGAATTTGGCCACTATAATTGCAGCGCTTGCCGGATCCAGCTTTAAGCTTATAACTTACTGCGTGGGGCGTTGCCGAGAAGATTATACTAATGAAGCATGGATCGAAAAACGATGGGAAATAAGCTAAACGCAAGCAATGACATCACGTTTAAAGCTGGCAGTGATGACATCGGAAACGTCGATAGCTTCACGTATCTAGGCAGCATTATCTCCATGGATGATGGAGCAAAAGAGGATATCAACTCAAGAATAGCAAAAGCAAAAGGCGCGTTTGCTCAACTGAACAAAATATGGTCTTCATCCGTTATATCCACCAAAACGAGAGTGCGCATTTTTGATTCGAATGTGAAATCGGTTTTGTTATATGGGTGCGAAACATGGCTTGTTACTGAACAACTAACAAACAAGCTGCAAGTATTCGTCAACAAATGCTTAAGGCGTATACTAAAGGTTTGGTGGCCTCGCACTATATCAAATGCCGAGCTACATCAAAAATGCAAACAGAAGGCTATAGCAAACGAGATCAAGCTGCGCAAATGGGGATGGATTGGTCACACTCTCCGGAAACCACACAGCGAAGTTTGTCGCCAGGCCCTTGAGTGGAATCCACAAGGCAGTAGAGGACGTGGTAGACCCAAAACCAACTGGAAAAGGTCGTTGGAAAAGGAAATCCAAGAATCGGGAAAATCGTGGCAAGAGATCAAAGTCATCGCAAGGGATCGTGACAAATGGAGAGATTTCATATTGGCCCTATGCTCCTCCTAGGAGTTAAAGGAGAATACATACAAAAAGTTTGACGTCGTCGGCATACATTAGCACGTAACTAGTATTTATGACGGATGGCATATCATTCATAAACAAAATAAATAATAATGGACCAATATGACTGCCCTGGGGAACTCCAGATGTAACTGGATATTCATTTGATTTTATTCCCTTAAATAAGACACACTGAGTTCTGTTGCGTAAATTAGAACGAATCCATTCAAGCAAAAGACTTGGAAAACCAATCAAGGAGAGTTTTAAAAGCAACATCATGATTAACAACATCGAAAGCTTTACTGAAATCGGTGTAAATAACATCAGTAGCAGAACATTACAATGGGATTTTTTCACGGAAGAAAATAACATTCTACAGTTCTTCAAATTAAAACAGTTATCAATATGACCGAACGTAACAAAATAAACCGCAGGAGTACATGAATAGTTCTTTTGGACATTGAAAAAGCCTTTGATTCAGTTTGGCATGACGGCCTTGTTTTTAAATTACACAATTTTGAATATCCCATCTACCTCCAGAAAATTATTAAAAGTTTTTTATTCAATAGAACGTTAGTGGTATGTATAGGAAAAAGCCAATCTTCGCTGAGAAAAAATCCTGCTGGTGTCCCTCAAGGTTCAGTTCTATCGGCTTTATTATACTTTTTTTTTATGACAGACTTTGTTATTAAAAAAAATCAAGATGCTGCATTTTACGCTGATGATAGCGCATTGATCTGTAGTGGAAAAGTTTCAAACTCAATAATTAAAAAAATTAAAGAATCCTTAAGAACGACAAAGAAATTTTATGATAAATGGAAAATTAAGATCAATTGTGCTAAGACTCAGGCAATTATTTTTCCATTTATCAAGTCTCCTAAGCGAGTTCTGAGCATTCAACTTGAGTTTCAAGGTGAAAATATACCAATTAACGATGACATAAAGTATTTGGGAATAACGTTGGATAAAAAGCTGAATTTTAGATCACATATTCAAAATATTACCACCAAAGCTGTAAGATGTGGCAAAGCATTATTTCCTATGTTAAACCGAAACTCTTCACTTAATGTCAAAAATAAAGTTCTTCTCTATAACATGTGCATCAGACCTATAATGGCTTACGGCTGCCAAATTTTGTTTTCAAATATTGCTAAAACTCACTTAAAGAAACTCCAGATAATTCAAAATAAAAACTTGAAAATTATTCACAAACTCTCCATAGGTATGAATTAATTTTACTGTAAATATGTGTTCAATTAAAATATTTTTTGGGGAGAAAAAATTAATGTAAAAAGTGTAAGTATTGTTTTTGTACTACTTTTTTGTGTAGCCCAAAGTTTAGTTAAATTTTTAACTACCCATTTTGATCGATATTGCAAAACTGTTTATGTTTCTTTTATCTATGAATTGTCATGTAAATAATGAAGAAAAAATTAGCTGCCCCTAGGTGCCCCTTCAATTTTTATTGCATTTTTAGTTTACACACCTATTACACGGAAATACAATAGCTTCATAATTAGTGATGAGCAAAATTAGTCTTGGTCTTGCGTCTTGTTCTTGGTCTTGCTTATTTTGCGAGACCAAGACCAAGACGTCGATATTTTTGCAAGACCAAGACCAAGACTGCTATGGTCTTGGTCTTGGTCTTGGTCTTGCTCACGATAATCGTCAAGACCAAGACTGCTTTTTAGTCTTGGTAATTCATAGTTAAAAGTTGTTTCACTCCCGTTTTGAAGATAAAATCATCACTCAATTTGTATTTTGGCATCTTCAAAACCTAACTACTTTGAAAAAATGTGATTTTGAATACTCAATACCTCTGAAAATTTTTCCAAGACCAAGACCAAGACCGAGACCAAGACTTAATGAGCAAGAACAAGACCAAGACTCAATTTCAAAACCAAGACCAAGAGCAAGACTCAATGTGCAAGAACAAGACCAAGACCAAGACCATAGCAGTCTTGGTCTTGGTCTTGGTTTGCTCATCACTATTTATAATGGGTAATTTAACAAGAAGCGAGGAAAGAAGACGTTTGAAAGTTATTCAGGTAGATTGTAATTGTTTGTGTTAACCATCTGATGCTTTGTTATAATGATGATTAAGTAAATAAAAAATAATTTTTTAATATTAAAATTTTTTTTTTTCACTAAACTTCAAATCAGTAAAAAAACGAAGAAGTCATGTGCCACGCCCACTTGACGTACACCGTTCATTTTGATGTAAAGTACTGTTTCCATAATGAAGTAAAACCCTAAAAACTCGGGTTTCTACCTACTACCATGTAGAAGTTGCGCCAAGCCCACTTGACGTATACCGCCCATTTTTATTGTGAAGTACCCTTTCTATAATATATTTCATTGCTGAAAATTTCAGGCTTCTAGCTGCTTCCAAACAGGAGTTATGACTTTATTCCATCTAGATTAGCCTTTCGGACCACTGTGCTCCGTCGCGAGAATTTGTTCGGACGGAAAATAAAGTTTTGGATCATAAAATTTTCGTTTTTTTAAAAATTTCAATATGTTGACAATGTAAAACGCGCCGAAAGGGGGCGTAAAATAATTTTTTTTTAATATTTTGGCGTAAATTTCATCAACCGGGGGTTTTGGGGGTCGCTGATCGCGAATCTGAAGCCATAATTTGAGAATTCTCGAATTCAAGATGGCGAATGCACACATTGTCGGAAAATCCTAATTTTTACCAAGTCGAAAAAATAAAGCTAGAGTTGTTCAAATTCGTTCAAGCTTACACATATAGCTTAGCGTTATTTTTCGACTTCTAGCTATTAGAATTTTCCCACACTGAAATATTTTTATTATATCTCAAAGTAAATGGCTATAAAATCTAAACAAACCACAAACTCCTCAAACCAACTTCACTTAGCACTAAGAGTGGTACTTCGCTTTTCGTTTTGTATTGAATTTTGTTTCTAGAGGCTATGCATTTTTCATGACGAGACAAAATAACAAAAAACTACTGGCTATGGAAATCCATAGCCACAAGCCTGAATGAAACTGTACTGGCTATTGAAATCAATAGCCATGGCAGCCAATGTGTTAAACAAATTAATTATCAAGAACAAAGTTGTTGATTTAAGAATAAAATATGAATTTCAACAATTAAAAAATAACAATTTTTTAGGAATGAAAAATTGTTGTTGTGGTTGAAAAACAATTTTTTTTTTTCTGAGTGTACCTTAGTAAACATAAATCTATGCTATGTATTTATGCCAAATATGTGATAAGGAAATGCGCTTTATCGCAAAATATTTAATAACGATTTTAATAACTTTTGCTTAAGATGAGAGATAGTATGTATCAAAAAGTTGTTGAAAAGGCCGACTCAATTTATAAGTATTCTCCTTTAACTTCTAGGAGGAACATAGGACCAATATGAAAGGTCTCCATTTGTCGCGATCCCTTGCGATGACCTTGATCTATTGCCACGAATTTCCCGATTCTTGTATATCCTTTTCCAGTTGATTTTGGGTCTACCACGTCCTCTACTGCCTTATGGATTCCACTGAAGAGCCTGGCGACAGACTAAGCTGTGTGGTTTCCGGAAAGTATGACCAATCCATCTCCACTTGCATAGCTTGACTTCGTTTGCTATAGCCCTCTGATTGCATTTTTGATGTAATTCGGCATTTGATGTAGTGCGAGGCCACCAAGCCTTTACTATACGCCTTAAGCATTTGTTAACGAATACTTGCAGCTTGTTCGTTAGTTGTTCAGTAACAAGACATGTTTCGCACTCATATAACAAAACCGATTTCACATTCGAATCAAACGTGCGTACTTTCGTTTTGGTGGATATAACAGAAGAAGACCACATTTTGTTCAGTTAAGCAAACGCGCCTTTCGCTATACTTTCGTTTTTGATGTAATCACTCCCAGCTCTAAACGTGAAGTCATTCCTGTTTGCGTTCAGCTTCATGCTTTTAGTTTTGGATACGTTGATTTTTAGGGCTGCCTTTTGTGATTCCAAGACAAGGTCTTCAATTTTGCTTTGCATATCTGAGTGTTTGCAGCCTTAAAGCCTTCATATTGTGCACGTACCATAAATTTAGGTCTTTGCGGCAATATCTCTTCGCTGCAGTGAAACCCAAATGTTTTCTCTGGAGACACTGTCCAAGGCAGTGCTGTAGTCTACGAAGACCAGTTGAAGCGCAGCACGCCACTCGCATGATTGTTTGACAGTAGTTCTGGTGTTGATTTGATCAGCGCATGAAAGGTTTGGCCGGAATCCTTCTTGTTGATTTCGGATGGCCTTTTGATAAGTTATTCCTCTATAATTTCGGCACTCGCTTAGGTCACCTTTTTTTGGCAATTTGACTAACATGCCATGTAGCCAATCTTCTGGCAAACGCTCTTCGCTCCAGATTCTGAAGAATTTTGGCTGATGTTTTGGGGCATGCTTTTAGCAGTTCAGCTGTTATTTGATCTATTCCGGCGTCTTTGTTGTTTTTCATGATTTGGATAGCTTTCACTATTTCATCGACTGTAGGCGGTTGTGTTTGTTTCCGACTACTACTGCGAGTCACTGCGCAGTTGTAGTTGGTGATTCTGGTTGCGGGGTTGTGGTAGACGTGGGATTCAGTATATCACAAAAATACTCTTTCCATCTCTTTAGTTGGTTGTCCAAGGATGTTACGAGATTTCCATTTTTGTCTTTGATAAAGCGGTTCTGTTGATGTTTCGTTTTTCATAAAAAACTAACTGATTATATACCATTAGTTACAAAACTTTTTTAGTTCTAACTTTTTCTTTTGTATGAAGACCGAACCAGCCTAATGCACATACATATAACACCGAATAAAACATCTAGATACAAATATAATGAAAGACAATTGTTTTTTGAGTTGTGTCACTATTGTCATACATATGCACACTTCTACTAAACAGTGCCAGTATTAATATGCTCAATTCGCATTTGTTGAATCGGTTTTAGCCGGACATGGATTAAGCGCCATATTCATGCACACATACCGTGTGTATCTACGGCATGCCAAGGTAGGTTATGCTGTGTAAAGGAATAAACAACAACAACAACAACAAAAACAATTACACGGTTTCAGTTCAGAGACTGAACTGGTTGTTACACCATTCAAAAGCACTTTTACCGCATAGCATTTGCAGTAATATGTAGCAACGTCCACATGAAGCATAAACACACATGTAAAATGGACGTACATATATATAAGTGTGTATACAATCCAACAAACGGATGAATAAACCAGAATGGCTGATTGTTATAAATGGATTTGATGCAATTTAATTGCTGGCTTTTAGTTAAAGACAAATTGTTGTACCACGATGGCATGTTGCATTCATCGTACGATGTTATGTTGCATGAGATAAAATGTTGTACTGGGCTGTGTGCTGTGCTATCAAGAGGCGGTTGCTGTGTCTCCGGATGGTCACAGCAGCAGCAAACGGTCAGGTTAAACGCAAAGTGTTGCGCTGTGTAACAAAATAGAACAGATGTTTGTAAGGATTAGTCGATTAATCGCAATTATTTCATTCACAATTAAATGTTTTTTTTTTTTTGTCAGCATTCAATGCGGAAGTAAATAAAAATTCACTGAAATTATGGCTTTAATATAAAATGGAGAACTAAAAAGAAACATACAAATTTGATAAATGTCTTGAAGGAGCACATGTTGCCATCTACATACATATATGTAAAATAACATTCAAATACAAAAGAAAAACGTAACGAACATAAAATAACAACAATATGCAAGAAACGCATCAAATGTCCAGTCTGTGCTCTCACAATTTGTGTTGTATGCGTATGCTTCCGCAATATATACATTTTTTTTTTTTTCAACAAAATTCCCAAGTGTCAAATTAGATAAATCGGTGTCATCACATCATAAAGTCATTTTGACATATTGAAACGATGTACATATGTACATTTTCATATAAAATAACAGCCCTCGTTGAGCGTAGCAACAAACGTAGGAGGAGCACAAAAAAAATAATATTACGAGGACATTCGTTCATACTTTATGAAAATCTATGGATATATGATACTCGCACTATGGAAATTTAGAGTACGTCGAGTAACGCAAAAAATTACATCACCAATGTATGTATGTCTATGCTTTTATTCACATCATATTTTAACCCTAAGGATAATGCAAACAACGATCTCCCAACCGTAAGTCAGCAGACCGCTGAAAACGGAAAGCTTCCCAGTCTTTGTGTCCTTTCTTGCTAAAACATTCTCAGAAAGATTGAAATACAATCGAACAGTAGCGCTTCATGCTATCCGTTCTAATATTTAACGGCACGTTTATGTTGGTGGTTTGAACAGTATGTATCCAATCCATTTCTATTTGAAAAAAAAAATGAATGCCGCACTATGATTCGAACCAGGATCTGTCCGTGTGACAGATAGAAAAATATTATTTTTACTTACAACTTCAAACTTGTTACACCTTTACACTACTGACCTATATGATGAAGAGGTATGCAATTTATATATTCAGCGAATGTATGTCCAAACATTAAGATTTTTACTAGAATTATGTAGTAAAAATGGTTATACAGGGTGTATTGCATAAGGTTACGAAGCTTCTGGGAGGTGATAGAGGAGACCTAGACTAACAAAAATTGCAATTGGAGGGGGGCACAATGGGAGGGTTTGTATGGAACGGCGGTTATATATAGTAATAATAGAGCTAGGCTATTGAGATTTGGTACAGATGTTTTTTACATTAAAATAATAAAAATCTGTGAATATGAACAAAATCCGCCGACGGACACGCCTACCTCCCATACAAAGTTGGGGCGTGGTCCGAATTTTTTTTCAAAATGGGTATCAATTTTCAATACTTGACCCCGCTTATTTCAAAAATGTTAAAAATTTTGCGCTATCTTTTATAGTTTTCAAGATATGAGGAATAAACGAAAATCTATATTATAAAAAATAGATTTTGTTTGTTTGTGTATTTGTCCCTTATTAACTCGGAAATTAAGTATCCGATTTTAAAAAAGTTTTTATATTATGCTAGTACAAAAAAAGGCTAAGCTATATACTAAAAAAGTGGGCGGTGCCACGCCCCCCAAAAAATTGACTTATCATATCACCGAAACTCTTTGACGCAGATAAATGAGATTTGGTAAATGTTTAAAAATCATCAGGACAAATAATGTTCCTAGGACAAATGGGCGGTGCCACGCCTTCAAAAAAAAAACTCATCATATTTCTGAAAATATTTGACGAAGATAGATATTATTTGGTACATATGAAAAGACCATCAGAACAAATAATCCGCACTAGAAAAATGGGCAGTGCCACGCCTACCAAAAAATTAATTTATTTTAATTAGTTTTTTCATTTAATTGCAACACCTCTTGAGCTTCTGGTGATAACTCTTTACATTTTTTATCACGTTTTACTCGGATTTGGCTAATAATCGGATCAGAAGAGATCAGCATGTAATGCAAAACGTCTTCGTTGTTTGCTACTCTAGAGCACAATCTGCTGTTGTGTAACCTAGCGTTTTTAAAAACTTTCTTTGATGCTTCCTGAGCTTTTTCGGAAGACAACCAATTGGTATTTGAAGTGCTTGTATGATATTATACCAATTATAATGTTTTTTGTATAGCCTTCAATATGCTCTTGGCTTATTTTAAGAAAGGGTGAGTCCCAAGGGGGATTTAAAGGAGGAAATATACCCCTTACCTGTCACACTTCTCTTAAAAAAATTTTTTTTTGGAATTTAAGAAGACTTTACAGTCTTAAAAATGATAAATATATTGTAAAACGTTGCAGAATGTAAAGAAATAAAAATATTTTTTTTCTCAAAAACTGCTACAGGAAAAAATTCATAGAAAAAAAAGTTCTCAAAAAAGGCAGTAGGGACTTTGCATATCGATTAAGCATACTTGGCCACATATTATATTGGAAAATAATGAAAATCAGAAAATGTGTTTTTTTTTTTTTTAATGTCAAAGTTTGTACAATTTATCGATTTTGGCTTTTTGAGCCAAAATTTTCGAAAAATCACCATAATTCACCTATCATACATAAAAACTCAAACAAATGTTTTTTTAAAAGCTAAATGCTTGTACTTTTTGACAAAATGCTATTTTGATATATTTCGATGCAAACGAATTAAAAATAGCGTTCCAAAAAAGTCAACTTATTTTGTCCCGTCAAAAACCACAATATGAAAAAGTTTATAAAAAAAAAAGTTCTCAAAAAAGGCAGTAGGGACTTTGCATATCGATTAAGCACACTTGGCCACATATTATATTGAAAAATAATGAAAATCAGAAAATGTGTTTTTTTTTTTTTAATGTCAAAGTTTGCAATTTTTCCATTTTTACCATTTTTTTTTAAATATTTGAAAAACCACTATAACTCACATAAAATCGGCAAAAAAAAAAATAAAAATATTTTTAACAAAGTAGAAACAATATACTTTCAAACGATATACTACATTAGTGGATCGGGCTTAAAACAAATTAACTATAGCGTTTATCCAGCAGTTCCTAATTTTAAAAGTTCTGTAGAGCATTTTTTCTGTTTAAAGCCCAACTTTGGGCTCACTGTGTTGCTAAGCCAAAACAAAATTTTAAACTTTTATAGTTTTTTTTTCCGTCCCTAAGTATTATCTGACGATTGGCGTAAAATTTTTTTTAATCCATAGCACTTTCAAATTTTACCTATTTATGGCCACAATCTCCCATTGTGGGGGGGTCTAAAATGTACGCCTGAGGAGTTATAGGGCTAAAACTGATTTTCTGACTTGTTTCAGAAAAAAAATTTTCTTGGATCACTCTAACGTTCTAGAGAAAACATTTCTATGGCAAAGTTTTAGCTAATTGTAAGAGCTTTCAGATAGCGTATATGGTTTATAGGGCTTAAAACAGGGGTCGGCAAAAATAAATTTGAGAGTGTGTTAGTGAGAGAAGAGAGAATGCACTGAAAAAAAAAATTTTCACAGTAAAGAGCACGACATAAATATTGTGGATATTCATTGAAAAAAAAAATATGCGTTAAAACCGAAAGATCATTGCAAAAGCATTCACACGCATTCACACGCATTCTTATGCTTTTTCAATCAGTTGTCGCCAAACCATCGACAAAGCAACATTGAGCGCATCCGTAGCTCTGTTGTATTTTTACGCACATGAAAAATTTCTTTACAGCTATGACCAATTCTGAAAAATATTTTATTTTATACTTTTTGTGACCAGATCCAAATTTTTAGTTTAGGAAACACGCACATAAACTTTTTAAAAACTATACAAAAACTTTTAAGTTGCCATCTGGATTTTTTTTGTAAATTTTGCTTTAACCATATATATATAAAAAAAAATTAAATTCTAGTTTAAAACGCTTAGATAAACTTTTTAAAAATCCAACATACTCGTATATTTTTGGGGTTGCCGCCCGATTATTTTCAGAAATTTTGTTAAAATCATTCTTTTTGTGACTAAATTGAAATTCTTGGTTTCAGGAACGGTTAGATGGCTACAGGTATTACTGATTGTACAGATAGTTAAAGAACGTCTGGCTACCCTAACGTAGCAACCCTAAATATTTGTTTCGCTGTTTTTCGACCCAAGATGTGAATTTATAGGAAGAAAATGATGATCTTAGTAATTTATTGAAAGAAAATTTTTGTTTTATTAAAATAATCAGGTTGCAACCCTAAAAATATATGTTGGATTTTTAAAAAGATTTTCTAAGTGTTTTAAGACTAAAATTTATTTTTTTTTTACATATATGTATAAGGTTTCAGCAAAATCTATAAGGAAAACAAGTGGCAGCCCTGAAAGTTTTTGTATAGTTTTTAATAAGTTTATCTGAGCGTTTCCTAACCTAAAAATTTGAATCTAGTCATAAAAAGTATGATATTTACAAAATTTCAGGAAATAACCAGCTGGCAACCCTAAAAATATATGTTAGATTTTAAAGAAGTTTATCTAAGCGTTTTAAGACTAAATTTTTTTTTTTTTTTTAAATATATGGCAGCCCTAAAAGTTTTTGTAAAATTTTTAAAAAGTTTATCTGAACGTTTCCCAAACTAAACATTTGAATCTAGTTACAAAAAGTATAAAATAAAATATTTTTTAAAATTTGTCATAGCTGTAAAGAAATTTTTTCATGTGCATAAAAAAAACAACAGAACGACAGATGCGCTCGATGTTGTTTTGTCGATGGTTTTGCGACAACTGAATGAAAGAGCGTAAGAATGCGTGTGAAGTGTCTCTCCTCAATTGAGCTATGGCTTGCCGACCACTGGCTTAAAAGGATTTCGCAACATTTCTGGACCTTTAAATTTGCTGTTTGTGTTTACTATCACCATCACTCTTCCTTATCGTTCTTGATGATATCCTAGATAAAGCTCTTAATAAGGCCAAAAGGGGTATTCAATGGAACTTTACCGAACATCTGGAAGATCTCGACTACGCTGACGACATCTGCCTCTTATCGTCCAAACATTCAGATATGCAAAGCAAAACTGAAGACCTTGTCTTGGAATCACAAAAGGCCGGCCTAAAAATCAACGTATCCAAGACTAAAAGCATGAAGCTAAACGCAAGCAATGACATCACGTTTAAAGCTGGCAGTGATGACATCGGAAACGTCGATAGCTTCACGTATCTAGGCAGCATTATCTCCATGGATGGTGGAGCAAAAGAGGATATCAACTCAAGAATAGCAAAAGCAAAAGGCGCGTTTGCTCAACTGAATAAAATATGGTCTTCATCCGTTATATCCACCAAAACGAGAGTGCGCATTTTTGATTCGAATGTGAAATCGGTTTTGTTATATGGGTGCGAAACATGGCTTGTTACTGAACAACTAACAAACAAGCTGCAAGTATTCGTCAACAAATGCTTAAGGCGAATACTAAAGGTTTGGTGGCCTCGCACTATATCAAATGCCGAGCTACATCAAAAATGCAAACAGAAGGCTATAGCAAACGAGATCAAGCTGCGCAAATGGGGATGGATTGGTCACACTCTCCGGAAACCACACAGTGAAGTTTGTCGCCAGGCCCTTGAGTGGAATCCACAAGGCAGTAGAGGACGTGGTAGACCCAAAACCAACTGGAAAAGGTCGTTGGAAAAGGAAATCCAAGAATCGGGAAAATCGTGGCAAGAGATCAAAGTCATCGCAAGGGATCGTGACAAATGGAGAGATTTCATATTGGCCCTATGCTCCTCCTAGGAGTTAAAGGAGAATACATACATACATACAAATTTGCTATTTTAATTTTTCCCCCATTTTTTGAGTTTGGCGGCCATTTTAGTATGAAAAAAGTCCTATTGACATACCTTTTTATAATTTTTTTTAAAATTCTCGTTAATTTTCTCTAATTTGGTTGCACATTTGTTATACCAATTTTTTTATTTGAGGTCGGAAAAAAATCCTTTTCAATGTAACACATGGGTTACTCGCATACATTGCGCTACATATGATGTGCGCGCTACATTCGCTGCTCTTTATCTAGTGGAGCCTTCAAACGCATTGTTCTTGATAAGTATTTTTTCTGACCTCAAACTAACAAATTGGCAAGAAACGTCTGCTACCAAATTAAAGAAAATTAAACGAAATTTTTAAAAAAAACTATAAAAGCATATATTAATAGGACCTTTTTCATACTAAAATGGCCGCCAAAGTCAAAAAATATGGAACAAAAATTAAAATATCAACTTTAAAGGTCCAGAACTTTGCCAAATCTTTTAAAACCCTATAAATCACAAGCATTATCTTAAAGCTCTTACAGTTAGCTAATACTTCACCATAGAAATGTTTTCTCTTAAACGTTAGGGTGACCCAAGAAAATTTTTTTTCTGAAACAAATCAGAAAATCAGTTTTAACCCTCAAGGGTACATATTAAACCCCCCTCCAGGCGCAATGTTTTGCTAGTAGTCTGGGCCTCCTCTATCACCTTCCAGAAGCTTCGTAACCTTATGCAATACACGCTGTATTTTTTTGATACATATTTACCTTACTGTAAAGTTGAAACAAAAAAAAAATAAAAAATTTACCGCACTAGGATTTAAACCGGGGCACACTGGTTCAAAATTCCTGAAAGCTGGCCAAAAGTCGAAATCATTTAAGTTTCGAGAATAAGTTTTTTACCTGGGGGTTTTTGAGGTCGCTGATTACGAATATGATGTTAGATTTTTAAAAAAGAAAATGGCGGATTCAAAATGGCGGACGATTTGCATAAATATTCATTCAAATCCAACCAAAAAATTTACTCGGGGGTTTTTGGGGTCACTGATTACGAATCTGATATTAGATTTTTAAAAAACAAAATGGCGGACTCGAAATGTCAAAAACAACACTTGCACAATTTTTATATCTAGTTTAAAAATTTATTTCAAAACTTTAACTTTGATAGAGTTGTGTGCAACGTTAAATTGATCTACATAAGAATGGGCTTAAGATTCCTTTATCGTGGAGTATAAGCTGTATAATAATATAAAAATTTTATCATTTCGGGCGAACATCACATATTGACACTAGGCAAGCAATTTGAGTTAAATTTTCCTCTGGTTGCTTCATAAAAAATCGCGTCAAACAAAAGGTGCAAAAAAGGGCACCTCAATTTTTTTATATTTGTTAGAAAAGGCTTCAATCTTCTTAAATCCAAAAAATCTAGGTGGTATGACGTGGTATAAATTAGTTCTGGCCTTTTTTCATTACCATTGCAAACTGATTTTGTAAAATAATTTGATTTTAAGTTAATCACAACTTTCAAAAAAGTATAAATTATTGCAAGTTTTGAATTTAGAGGTTCGATAGTATTTTCTTTTACAAAGAGAGTCCATATTCAAACATTAAAATCGATTCAGTTTTAAAATAACCACACAATTTTTACAATGAACACTAAATATTTATTTTATACTCACAGAATTTTGCGCCTGAGAAGCGTACTTATGGAGAGATCCCAAGAGCATAGTAGGAATACCTGGATCTTTCTTACAAATTTTTTGAGGTCTATGGATATCTGTTAGACAATGCGGTTCATAAAAAGTTAATTTAAAAAAACTTTGTTTTTCGACTTTTGGCCAGCTTTTAAGGATTTTGAACCAGTGTGCGGGGCCCCGTCTGTGTGATAGATAGAAACAAACATATTTTTATTTACAATTACAAACTTGTTACATCTCTCTCATCCACAGACCTATGTATATGATGAAGAGGTATAAAATTTGTACATTAAGCAAATAAGTAGGGTAGAAGGGGGAGGTTTCGACACGTGGGAGGGTTCATCAGTGCTAAATTTTGCGATTTCTATTCGCACTTACTCCCGCGTGTAAACCAAAAAGTCTTACTCCTAATGGTACGCAGCTATCACAAAAATTTCTTTGCGCAATTTGGCTAGAGTGCGTAGTTAGTCGTGATTTTGTATTTTTATAGCAAGTTGATATAATATTTGCTTGTTGCTTTTTGTGTCAAAGTCGATTAATAAACCATAAAATTTCCGTTTTTTTTAGCAGATGCTTAAATATATTATTACTGTTAATACTACATTTAAGGTTTGCAAAATAAATAAAACATAACTGCGAAATTTTGGAAATTTGGAAACAAGTGGATAAGGGAGGATTCGTCAAGTGTAAATGGGAGGATTCGACAACTGAAATTTTTACATATGATTTAATTATTTTCCATGAATCTGATTTTTCACAAGCTATGGAGTTCGGTATTAATGCCGATGTACAAACGGATAGAGAATCAGCCTGAATCATGTCTCGAACTCGTTCAAGGCTCTGACCTTCCCGGTTCGAATGATTTGCTGGATATGGCCCCGATTGAAGACGATATCCCTGATTTTCGTTCTCCCATTGTATCACCGGAAGTAATTCGTCTTTTACCATCTACATTCAAAAGGTTGAAGGTTTCAAAAAATCAAGGGAAAGAAGAATTTATATGGCTGACGAAGCCTCCCCAAAAGTGGGAGGTTTCATCATTTATTTTAACTTTGGTTTATTGGTCACATTTCCGAAAATAGCACACATATCAATTTTTTTGTAATTTATAAAAGAAGCACACATATTCATGCATAGCCTATGTGTATTCAAAATAACATGCACAATTGCATTTGGAAGGTATAAGGACTTTTTTGTTAGGGTGTCGAAACCTCCCCCTTCTCCCATATCTGTCCAAACATCAAAAAGTTAGTCAACAATTATTATTTGCGTTTCTTTTTAATGATTTTATTTTTTTCAGGTCAGAGTTGGCTCAACTCAATTCCGTCAAATATGGTCAATTCGTTTTGAAAAAAAAGCGCCAAAAGAATTTTCTGGATTTTTTTTTTTTAATTTGATCAGTGAAGTACCTCGAACAAGAAAATACAAAAAATTTTCAAATGATGCAACATGAGAGTTGAAACGTTTTCTCGACACCCCGTGGTATTGATGCAAGAGCTTACCATAGTTGAAGCTCTATCTGCTAAATCGTGTTGTTTCTAATATTGCTTTTACTTATATGCCAACATTCATCAAAATCCCTTACCAATATTTTAAATTCATTTGAATAAAAATTGTTTATGAAGAAAAAGTTATGACTTTGGGGTTAAGCATCTGTTGCAACATTCTTGCAAAATAAACAAATATTATTTTTTGTGTTGCCTTATATTGCCCAACTTGCAGATGACGCTTAAATCGCTAATGCTGCTTCTTTATTTTGCGTTATTACATAAAATGCGAATAGCACTGATATCAATGATATGAATTTTTTGTTGTTTAGTATTGGAAAAAATCGACTCTTTACTCAGAGAATGGAATTTCCTTAAGCTTAGTTCGATATTATTTTTCTGTGGTTTTATTTGTATTATTATACATATTTCCATTATATATATGTACATATACGTATCATATATAACCCTTGTAAATTCAGCTAGAAAACTGTTATTAAATTGTAGGTCAACAATGACTTTCATTTCAGACGATATGGAATTCACCAATTGATTTAGTTGGAACTGTTTGCCAACAAAAGAGTAAATCACCCGTTAAGATAAAGCGCTTGGTTAATTACGTTATTGTTAAAAATCTTGTTGAATAAAGAATAATGTCAGTTCATATTGCTGTTTTATGTGCAAAGAATTCTGTTCCCATAATCTGGCAACATTGATTAAAATAATGTTAGCAAAAATGTCCGAATTAACCCTTCTGTTACCTTGAGGTCTTTTTATTAAATCGCTGATAGCGTTAGCGTTACTAATGAGTTATTAAATTAATTGACCCATCTTTTAATAAAACCAAGCAGAAAGTCACTTTCTTACATATTTGATTTATGTGTTCATTAAATGTTATTTTATCATCAAAATAAACACCTATGCAGGTCTTTAACAAAATCGACACGACAAATGCTTTTGTCTTTTCATGTATGTATAATCATATTTTATGTTGCTTTTTTTTCTAGAGAATATAATGGTTTGGCATTTATCAGGATTAAGATACAAGTTATTGTTAAAACACGAAGTTTCAAATGATATTAAGTCAGACTGAGGTATCGTTATTGTCTCTCACAGACTTGAAAATTTCATATAATCCAAGAAAAATAGTAACGGTCCTAGGTGACTACCTCTAGGGACACCTGAAGACGCCGTTAATGGAGAAGACAACACTTTACGAAATCTTATTTGGTAGAAACGATCTAATAAAAGCGACGTCTCTAATTATGTACCCATAGTGAAATTATCGACTTTATCTAAGGTTTTTTGAAAAGATTATATACGATCAAGTCAAGGTCTCCTGCAATGAATGGATTAGTCCATGGTAGATCCACAGTCTCGGAACTTCTTGATTTTTCTTCTTACACTTTGATATCTTTAGACACTGGCTGCCAAGTTGACTGCATCTTTACAGACTTTAGTAAAGCATTCGACAAGTTACCACACAGTGTAATTTTATTTAAACTAAAAAAGCTTGTTCATACACAATCCCACATCAAACAAAACTGTTTATGTTTTAGTTTAATTTTGTGACACGTCAAAACCTCGCTTTGGGTGAATACTAAACTTATGCCTCAGACAGACTGCAGCTCCCAAGGGGAAAAGAATTACATCAAAAACCCTTCTGAAGTGTTTTTTTTTTCACCAATAAGTGCTTTCGCTCCGTAAGAACTATTCTTTCTTTTTAACATTGCATGTCATAGGATGTGAGCGCACTTAAGCTTACCGCAGCCTTACTGCAAAAGGCCTTTTGAAGCGCTTATTTGTAATGCTGCGGTAAGCGTTTTTTCAATAAAATTTAAAAAAAATATAAAATCCGCGACCGTCCCGTGTGATAGATAGAAACAGATTATTTTTACTTACATTTACCAACTCTTTAGACCGCTACACCAATGCTCGATGATATGAAGAGGTATTAAACTTGTTTATAAAGCAAATGTTGTCTAAACAGAATTTGACATTCGAATGCTCCTACAGCCTTACATAGAAACATTGTACAATCAGTTTCAATTCAATTAAGCAAAAGTAAATAAATAAGAGAAAAGGAAAATATAAAAAATAGAGACAAATCACGCCAAGTGTGTACCCCAAATTCCACTTGTTGTTGAAATTTAATTCTAATAACCTAAATCTTATGCTTATATTACACTAGTTTACAGCCAAAATTCCCAGCGAATGCCGTTACTCATTTTATATGGAAAATGGGCTGCTGATTCCGAAAATCGCATTTTTTTTTTTTTTATTTCGTGTCGTTTTCGAGATATCGGTCATTTTCGGTTTTTGGACCAAAAAAAAAAAATAGTTCCATTAAAATACAAATATCTCAAGAACCAATGTTTGTATTTAAACAAATAATATGTCATATTAAAGATAATTAAATTACCTACAAATGATATCCACATCACTTTTTGGTTGGTTCGTTAGTTTCGGTGAAATAAATTGATTTCTAAAAAAAAAAAATTTTTTTTTCGAAAAAATTAAGAAAAAATCAAATTCAACTTCAAATTTATACAAGAAGACATAACTTTTTTATAATATTTTTTTTTTTTGTATCATAGACTATATATTTGTGTAGAAAATAAGATATCATTTAAGAAAATCGATGGAAAAATGCAAAAGTTGTATACAATTCATTGATAAGTTACCAAAATGCGTTTTTCCCTATTTTTCCGTTTTTTTGTAATAAACCGTTCGAAAATTTGAAACTTTTTGTAAAAGAAATTAGAAAATCCAAAAAATTCTTAAAGAAGGCATTAAAAGGAAATACCCGTGCCTCGCCGTTTTTCTCTAGCACGTCAGATTTTTTTTTAATCGATTTTTGAAGTTTTTTAATCCACTGTACATGAAAAAAACAAAGATAACGCATTCTTGTGTTAAATCGATGCAAATAACGATATGATCCTTACATTTGAGGTGTATCATGTGTTCAGTAAACTTATGCAGGATATTACGAGGAATATTTTTGTAGAAAATTTTAACCCTCTAAGACCCTTACATGTGGGTCATTTTGACCCCCCCACATTTAGGTTAAAAGACCTACATGTGGAGGTTCTAGAGGGTTAAAATTGTCTACAAAAATATTCCGCGTAGTATCCTGCATAAGTTTGCTGAAGACATGATACACCTCAGATGTAAGGATCATATAGTTAAATTCATCGATTTAACACAAGAATGCGTTATTTCTGTTTTTTCATGTACAGTGGATTAAAAAACTTCAAAAATCGATTAAAAAAAAATCTGACGTGCTAGAGAAAAACGGCGAGGCACGGGTATTTCCTTTTAATGCCTTCTTTAAGAATTTTTTGGATTTTCTAATTTCTTTTACAAAAAGTTTCAAATTTTCGAACGGTTTATTACAAAAAAACGGAAAAATAGGGAAAAACGCATTTTGGTAACTTATCAATGAATTGTATACAACTTTTGCATTTTTCCATCGATTTTCTTAAATAGTATTTTATTTGCCTAACAAATTTATAGACTATGATATAAAAATACAAAATGATTTTTAAAATTTTTTTTCTTGTAAAAATATGCAGTTGATTTAGACATTTTTGTAATTTTTTCGGAAAAATATACTCTTTTTTTCAGAAATCAATTTATTTCATCGAAACTAACGAACCAACCAAAAAGTGATGTGGATATCATTTGTAGGTAATTTAATTACCTTTAATATGGCATATTATTTGTTTGAATATAAACATTGGTTCTTGAGATATTTGTATTTAAGTGGAACTATCTTTTTTTTTCGGTCCAAAAACCGAAAATGACCGATATCTCGAAAATGACACGAAATAAAAAAAAAAAAATGCGATTTTCGGAATCAGCAGCCCATTTTCCATATAAAATGAGTAACGGCATTCGCTGGGAAAAAAAATTTTAATCATTTGTAAACTAGTGTTATTAGTAAACATTCCTTTTTCCAAAAATTTTTAAATTTTTAAAAATTTGATTTTTTACATAATTTTTTATAAAATTCAAAATTGATTTAACTAAAATTTTGAAAGCTTATTTCATGAAAACTTTTTACCCAAACTAAATGAAATTTTGCAGGCATATAAAAACAATGTCAAATTTTTAAAAAAATAATTTAAAAAAAATTTTTTTTTTTATTTTGTTAATTTTTTTAAGTTTTTAAATAAACAATTTCCTTTTTTATGCTTTCTTAATGAGATAATTTTTAATTTTTTTTTCATTAGAAGCGTATAATATTTGAGTTCTTACGTTCGAAAGGAAAGTGGACTGCCCGGCATTATTTATACCAAATTTACCTATTTAACTGCGTAGCGGCGAGCTCTAAATCTGCAGCTCACGCCATTAAGGCCAGTCAAATTATGATTTTACTTCGGAATAAGAAATAATAAGCTGAAAACTGGTATACACCTTCATTATAGTGTTCTAAAAGAAGTCTCAAAAGTCTCGTGTCTGCGTCTTAAGTTATTCAAGGTCAAAGATTAAAAAATCAGTTTCTTGCAAATATCTCGCAAACGGTTGCTTTTTCAGAAAAATAGTGCTGTACAATTTTGTAGCCCTAGTAATTTCCTATAAAAAAGTCCTCAGAGTTGTTTTCGTACGGCTTATAGTTTAGGAGATATTCTAATTAGAAGAGTGGTAAAGCTTGGTAATTCATACATGCAACGTATTAGTGTGCATAGCAATATGTAGATTTTTAAAGTGCCATAACTCAAGAACGATAAGTCGCACGAAAAAATCAAAACCATTTGTTTAAAGGAGATTTTATGATTTATAAACGACAAGCAATATATATACAGATAAAATTTACCGTTTAGGAGTTATTCTATAAAGTTTAAGAAATCGTAAAAAAACCCGTTTTTATAGAATAACTCCTAAAATCCTAAATTGTTTGTATACACGGAGAGAATTTTGAGCTGAAAACAATCCCAAACCAATCAATTTTGGGTGTGATTTTCAGCTTGTCCATAATTTTCTTGATATCAAGTAATAATGTGCTTGTTTATCAAAAAACTGAATATGCCCATTTGAGCTTAATTCAATTCAATTTTGGATTGTTCATCAAAAATTTATTAAGCTCATTTGTGCTTAAATTTAGCTCTTTTGTTCTTGTTTATAAAAAAAAATAAATATTCCCATTTGTTCTTAATAATTTTTTATTCATCAAAATATGAATATGGACATTTTTGCAAGAAATGTCATTTCATTTTCAAAAAACAATGTACCAAAATGTCCAAAGACACCTCAGTACATCGTAACATCCCATTATGGAATGTCAATAGTATTTACTCTAATATAAATACCCAATTCGACTGTCGAGCAGGAATTATTTAAGCAGTAGATGTCATAGTCATATTGAGAATCATAAACACACAGAATAAACACAATTGAAAATTTATTTTTTGATAAACAATCACAAAAGAGCTTGAATTAAGCAAAAAATGGGCTTATTTTTTTTTTTTTTGATAAACAAGTACAAAATGGCATGCATTGAGTACAATTGGTCTTAATTATCAAAATTTATATTATGCCCAAATTTGGGCTTGAATTGCGAACAAGTTGGGCGTATTTTGGGATGATTTTATGCTATTTTGGGCTTAATTCTGAATTTTTAATTTAAGAACGATTTGAGCTAGATTTTAGAACATTTTTTTCTCTCCGTGTACATATATCGCTTATTTTTATAGAGCATCCCTATAAAAAGATGGTCTTGATTTCGTGCGACTCATCGTTGTTGAGTTATGGCACTTTAAAAATCAACATATTGCTATACACACTAATACGCTGCATGTATGAATTACCAAGCTTTACCACTTTTCTAATTGGAATATCTCCTAAACTATAGGCCGTACGAAAACAACTCTGAGAACTTTTTTATAGGAAATTATTAGGGCTACAAAATTGTACCGCACTATTTTTCTGAAAAAGCAACCGTTTGCGAGATATTTGCAAGAAACTGATTTTTTAATCTTTGACCTTGAATAACTTCAGACGCAGACACGAGACTTTTGAGACTACTTTTAGAACACTATAATGAAGGTGTATACCAGCTTTCAGCTTATTATCTCTCATTCCGAGGTAAAATCATAATTTGACTGGCCTAAATAGCGTGAGCTGCAGATTTAGAGCTCGCCGCTACGCAGTTAAATAGGTAAATTTGGTATAAATAGTGCCGGGCAGTCCACTTTCCTTCCGAACGTAAGAACTCAAATATTATACGCTTCTAATGAAAAAAAAAATTTAAAAATTATCTCATTAAGAAAGCATAAAAAAAGGAAATTGTTTATTTAAAAACTTAAAAAAATCAACAAAATAAAAAAAAAAATTTTTTTTTAATTATTTTTTTAAAATTTGACATTTTTTTTATATGCCTGCAAAATTTCATTTAGTTTGGGTAAACAGTTTTCATGAAATAAGCTTTTAAAATTTTAGTTAAATCAATTTTGAATTTTATAAAAAATTATGTAAAAAATCAAATTTTAAAAATTTAAAAATTTTTTGTATAAGGAATGTTTACTAATAATATAAGCATTAGATTTAGGTTATTAGAATTAAATTTCAACAACAAGTGGAATTTGGGGTACACACTTGGCGTGATTTGTCTTATAGTAAAAAAAAAATCACTCGGGTTGTTCTTACTGCAGCCTATAAAAAATCATTGTGAAAGGACTTCTAAATTTCTATGGGGACAAGCGCTTTTGAAGTGCTTCGATCAGAAGCGTTAAACATTTTTCCTCTTGGGCTCTAATGCACATTACAGACGCAATAATGTGAAACTTTTTAAATGCATATTTCATAGATATTGATTAAAAGAAAATTTCCCACTATTAATCTTGTTTTTGATGTTTAAGAATTTTTTGGACCCTGAATTGGGAAATTTTCTTTTAATCAATGTCTATGAAATATGTATTTAAAAATGCCTAAAATCATGCATAAGTCATTGTTATTATGTTAAGTCCATTATAATCCAGATTTTGGAATAAAGGGTCGAAAAGACCCATTAAAACAGGAAATAATGGAATAAGATGTTTGGAAAAATTGTTTGTTGCGTGATTTCATGTTGATTATAGAACAAGTTTTATGAAAACACTGAAAACCTTAAAATACAAAATAAAATTTCAACCTTAGGGTGGTTATTCGGGGATGCTAAAGGGTAATTGGATGACTGAAATCATTTTTTACAGTCTTATTCAGTTATAGCGCACCAAAAAACCTAAACATATGCACACGTTTTCAAATGTTTATACCAAGTGGTATTTCATTGCCAATAGAGGCGGTAGGGAGTGCTAGCAAGAAAATGGGTTAGGAGAATGATTTTTTAGCGTCATTTTCGGTTTCAGCGCCACAAAACACATTCGGATAGTGGGGTCTCCCCTTTGGCACATGATACTTTATTTTGTTTTGTGTGCCTTTGTTATTATATTATTAAATTTCAACAAAATCGGTGCTATAGTTTTTGAGATACAACGTGTTAAAGTGCCAAGTCGTTCAATCATTAAAAAAGTAGGAGTGGCAACGTTTGATTGCGCCCACTTTTCTACCATTTAAAAAAGCTACCAGTGACCAGTGCTGTCGTTTACACTTCAATTGAAGTGTTTTGTTCCATTTTTATCAAAAACACTTTGCCACTTCCCCTTTCATAAAATCGCTTCACTTTTTCTTGAATATAAAATTTGCTTTAAAATGTGTCTATTATTTTTATGAGAGTTCAGAAACATACTTTTTTGTATGCCCGAAGTCTGCCCTGACTGAAAAGTAATTTGTTTTTTCAATATATCAAGCGAACAAAGCAAAATTTCGATAGACTTCACATGAAACTTTTTCGAATTCTTGTGTTTTTTACTCTTTTGCCTATAACTGTTTTAGGGTCAGAGATTGGTAAAGATATAGCAGAATATCATAAAAAAAGATAAAATTTCCTTTTAAACGCTTCATTTTAAAATTTTTAGGTGAAAAATTGGCTGAAATATGGCTACTCGAATTTTCAAATTTTTTTTAAGTGGTCGGAAAATTTTTTTTTACTCAAAAAAAGGCGTCTTACGAGAAAAGTGTGTAATGCCTAAGATACTTACAATCATTCAAAGAATACGTTTAATTTTTGGGTACATTTTATAATTTTTAAAAAATTGGTCAAAAAAAATATATTAAAAAAGTTCCGAAAAATTCTGAAAAAAATTCACACGTATTTCTTGGACTATTCTAAGCATTTTTTGCTACATACACTTTTTTCGTAAGATGCCTTGTTTTGGGTAAAAACCGTTTTTTCGACCGCATAAGTAAAATTTCCATGTTCAAGCGGCCGGCCATATTTCGGTAAATTTTTGACCTAAGAAATTTTTTATTTATTTTTTTAAAATATATTTTAAAATTTTGTTACGTGTAGCATAAAAATGAATAAATTGAATAAATAAAATTGTGATTTTTGTGTACACTTCGCTAATACTTCACTTTTTCAGAATTTTACTTCGCAACACTTCATTTTTTACAAAATTTCACTTCGCTCAATTTTTTCAAAACGACAGCACTGCCAGTGACTTCCGAAATCTGGTGCCGACTGATTACAAAAGACTGTTAAAAAAGTGGGCATAGAAATAACTGGTTTTGCTTGTAGCTAATAATTTGATAGTTAAAAGTAGTCGGGGCATTGTTTTAATATAGTAAGTTCACTATTTAGCCATCGAATGATAATTATGAACTGCAACTGCCTACCAAATTTCAATAAAAAAGCTTACATAGTTTGCGAAAAACTCCGCGGCATGTTAAAGTGTCTAATCATTCCATTATTAAAAACTGGGCGTGGCAACGTTTGATTGCACCGATTTTTTATATCGAATGGTAATTATGTACTCCATACAGGTGTGACGAATGTTTTTTGGTTGGGAATTTCGAGCTATTTTCGAGCTTTCCAACAGTAATTTTGAGCTCTCTGGAAAATTTTCCATTTCCGGAAGAGCGGAAAAATTGTTCTGTATGGCTTAGTTTATTTTTTCAGCCAGACGAATCTGCGAGAAGAGTCAGCGATGAAATTTCGAGCTAATTTTGAGCTAAAAGCATTTTCCGGAAAACTCCCAATTTTCCCGGAAAATCCCAAAAAACTTTTTTTATGGCTTACTTTATTTTTTTTCAGCCAGACGAATACGCAGGAAGAGAAAGTGTTGAAATCTTTTAGTTTCGAGCTGACCTTGAATGAAGTGTTTTCCGGAAAACCTTAAATTTCCCCGGAAAATCCAAAAAAAATTTTTGAGGGTTTGCTTTATTTTTTCAGGCAGACGAACCCATGAGAATATTTGGCGATCATATCATTTGACACACAAATTTCGAGCTAGTTTCGAGCCCATCAAAAACGTAAAGTGTTTTCGGGAAAACCCCAAACTTTCCCGGAAAATTCCCTCGGACATTATCCCCATTTCTGCTTTAAAAGATTTCGTCGCTTACTCTTTCCGCGGATTAGTCTGGCTGAAAAAAATAAAGTAAGCCATAAAAAAAAGTTTTTTGGGATTTTCAGGGAAAATTGGGAGTTTTCCGGAAAATGCTTTTAACTCAAAATTAGCTCGAAACTAGCTCGAAACTCCTGCGTTAAGAGATTTCATCGCTTACTCTTCCCGCGGGTTCGTCTGTCTGAAAAAATAAACTAAGCCATACAGAACAATTTTTCCGCTCTTCCGGAAAATGGAAAATCTTCCAAGCAGCTCGAAATAACTGTTTAAAAGCTCGAAAATAGCTCGAAATTTCCAACCAAAAAACATCGAATTTCGTCACACCTGTGTTTTTTACCACATACTATACAGTGAACTCGCGATAATATTAACATCCCAACATATGAACACCCTAAAATATGAACACTTTTTTCTACCAAAATATGAACTTTTTGCAAAAGCTCTAAAATATGAACCTAATTTTTCTTAAAATTGAAACAGAATACAGATTAAATCTAAATCTTTTTGTTAATATGGGATCTGTGTAGCGAACAAAATGCTTAAAAAAGTTTCTTTTGAGTTTTTAAATAAAAAATATTTCTTTTGAAACTAATGAAACTCTATTTTTTTATATATGTAAAAATGGTTCATATTATCGCGAGCACACTGCCTTTCGTATATATGAACAAGCTCGCAAAAATGAAAAGGCTTAATTACTTCATATTATCGCGTGTAGTTTTTTACTACTTGTTTGACGTTAAGCTAGTACACACACCACAAAAGAAGTTCAGTATTTGACACAGTGGTGGCGCTACGTTCGAATAAGTCATGGCCACACACGACATTCTAAACTTTGAATTACACTATTTATGAACGCACTCTTTTTTAAATTACATTGTTTACAAAACGCATTCAATTTATTTCAAATTTAACGATTTTCCACTACAAGCTTACTATTGTACTCAATAATTAAACATTGTATTTTGATAAAAATAAAGTTTTAAAATATACAAATTTGTGTTTTTACCACAAATTGGTGACCCCAACGTTTTCTAAACAACAATAACAATGAGTTCTCCAAAGAAACAAGACACTGAAAAGGAAAATTGATTGCAGCAATCAGAAATCAGAACATTCAAAGCAGCATCCGCAGCCATGTTCTTCAAAAAATGATTCTGGAGCTGCAGGCGTAGAAGCGGTGGCATTATTGATATTGCAAAGTTTTTTGATATCGGATCCTATGCTTTGGTTTACGCAAGTCGATGGCCTGCTGCACATCAACAGAATTACTTCAGTCTTGTCAAAATTTTGCACAGTGATCACTGCACTAGATGCAAACACACTCGGTGAAGTAACTGATATTGCAAAAAATTCACCACTTACAGGGAAGTATGATAAGTGAAAAGCCGAATTAATATCTCGTTTCAGTGAGTCACAAGAAAAACAGCTTACAAAACTGTTGACTGGGCTAGATTTATCTGACAAAAAACCAAGTCAACTTCTACGAGCAATGAAAACACTGGCAGGCAACTGTGTCTCTGAAGAAGCTTTATAAACATTTTGGCTCCAACGTATGCCGAGCAATGTTCGAGGTATATTATCTGCGTGTAAAACAGCGAATCTAGGTGAATTGGTAGAAATTGCGGATCGCATTTTAGACAACAGTCCATCGAATTCTTTTGTCATGGCCACGTCAAAACAAAAAACAGATGGCATAGAATCAAGTGTCATGGCATTGGAGACGACGGTGCAACAACTTATTTCACTGATGGGAGAAATTATACAAAAAGATATGCGCGGACGGCGCGATCATAGATCTGCCTCTCCATCTCGAAATAAAGATATTTCTCGCAATCGTAACAAAATATGCCACTACCATAGTAGATTTGGTTCAGCAGCAACAAAATGTGTTCAACCTTGTGAATTCAATATTCTTAACAACAAAGAAAATAAACTGTCAAACTAACTTTGCTGTCGTCTTTAGAAGCGGTAGATGACAGCAGCGATCTTAGCCGCTCATCAGAATTAAGACTTTTAATTTATGATCGTTCGAACCACATTAATTTTCTCGTCGACTCGGGTTCAGCTGTGTCCTTGATACCAGCCTCCGCTGTCAACGAAAAATACAAATCACCCAATAACGAAATTTTACTATACGAAGCTAATAATAACACTAACATTAAAACTTCTCGATCAAAAAAACTTGTCAAGTTCTTGTCATTGTATCAGAAATGTATATCAAAATGATATCAAAAATGTATCAGCCGCTGATATCCATTTTTTGTATATCATTTTGATATATTTTTGATATCATTGAATGACTTGTCAATTTTGTATCAGAAATGTATATCAAAATGATATCAAAAATTTATCAGCCGCTGATATCAATTTTGTATTAGAAATGTATATCAAAATGATATCAAAAATTTATCAGCTGCTGATATGTCAAATTTTACGTCTTCGTTTGTGAATTTTATTTAAAGATAATTATAGAAGACGAACGCGCAGCTAATTTTAGTGAATAAGTTAATTTTTTAATGAAATTAGTGAAAAGCACAAAAATATAATTGAGTGCAAAAAAACCGACACTCCATTCAGTTGCTGCATGTGGCCTGTGGTTGGGAAAACTAAAAGTATGGAAAACGGACGAGCAGCCAATTTTAGTAAGAAGTGAGTTTTGCCATGAAATTAGTGAAAAAGCATATGAAAAATATAATTGTGTACAAAAAAAAACTAGTTGACGACGATTAACCACAATATTGTAAAATTTGGCCATAATCTACGTCACTTTAGTTATCGGACCCAAAATTGGCTGTCATTTTTGTATCAGAAATGTACAAAAATTGTATATCATTTTGATATCTTTTTATACCCTACACCCAGGGTATATTCACATTGTCCTTCCGTTTGTAACGCAGAGAAGGAGGCGTGGCAGATATGGAAAAGTATATATATTCTTGATCAGCGTCACAACAATGCAACCAAAATACACATAAATACTACGAATTATCAGCGCAAGCTCTGAGAAAAAGCTGGTCGAATTCGGACAAGAGGGCGTTGCACCTCTCATATAAGCAAAAGCTTCAAAACGCTGTACTGAAAGTGTTTTTTGAGATAATCAAACTAGATTTGACTCGGACACTAAAAACTATAAATGCAAGCTTTAAGCAAAAACTGGATAAAATCGGACAAGAGGGCGTGGCTTCTCCCATATAAGCAAAAGCTTCAAAACGCTATTCTGAAAATATATTTTCAGATAATCCAACCAAATTTCACTTAAATACTAAGAACTATAAATGCAAACTCTGAGAAAAAACTGGGTGAATTTGGAAGGCGTGGCACCTCCTACATTAGCAAAATTTTCAAAATACTGCTGTGTAGGGTATTTAATGTTTGGCCAGGTCAAAGGTAACACCCTTACTAGTTTTGATATCATTTTGATATCTTTTTTTGATATCATTTTGATATCTTTTTTTGATATCATGGTGATATGCAAAAAGGGTTACATTCCGTATATCACTGTGATATCCTTTTTTTATCAAAATCTTGTATGTCACTGACAAATTTTTGATATCATTTTGATATATTTTTGATATAGGGGAGATGTGTGTACCTTGGTCCGCTTTTCAGTTTTTTCAATGTGCCTGATTTTCCAAAAAAGTTTCTTTAGTTTTTTAATTAATTTATATTTCTATAATGCTTGCAGCATCAAATGACGTGAAAATGATATTTCTATGTCTTACCATTGAATAGAAATATTACTTTTTCCGTTGCAATCTCAAACGGTCCAAGGTACACCATGCAAGTGTACCTTGGACTATTAAAAATAAAAGATAATACATTGTATTTAGGTAATAAATTATGATAGAACCATTTATTATGTAATCAAAAGTAAAATTTTGTTTCAATAAAAAAAAAAAAATTTTCATAAACAAAAATTATAACACAAAAAAGTGCATTTAGTTAGAAACAATTAATTAAACAAAAATGATTGCAGATAAATACATTAATCCCGTAAATAATAATAATACTATTATATTGAGTGGCGATTATGGCTTAATGGTTGCCCGTCGAAAAAGGCTTCCTGGTCAATAAGCATAGGTCCAAGGTACACACACACAGCATGTTTTAAAAACTGTCAACACCCATAACATTTATTAATGAAAATACATCTAAAACACACTAAAAGCTTAAAACAATAACTAAACTTCCTTCCTGATGTTGTAAAACTGAAATATTTCAAGTAAGTTTCTCAAAAAACGTTTCGTAGTTTACTCCAAAAACAAATTTTTACACTCAAAAAACACTTTTTCCGTCGCTTTTTATACACGCATAGAGCTTGACGGGCTGAAGTCAACTAATATGAGTCACCGGTAAGAGTGGAAAATCCCATAGAAGAACATTATCGTACACGTGCAGCTGTTGAGTGGCAAACGGCACTCGGACCGAGGTACACTTGGACCAAGGTACACACATCTCCCCTACTTTTTTTGATCGGGTTATGGCATCAAAAATTTGAAGCTTGACTTAAATTTAAGAAGAGCATTTCAATGGAATTTCATAATTGCCAATGTCAAATCAGCTATTTTAGGCGCAGATTTTTTAACCCATTATGGTTTAGTCATAGATTTAAAATCAAAAAAATTATTAGATAACAAAACATTACTACATTCAGAAAGCATATGGCAACAAATGGAACATTTTAACATTTCAACAATCAAGAGCACAGCAAAATTTCATAATATCGTTCAAAAACACATAAGTTTGACTAGTCCGAACACTTTCCGTCTTCCCACATCAGATGATGTTTTACATAGGATCATCACAGATTGTCAACCATTAGCAGAACGACCGCGCCACTACGGTGGAGAAAAATATAAAGCTATACACGAAGAATTTCAAACTTTATTAGAACAAGGTATCATCCGCCCATCTGACAGTCCATGGTCTAGCCCAATACATTTGGTAAAAAGAAAACTGGAGGCTGGCGTGCGTGTGGAGACTACAGAAAATTAAATGCCCACGCTCAGCTAGATCGCTATCCAATACCATACATTGACGTCATCTGCGATAAACTTCATGGCAGCAAAATATTTTCTAAAAAAGACATCAATCAACAATATTCCTATGCATCCAGCAGACATTTGCAAGACAGCTGTCAGTACATCGATGGGATTGTTTGAGTTCGTGGTAATGTCTTTTGGCTTAAAAAATGGCACTCAAACGTTCCAAAGACATATGGACTCAATTCTTCGACATCTAGAATTCGTTTTCTGTTGCTTAGATGGTATTCTAATTTATTCAAAAGATGAGGAGCAGCATCAAAAACAACTGGTTTTAAAGGCACTCAGCGAAGCTCGGCTGTCAATCAATGTTGCCAAATGTGAATTTGGAGTAACAGAACTAAGATGGTCTCAGGCCACCTGCTGATCAGGTAGATGCCATTCTCAATTATCAACAACCATCAACAATCAAAGACTTACGGCGATTTCTTGGAATTATAAATTTTTATCGAAAGTGCATCTCTAATGCATCATCGATGCAAGCTCCTTTAAATGATCTTCTTAAACATTCAAAGAAAAATGACAATACACCAATACAATGGACTGATGAATTACAAAAATCATTTGAAGACTGCAAAAATAGCATCATTAATGCAACAAGCTTAAATTGGAGTTAAGTTGGCGCGCAAGATTGACTTTTTTTTAGTTTTTATTTCTTGTAGCAATTGCTCCCTAAATGCTCCCGAAAGATCCAAAATTGCTCCAGCCAAAAATTTTATATTTTGATTTTTTGAAGTAATTTAAAAAATTTTTTTTCAACATGCAATAACGCTTAGAAATTATGTACAAGCCCTAACCACTATTGGTTCGTACAGCTCCTTTTTTTTTTCTTAACTCGATATTTGGCGAATTTTCTTGAATTGCCCATTGATTTTGGGTTTACATTCTTTGAACTTTTGAAGAGCTTATAGTATCAGCTACCAAAAAATAATAACATAAAAAAAAAATATTTCAAAACTGCAACAATGCATTTATTCAGATGTATTATTTAAAAACTACAAAAAAATATGACCACTATTACTTCGTACAGTCAGTTAAACCCCGAAAAACCTGGTTTAATCTAAACAAAAATAAAAACAGAAGGTATGCCACGACTTTACCGTTAATCGTGATATTTCTGTCAAATATTTGGTGAAGTTTCCTATCAGCATTTCACAATGGCGCACGGAAAATCATTTTCTATGGAAATTCGTCAACTAATTATTGATAAATATAAATTGAAAAGCAGTTATGGTGAAATTGCAAAAGAATTAAACTTGGCGAGGTCAACGGTACAAAGTATAATCGATAATTATAAAAAAACTGGATCTGTTGCACCAAAGGCTCACGAAATCGGTCGGAAATCAAAGCTAACAGATCGAGACATTCGTGCTTTGAGTATAATAATTAAAAAAAACATTCGAGCTTCTGTTCGCAACTTGGCTACAGAATGGTCACAGAAAATCGGTAAACGTGTGGGACGCGAATGGACTCGGATACAGCTGCATACACTTGATTACAACTTCTATAAGGTATGGTTACAGTCATAGTAAATTCCACAAGTAATTTCTTGAATTTTTAAGGCAAAGAAGAAACCTTTATTAACTGCTCTCCAAAAGCGAAAGCGGCTATTGTGGGCCAAGTCCAGGCGATTGTGGGTGCAGCGACAATGGGACTCCGTCATATTTAGCGATGAATCCAAATTTGATGTATGCGTCGGCGATAGCAGATCTCGCGTTATACGAACGAAAAACGAAGTTTATCATAGAGATTGTTTGAGGAGAGTGGTTAAGTTCCCAAAGAGTGTTATGGTCTGGGGCTGCATGTCTTCAAAAGGAGTAGGAAAGCTACATTTCATCGATGGTACTGTAAAAGCCCATAACTACATTGATATTTTGGAAAATAATTTGCTTTCATCTGTGTCTCATATAACTTATGAAGATGAGTTCATATTCCAACAAGATGGTGCACCCCCCATACTGCCAAAATAACTAAAAATTGGCTTCAGCATAAGAATATAAATGTTTTGGATTGGCCATCTTCCAGCCCGGTCCTTAACCCAATTGAGTCTTTATGGGCAATAATGAAAAGAAGGCTCCGAAATGATCCCCAAAGGACTGTTGATGGTTTGAAAAACAAAAAACAAGAAATCTGGGATTCTATCACGCCAAATGAGTGCTTATGTTTAATAAAAACAATGCCCCTTAGAATCGAAGAGGTTATTAAGGCAAAGGGCGACATAACAAAATATTAATCATAAGTTGAAGTGACTGTACGAAGTTAAAGTAGTCATATTTTTTTGTTTTTTTTTTAAATAATACATCTGAATAAATGCATTTATTGTTGCAGTTTTGAAATATTTATTTTTTGTGTTATTATTTTTTGGTAGCTGATACTATAAGCTTTTCAAAAGTTAAAAGATTGTGAACACAAAATCAATAGGTAATTCAAGAAAATTCGCCAAACATCGAGTTTAGAAAAAAATCGGAGCTGTACGAACCAATAGTGGTTAGGGCTTGTATTTAACTTAATATTTTTGTTTTAAAAAATTTCTCCCCAATTGCTCCAAATGGAGAAGGCTCCAAACTTTAAAATGTATGAAAATAGCTCCAGTAATATTTGGAAAATAAAAAATAGGCAGCGCGCAACTTTGAGTTTTCATACTATTTTTTTAATAAAAAATTGCTCTCAAATTGCTCCTTAAGGATCCCCAATTTCTCCATCTGTAGTGTTGCCAGCTAATTTTTTATTAACAATTTAAAAAAAAAGTTAAGTTAGCGCACAACTTCAAAATTTAAAATTTTTTCTTTTGCAGAAAAATTGCTCCTCAATTGCTCCCTTAGGAACCCCAATTGCTCCAGCTGTAGCATTGACAGTTAATTTTTTATTAACAATTGAAAAAAAAAAAAAAAATGTTATGTTAGCGCGCAACTTTAAAATTTTTAATTTTTTCTTTTGTTAAAAAATCGCTCCCTTAGGATCCACAACTGTTCTTCTGTTTGTAATAAAAAAAGTGTCAGGTAGTGTGTTTTGTATATCAAAACATAATGGATTTATTTATATATATAATGAAAATGTGTGTTTTTTTTAATGTCAAAGTTTGGAATTTTTCCATTTTTTTTATAATATTTGAAAAATCAATATAATTCATGTAAAATCTGCAGAAAAAAATATGTTATTTTTAACAAAGTAGAAACGATATGCTATATAAGTGCATCCGGCTTAAAACAAATTAACTAGAGGGTTTATCCAGTACTTTCTAATGTAAAAAGCTCCATAGAGCATTTTTGCTATTTATAGTCCAACTTTGAGCCCACTGTGTAACTAAAGAAAAACAAAATTTTAAAATTTTATAGTTTTTTTCCGTCCCTAAGTATTATCTGACGATTGGTGTAAACATTTTTTAATCCATAGCACTTTCAAATTTTACCTATTTATGGCTACGATCTCATATTTTTAAAAACCAATCGGCTGTCGAAAGCTGAAACGTAAAACGTCCTATACTGATTGCTCCTTAACCCCTCCACAAGAAGTCGCAATTGCTTATCTAAGAAATTCAAAAATTAAGTCGGCGGCGCAATTTTGAAATTTTCACGATCAGTTATTTTTCTATTGTCTTTGCTAACGTAGTAGCCCATGTGTATTCACATGCATACAAACATATAGTGTGTACATTAGGCATAATATTAATATCACTATGCAACAAATGAGTAGAAATTTTTTCCCCAGGGAATGCCATTGTTCATTTTATATGTAAAATGGGCTGCTGATTCCGAAAATCGCATTATTTTTTTTTTTTATTTCGTGTCGTTTTCGAGATATCGGTCATCTTCGGTTTTTGGACCAAAAAAAAAAGATAATTCCATTTAAATACAAATATCTCAAGAACCACTGTTTGTAATAAAACCTAAATGACCTAAATGTGAGGGGTCAAAATGACCCACTTGTAAGGGTCTTAGAGGGTTAAAATTTTCTACAAAAATATTCCTCGTAATATCCTGCATAAGTTTACTGAACACATAATGCACCTCAAATGTAAGGATCATATAGTTAAATTCATCGATTTAACACAAAAATGCGCTATTTTGGTATTTTTCATGTACATACAGTGGATTAAAAAACTTCAAAAATCGATTAAAAAAAAATCTGACGTTCTGGAGAAAAACGACGAGACACAGGTATTTTAACGCCTACTTTAAGAATTTTTTGGATTTTCTCATGTGTTTTACAAAAAGTTTTAATTATCGAACAGTTTATTACAAAAAAACGAAAAAAATAGGGAAAAACGCATTTTGGTAACTTTTCAATGAATTGCATACAACTTTTGCATTTTTCCATCGATATTTTTAAGTGGTATCTTATTTTCTTCACAAATGTATAGTCTATGATACAAAAAAGAAAAAAATTATAAAAAGGTTATTTCTTCTTGTATAAATCTGCAGTTGATTTTGATTTTTTGTTAATTTTTTCGAAAAAAAAAAATGTTTTGTTTAGAAATCAATTTATTTCGCCGAAACTAACAAACCAATCAAAAAGTGATGTGAATATTATTTGTAGGTTATTTAATTACCTTTTATATGACTTATAATACGTTTGAATACAAACATTAGTTCTTGAGATATTTGTATTTAAATGGAACTATCTTTTTTTTTTGGTCCGAAAACCGAAAATGACCGATATCTCGAAAACGACACGAAAAAAAAAAAAAAAATAATGCGATTTTCGAAATCAGCAGCTTATTTTACATATGAAATGGATAGTGGCATTCACTGGGAGATTTGGCTGTTGCATAGTGTATTTACTGGTGGCGCATCGTATTTTTTTGTTTTAAGTGTGAAATAGTACTCTTCTCGTGAAAAATAAAACGCAGACAAATGAGACTGCTATTATTAGAAAGAGCATAAAATTTTTCATAAAAAAGTTTATAATAATTTTTTTCGTAAATATGTCACTTCGGAAGTTTTTTAGCTTTCAAAGTTTAAAATCGTCTTAAAACTTGAAAAAACTGTGTTTAGTTTTACAGCAAATAATTAAGTTTTTTTTTAGTTTCTATCGTTTTAACAAAAAACTTGTGGGAAGGAAAAAAAAATTTTTAAACTGGCCTAATGTACACACTATATGTTTGTATGCATGTGAATACACATGGGCTACTACGTTGGCAAAGACAATAGAAAAATAACTGATCGTGAAAATTTCAAAATTGCGCCGACGCACAATGGGAGATTGTGGCCATAAATAGGTAAAATTTGAAAGTGCTATGGATTAAAAAAATTTTTACGCCAATCGTCAGATAATACTTAGGGACGGAAAAAAAAACTATAAAATTTTAAAGTTTTGTTTTTGTTTAGTTACACAGTGGGCTCAAAGTTGGACTATAAATAGTAAAATGCTCTAGGGAGGTTTTTATATTAGAAAGTACTGGATAAACCCTCTAGTTAATTTGTTTTAAGCCGGATGCACTTATATAGCATATCGTTTCTACCTTGTTAAAAATAACATTTTTTTTTCTGCAGATTTTATGTGAATTATATTGATTTTTCAAATATTATAAAAAAAAAAAATGGTTCAAATGGAAAAAATCCAAACTTTGACATAAAAAAAAAAAAAAAACACATTTTCATAATACAAATAAATTCATTAAGGGGATTCCTTTAAACTCGTAAAAGTCTCGAAAAGCACGTAAACCTCGAAAACTTTCGAGTCTCGTAAACAAAATTTAAAAATTTGTATGAAAAAAAAGTTTACCAGGCCTCGAAAACTTACGAGGCAAATTCGATGCGTAAATAGCCTCGAAAAAGTACGAGAGCGATTGTTGTCAAATAAATGTATTGAAAAAATATTTTTTGTTTTGAAAATTGAATTTGAATTAAATATTTTTCAAATTATATGACAGCTGATACGTTGCTTACAAGTTTTTAGAAATGTGTGTTCCTGAAAACAAGCTCGTAAACTTTCGAGTTTTATTATGGTTTACGAGTTTACGAGATTAAAGGTATCCCCTTATTATGTTTTGATCAGGGACGTGAACCGGGTGAAAAATTTGGTCGGTTCGGTTCAGCGGTTCGAACCCTTTTTGCATTTTTGGATTGGTTCGTAAAACGGTTTTTTTCTTACTTTGAACCGTGGTTCCGGTTCGGTTCAACTGTTCGGGAATTAAAAAAGAAACTATGAATATTTGGATAATTTTATTCAGTAGCAATTCTAAAGAATACAGAAACGTATCCTCGGGTTAAAACTACAACTAGACATCTACATTTTTATTGTTTTGAGAAAAAAGTTTTTACGTTTTTTGAAATTCGATTTTTGGAAGAAATTTAGAAATTTATGTCATACGCTAAACGTACGTAGTAAAAAATTCGTATTTAATAAAAAATTTGGTTTACAAAAATAAGTTGAGATTGACGAGAAGAATATCTTCTAGCAAATCCTTGTCAATATTTCCTCGCAGGTCTCCGAGAATAAATTTTAGGGTAGAAAATGCTTTCTCTACCGAAACCTGAGTTTCTGGAGCACCAAAAATAATTTGTGCTAATTCAGATAACTGTTTGCCTATGTAGTTATTCCGAAAGTTCAAAGCATCAACATTATTTGAAACACGCTTTGTACATCAAATGATTTGATTTTTTCTTTTAATGATCTATTATCAAACTTTGTCTCTTTCTTCCCTATTTTTAAAATTTCATCAATTTCGTCATGGGTACTAAATTTCGAAGATATTGACGTGTCGAGAGTAGCCTGCATACTATTCAGTTTCGATTTTAGATTACAAACATGTATAATATGTTCAATTGCAGTATTCGATACTGTGGAACAAGGCATAATACAGCAGCCAAAACATATTGGTTCCGCAGCAAAATTTCTGACAAGTGTCTGCCAAATAAGATGGATTGCCATTGATCTTTACATATGATATTGCCACATGGTAAACAAACATGGTATTACCATATTTAACAAAAGAAAAAATTAAATAGTGGGGAAAATTTGTCTATTGAAAATTGGTCGAAACGAACATTTGAACCTTTATAAAAAGCGGTTCGGTTTTCGGTTCGGATCAAATATTTGTGAAAATTTTGGTTCGGTTAATGGTTCAGTTAATTAGTAGAAAAAAGCGATTTTCCGGATCAAAACCGGTTCGGTTCAAAACCGGTTCACGTCCCTGGTTTGGATATACAAAACATACTACCTGATACTTTTTTTATTACAAACAAACAGAAGAACAGTTAGGGATCCTAAGGGAACAATTTTTTAACAAAAGAAAAAATTTAAAATTTTAAAGTTGCGCGCTAACAACATTTTTTTTTTAATTGTTAATAAAAAATTAATTGTCAATGCTACAGCTAGAGCCATTGGGGATCCTTAGGGAGCAATTGAAGAACAATTTTTCTGCAAAATAAAAAATTTTAAAGTTGCGCGCTAACTTAACTTTTTTTTTAATTATTAATATAAAAATAACTGTCAATGATACAGCTGGAGCAATTGGGGATCCTTATGGAGCAAATGAGGAGCAATTTTTCTGCAAAACAAAAAACAAAAAATTTTAAAGTTGCGCGCTTACTTAACTTTTTTTTTAAATTGTTGATAAAAAATTAACTGGCAACACTAGAGATGCAGAAATTGGGGATCCTTTGGGAGTAATTTTTAGCAAAAAAAAAAGTATGAAAACTCAAAGTTTCGCGCTGCCTATTTTAAATTTTCCAAATATTTCTGGAGCTATTGCCACATTTTAAAGTTTGGAGCCTTCTTCATTTGGAGCAATTGGGGAGCAATTTTTCAAAACAAAAACATTTAATTGAATACAAAATTTCTAAGCGTTATTATATGTTGAAAAAAATTTTTTTAAATTACTTCTAAGAATCAATATATTAAATTTTTGGCTGGAGCAATTTTGGATCTTTCGGGAGCGTTTAGGGAGCAATTGCTACAAAAAATAAAAACTAAAAAAGTCAATCTTGCGCGCCAACTTAACTCCAATCAAGCTTAACAGTTTTAGCCCCTGATGTCCCTATGCGGTTATCGACAGACGCTTCGGACTCTGCTGTTGGCGCACATCTTGAGCAATTTTCAAACGATATTTGGTAACCACTTGCGTTTTTTTCGTCAAAATTAAAGCTAGCACAGAAAAATTACAAATTACAGTACATATTATAGAGAACTTCTAGCGGTATATTTATCTATCAAACACTTTCGATATCTTTTGGAAGGACGTCATTTCGTTATCATGACTGACCATAATTTTTTTGTATCGATCATTTGACCTGTATAAGCCTTGATATAGAAAAATCTTATTAAATTGTTTCCACTTATTCTACGTCGTTTTTAAAACAAAAAAAAAAAAATTTCAAATATTTATAATAAATTGAAAAGTGATTGAAATTCAATTCAATACCTGCAAAAAAAATCAAGAGGCCATACAGTGCTGCGATAGAAGGCATTTGCATAAAAAATTTTTCTTCAAATTTAATATTTTTTATATGCCATTCTACAGCAAATAGTCCAATTAAGAAGAAATCCCCTAAAACTTTGAAAACTAGTGTGATTTGTAAGTATTACTTACAGCTCGTTAAAGTCGAACTTTTTCTCGAAAAAAAAAAACATTTAAGAAAATTTGCTAATCGCAGAACTTTTTAAAAATAATTGCAGCTCCTAAACCTCAAAAAAGCAAAAGTAATTGACATATGTATTTTAATTTTTTTTTTAAGTGTTAGCACCAGTGCTGTCGTTTTGAAAATTTTGAGCGGAGTGAAATTTTGTAAAAAGTGAAGTGTTGCGAAGTAAAATTCTGAAAAAGTGAAGTGTTAGCGAAGGGAACACAAAAATCACAATTTTATTTATTCAATTCATTCATTTTTATGCTACACGTAACCAAATTTGAAAATGTATTTTAAAAAAATAAATAAAAAATTTCTTAGGTCAAAAAATTTACCGAAATATGGCCGGCCACTCGAACATGAAAATTTTGTTTATGCAGTCGAAAAAACGGTTTTTACTCAAAACCAAGGCATCTTAATAAAAAAGTGTATAAAGCAAAAAATACTTAGAATGGTCCAAGAAATACGTGTGAATTTTTTTCAGAATTTTTTGGAACTTTTAATTTTTTTTTTTTTGACCAATTTTTTAAAAATTATAAAATGTACCCAAAAATTAAACGTACTCTTTGAATGATTCTTAGTATTTTAGGCATTATACACTTTTCTCGTAAGACGCCTTTTTTTTGAGTAAAAAAATTTTTCAGAACACTTACAAAAAATTTAAATATTCGAGTAGCCATATTTCGCCCAATTTTTCACCTAAAAAATTTTTTAATGAAGCGTTTTAAAGGAAATTTTATCTACTTTTATAATATTCTGCTATATCTTTACCTTTCTCTGATCCTAAAACAGTTATAGACAAAAGAGTAAAAGACACAAGAATTCGAAATTTTTGCTTTCTTTTTTTGGTCTACAAACTATTTCAAATGCAAATTATATTCTCTATACAAAAAGTTTCTTGTGAAGTATATCGAAATTTTGCTTTGTTCGCTTGATATATTGAAAAAACAAATTACTTTTCAGTCAGTGCAGGCATCGGGCATACATAAAAATATGTTTCTGAACTCTCAAGAATAGACAAATTTTAAGGCAAATTTTGGATTCAAGAAAAAGTGTAGTGATTTTATGAAAGGGGAAGTGGCGAAGTGTTTTTGATAAAAAATTAGCAAAACATTTCAGCGAAAATGACAGCGCTGGTAAGTACTGTAACATTTCTCGTCACTCGTTATATTTTTCGTTGTTTTGTCAACGACGTATATGAATTATTGCCATACCTAAATTGGAGAGTCAGGCGTTGCGTTATTTAACGTTACACAAAAGCGTCAAGCGCCTTACCGAAACAAAGAGCGTTGCGTAGAAGTCAGTTGTTTGTCAAAATCATATTGTTGTTTCTTTTTTTTACTTTTCTGCAGCTAACTTCACTCCATAACGCTTTGTCAAAATTGGAAATTCGAATAGCTGAGCGTTGAGCGTTGGCAATTTCGGTATGCGCCACACAAATTGTATGTACATACATGTGCGAACTCACACGAAGGACACGGGCACGTAGGGCACCTCAAATTTGTAGGCAAACGGAGGGAAATGAAAGCACTACTTCACCCCGCTTGCCTAGGAATTTGACGTACCCTACGTGCCCTTCGTGTGAGTTTGCATCATGAGAAATTTTTGAATATAAAATAACGCTGACGATTCAAGTTAGGTATGGTAGTAAGATATTCAAATGTTTTCGTTTGACTTTCTCCCCGGTCAGTGCAATTTGGCTATACACAAATAAAGCTGTTCAAAGAGGAATAAAATGTTGCTATGCCAACGCTGCGTTTGATTTACTGAAAATTTTATATTAAACAGACGCAGAATTCGAAAAACAAACGTATTTAGACATTTCGTTTGTCCGCTTTCAGAAATATTTTGTCAATTTTAACAAATTCACAGACCACAGTGACGAACTGTGTATCTTGATAAAAATATAGCTTTGTTTGACGAACTTAGATCAGAGTACAGCAGAACAGGGTAGGCTAGAGTAGAGTAGAGCAGGCTAGAGTAGAGTAGGGCAGAGCAGAAATTCAAAAAAAACACAAAACAAGCCGCTTTGAGAAAATCAGCAAAAATTAATAAATATTTCCATATTTTTACGTTAAAAATAAAATGCAAATCGTCGTCTGAGTTCTCTTTTGCCCCATAAGCATATTCGTTAAAAAAGCAAAATAATATATCTTTTGTCGAAACAAACGCAAGTTATTTGCTTTTGTTTTTTTAACAAATATGCGTATGGGGCAAATGAGAACTCGGGCGACGAAATATCAAAATTGACGATAAATTTTATAAAAATTATTTTGTTTTGATTTTTCTTATGAAAATTTGCTGCTCCAACCTGCTCTACATTAAAATCTAGAGCAGAAAAGAGCAAACAGACCAGTTTGGAGCAGACTCATTGAACACTTTTCAGAACAGAATAGAGTAACCTTTAGCAGAAAAAACTTTCAACTTTTGACTGCTCTAACTTGCTCTAGTGTACTCTAGAGCAATCATCAAACAAAGCCTAAACGACAAAACCATGGTTCAATTATAGAGGTAGCGCTAAATTGTCAAAACTAACAAAGCGGTGACAGAATTGGTAGCAATTGAGTTTCCCAGAATACGTCATTTTTGATATTTTTTATTTTCCTTGTTAAAAAAGCTACAAGTGTAACTTACCAGGAGTGGGACTGCCAGTGGTTCTCCAGAAAAACAATAAAATGTAGTATCTTCCGCAATTTTTCAGAACATTTTTTTAATTTAAAATTTTTATTAAATAAAATTTTCAAATGCTGAAGTTAGTTTATTGACTGTTTTTTTGCTTGTATTGTACTAATGAAAGTACCGACGCACTTTTTTCAAATTCAAATTAACGTTCAACTAAAAATTTCAAATTCAAAAAAATTTTACTGAAAAATTGCGGTAGAAGCCACATTTTATTGTTTTTTTGGAGAACCACTGGTAGTCTCACTCCAATTTTTGGAGGACTGGTAAGTTACACTTGTAGTTTTTTTTACAAGAAAAATAAAAAATATCAAAAATGATATATTCTGGGAAACTCAATTTAAAATTTTTTTATTTCAGTGTAAACTATATAAAAAAAATAAAAATTTTTGCTAGTTTTTATTTTAAATCTTGTTCCAAGCCAAATAATTTGACACCATAAAATTGAGAATTCGATAAATGCAACTAAAGTTATAGCTTCTAAAAAAAAAACTAACCTAAAAATTTCAAAGTCCTCCGTCATTTTTTTCAATTTTGAAAAAATATTTGGTAGTAACTTTTCTCACTATGCTACTATTACTTATGCCAATTTTTAGCCAAATCAGATTCCATGAACAAATTTCTTGATCGTTTACGCGTGGTTTGCATCTAATGCTTCATTAGCCTTTATCGCCAGCGTAGTGGCTTCTGTTGGAAAGATATCTATTCTCTTTAAAAATGATTTTTTCTGTTAAGAATCGACATTTTTTCATTGTTCAAAATAAAATCGGGTATCCAGAACATATGCTATAAATTTAACGAAATTAACGTTATTTCTTTTTCATTTTATATTGATGGACTCACCTGCATACTCTACATCTTTGAGTATAATGTCGGCCATTTCTTTTTGTATTTTGTCATACACCATGTTGGTTGTCCTTAAATTATAAGTTGCTTCTGTAATTGTGAAGATTCGAATAGAAAACATTTTAAATTAATAAAGTGGTCAAACTCTTAAAAAATGAAAACAATATGATCATATTTTAATTTTTTTGTAACACTTTGTTACGCCTTAAGAGTTCAATAAAAAGGCCCATTACTATTACTTATAAAAGGGTAACAGAAGGGGTATTATTATAAATCTCTATCAGTTTCAGTTTGAAGTTTAACAGAAACATTTCCAGAATTGGGATTAGGCCAACATTGTAGCTCCGAGCAACTTATGGGAACTGATGCTATTGTGGTATATTTATTCAATGCGGTATGGTCGCATATCTCCGATTTGGGAAAGAACCTGCAAACGTCACTGCTTTTATCCTGTCAGAAAACGTGAAAAACCTGGGATGTGTTGCTGTCATGGACCAAACATGGCTATAAAATGCTTAGAATTGTTCAAGGAATACGTGTACTTTTTTTTGGATTTTCTTTTTTTTTTTTAGAAAAAATTTTTGACCTCATTTTTAATAAATTTTTAAAAAAAAAATTCCAAAATAATTCACATGTATTCCTTGAACAATTTTAAGCATTTTATGCCATGTACACTTTTTTCGTAAGATGCCTTCCTGCCTTCCTCTTGAGTAAAAAAGCGTTTTTCCTTTCACAGGGCTTCATCACTACGTTTCAAACGCTATATCATCGAGCCTGCTGGCTCAAAAAAGTCTTAACATATCTTGTCTTAAAGGTTTTTAAGAGTTCTTTCGAATGAAATCTTGTAAATTAAAAAATGTTCATTTCGTTTAAAGCACAATGACTTTTTTCTTTGAAAAACCCTTAAATTTCGCCTTTTTAAAGCAGATTTTCGTTTTTTTAGATGGGTAAATTTTTTTTTTGGCAATATTAGACCAAAGGTTTTAAAGTTCATTGAAAAGCAAACAAAATGAATGCTTTTAAGTTACTCTAAAACAAATTTTTTAAATTGTTTGACAACATTTTATAATTAATGCTAAAAAAAAAAATAATAAAAATATATTTTTGCTTTGAGTCACCTTTAAAAATGCATTTAAAAATCTGAAAAAATTCATGGGATATTCTGTCATGATGTAGAATTTTTTTTGAAAAATTTATTAAAAATGAGGTCAAAAATTTTTTCTAAAAAAAAAAAAAAAATAAAAAAAAATCCAAAAAATGTACACGTATTCCTTGAACAATTCTAAGCATTTTATGCCATGTACACTTTTTTTCGTAAGAAGCCTTCCTCTTGAGTAAAAAAGCGTTTTTCCTATCACAGGGCTTTTTATCGTTTTTTTAAAAAAGCGCCACCTCTATAATTTTATTTTTTGCATAGAATAACTTCTTTTGACATCTATAATAAGAATTTACAAAAAAATCCGAGGTACATCAAAATTTGATTTAAATTCTCCCACAAGCACCGTGAGGGGTCATCCCTTCTTCTGCAGAACTAAAAACAAGTTCAGACATGTTTTTCACTTCAACATAAATTAATTTATGTTTGCTTTGCGCCTCAGGTTTATGTTTGTTTCCGATAGCATTTTTATTTTTTATAATTTTTATTTTTTTTTTTTTTCCTAATGAAAATGCTTTTATAATTTTTATTTTTATATTTTTATCAATGATGGAGTTTTCAAATTCGTCGTAGTCGTCTTCTATTTCATTTAATAAATCTAAATATTTAAAAAAATTACTTTAACCAGGGGCATACTGGCAAATATAATAACACAGGACCACAAAAAAAAAAAAAAAAAAACTAGCAGAAAGTTGAGGTACCATACGGTATGGTTTTCAATGTGCTAAAAACGAATCCGAGGTCAGAATTCAGCCATCACCTTCAGATTTTGATATTTCCTTGCTTGAAGTTGCAGGAAGCTCTGTTTTTAGGCTTATGGTGCAGTTCCAGGAAACGAGGTAATTCCATATTTTCAATGAAATCGAATAGCCATAATCTTCCTTATAAAACTATACATTGTAATTTTTTCGATTCGACTTTTACTTCCCAAGATATAACCGTTTGAAGTAAACGTATCTCAACCCCCATACAAAGCACTACATTATATTTGTAGCGTAAAATCCATTTAACATATAAAAATGATAACCCTTTACTTCAAAGTCAGATAACTCTGAAAGTAAGAGGCCAATCGGAAAAGTTTGAAGGCATAGTTTTATAAGGAAGATTGTGGCTATTCGAACTACCACATTTCCTGGAACTGCACCATAAGCCTGAAAAAAGCGCTTTCTGCAACTTTAAGCTAGGATATCTCAAAATCTGAGGGTGATGGCTAAATTCTGACCTCGGATTCGTTTTTAGCACATTGAAAACCATACCGTATGGTACCTCAACTTTCTGCTACAGGAATTTTTTTTTTTTGTGGTCCTGTGTAATTGTTTTTTTTTTATTTTTTCTTCTTCTTCTTGTTCTTCATCATCTTGAAATACTTCGATTTCATACAATTTGGTTAATGCTTCATTAGCCTTTATCGCCAGCGTAGTGGCTTCTGTTGAAAAGATATCTATTCTCTTTAAAAATGATTTTTTCTGTTTAGAATCGACATTTTTTCATTGTTCAAAATAAAATCGGGTATCCAGAACGTATGCTATAAATTTAACGAAATTAACGTTATTTCTTTTTCATTTTATATTGATGGACTCACCTGCATACTCTACATCTTTGAGTATAATGTCGGCCATTTCTTTTTGTATTTTGTCATACACCATGTTTGTTGTCCTTAAACTATAAGTTGCTTCTGTAATTGTGAAGATTCAAATAGAAAACATTTTAAACTAATCAAGTGGATACAAACCACGTGTAAACTATCAAGATTTTTTTATGGCATCTGATTTGGCATAAGTAATAGTAGCATAGTGAGAAATATTACTACCAAATATTTTTTCAAAATTTATAAAAATGGCGGAGATATGGGACTTTGAAATTTTTAGGTTAGTTTTTTTTTGAGAAGCTATAACTTTAGTTGCATTTATCCAATTCTCAATTTGTATGTATGTATGTATGTATTCTCCTTTAACTCCTAGGAGGAGCATAGGGCCAATATGAAATCTCTCCATTTGTCACGATCCCTTGCGATGACTTTGATCTCTTGCCACGATTTTCCCGATTCTTGGATTTCCTTTTCCAACGACCTTTTCCAGTTGGTTTTGGGTCTACCACGTCCTCTACTGCCTTGTGGATTCCACTCAAGGGCCTGGCGACAAACTTCGCTGTGTGGTTTCCGGAGAGTGTGACCAATCCATCCCCATTTGCGCAATTCTCAATTTGATGGTGTCAAATGATTTGGCTTGAAACAGGCATTAAAATAAAAACGAGCAAAAATTTTTTTTTTCTTAAATATAGCTTACACTGAAAAACAAATTTTAAATTGAGTTTCCCAGAAGTGTAACTTACCAGTCCACCAAAAATTGGAGTGGGACTGCCAGTGGTTCTCCAGAAAATAAATAAAATGTAGTATCTTCCGCAATTTTTCAGTACATTTTTTTAATTTAAAATTTTTATTGCTGAAGTTAGTTTATCGACTGTTTTTTTGCTTGTATAGTACTAATGAAAGTACCAACGCACTTTTTTCAAATTCAAATTAACGTTTTATTAAAAATTTCAAATTCAAAAAAATTGTACTGAAAAATTGCGGTAGAAGCCACTTATTATTGTTTTTCTGGAGAACCACTTGGCAGTCCCACTCCAATTTTTGGTGGACTGGTAAGTTACACTTGTAGCTTTTTGTACAAGAAAAATAAAATTATCAAAAATGACGTATTCTTAAACGTAGACGTAAACTTAATTTAAAATTTTTTTTTTTTATGTAAACTATATATGGGTCGTTCCACGGTGGATTTTCATTCAAAAATTTTTTTGACCCGAATTATTTTTTTTCGCATTCTTTGACATAAAATAAAGGACACGTATTTTTCCTTTTCGTCAGGATATGCATATTTCTCAAGTTATGAATTTTTCAAGTTCAAAAAAAGTTCCTCTTTATACTTGCTAAAATCCAAAAGAAATATTTAATTAACAATGTATCAAAATATGATGAAATGTATGCTTTTTTCTCAGCTTTCGAATGAAGGATATTACAAATCGATCCAAGTAATTGTTTGTAAAAAAAATGACATTTTCCTAAACAAATAAATTTTTTTCAAATTTGGCACTGTTTTTTTTCGATTTTTTTGCGGGAAAATATTTTCTTAACACTTTTGCAGATACCCTCAAAATTTCAGAATGGATCGTCAAGAATTGTGGCTGCAATGAATTTTTAAACTTGTGCGTTCGAGCTGGGAAATGCGCGCGCGATAAAATCCCACCTTAATTTTTCAGTTTTCTTGCTTTGGCAATCATAAATCGACAGACGCGATAGAAATGAACACGGTTGACGCGAACCTGAGCGAGCGCTTATTTCCCAGGGCAAACGCACAAGTTTAAAAATTCATTGCAGCCACAATTCTTGACGATCCATTCTGAAATTTTGAGGGTATCTGCAGAAGTGTTAAGAAAATATTTTCCCGCAAAAAATCGAAAAAAAAACAATGCCAAATTTGAAAAAAATTAATTTGTTTAGGAAAATTTAATTTTTTTCATAAACAATTACTTGGATCGATTTGTTATATCCTTCATTCGAAAGTTGAGAAAAAAGCATACATTTCATCATATTTTGATACATTGTTAATTAAATATTTCTTTTGGATTTTAGCAAGTATAAAGAGGAACTTTTTTTGAACTTGAAAAATTCATAACTTGAGAAATGTGCATATCCTGACGAAAAGAAAAAATACGTGTCCTTTATTTTAAGTCAAAGAATGCGAAAAAAAAATAATTCGGGTCAAAAAAATTTTTGAATGAAAATCCACCGTGGAACGACCCATTTATATAAAAAAAAAAAAAAAAATGTTTGCTAGTTTTTATTTTAAAGCCTGTTTCGAGCCAAATTGAGAATTCGATAAATGCAACTAAAGTTAAAGCTCCTCAAAAAAAACTAACCTAAAACTTTAAAATTTCCTATATCTCCGCCATTTTTTTAAATTTTGAAAAAATATTTGGTGGTAATTTTTCTCACTATGCTACTATTACTTTGCCAAATCGGATTCCATGAACAAATTTCTTGATCGTGGTTTGCATCAGTGGTCAAACTCTTAAAAAATGAAACCAATATGATCATATTTTAATTTTTTTGTAACACTTTGTTATGCCATAAGAGTTCAATAAAAAGGCCCATTACTATTACTAATAAAAGGGTAACAAAAGGGGTATTATTATAAATCTCTATCAGTTTCAGTTTGAAGTTTAACAGAAACATTTCCAGAAATGGGATAAGGCCAACATTGTAGCTCCGAGCAACTTATGGGAACTGATGCTATTGTGGTATATTTTTTCAATGTGGTATGGTCGCATATCTCCGATTTAGGAAAGAACCTGCAAACGTCACTGCTTTTATCATGTCAGAAAACGTGAAAAACCTGGGATGTGTTGCTGTCATGGACCAAACAAAAATTTTCCGATGTCAGTTGAACGAAACGTTAATCGCGTGTGGCCAGTTTCACAGTGTGAGCTTAAGCGTAGTTTATCTGTTGAGTGTAGTTAAAGTAAAGATTTGATTTTCAAAGCCATTTGAATTTAAGGGCCTCTTAAGCGCCAGTCTTTCGGAACTCCAAATAGTTAGTGCGGATTATGTCAGATTTGACTTTGTCAAAAAATAAAATAAGTTAAATTCAAAATCAAAAATATATGTAGTTTTCAAATTCCAAAAAAAAAAATTATTCAACTTAATTAAATTAACAAAAAACTTCCATCAAATTTAGCAAGCCGAGTCCAAATAGAGGTTCATATTCTAAGACTTGTTTCAACAAACAGCAATCATACCATGAAATGACATAATTAAGTCTAATCTAAACAAGGCAAGGGATTTTATAATGCAGTATAAAATACATCGAATTCATGGACTCGAATTGCAGGAAAGCCTTTTGTCTGATTATATATTACACGAATCATTTTTTATTGTAGTCCAAAAATTCACATTAAAATTAAAATCATTAACGGGCTTTACGATTGGGGTCGATTTGCGATCGATACTCGGGTGCTATTTTGTAACTGAACCAACTCAAGCTAGACTGCGATGGTATGAATAACGTAAAATTTAAATGTATCAAGTATAAAATCAATCGGGGTCGTGTGGAGCCATTTTCTTGTGTTTTGCAGTATTAATGATATCCATCTGATCGGGCACCTTCAATTTGCAGGTCTTTCTTAAAAACTTTAATACGCCTTTCTTATTTTTGTGCGAAATGTTAGTTCTTTCATAGTAAACGACATTTGAAATGTTATTGTCATATATTTTTGTTTGTTTTTCATTTCATTCAAATTTTATCAGTGGCAATTTTGCCTGTGAAAACGTTTGCTTTTTTTTCAAATTTTAAGCAACAAAAATCGCTTTTACGGTGAAGTGATAAAAAATCTTTACACTTCGCCTTTTCACTGAACCAGAATCGACCTCCAAGTGCAAGGAAAATTCGTAGTTAGATTGGCGAAATGTGTGGTTGCTGCATACATTGATGACTGCTGGATTACGGTGCGTTGGCCCACCAATGAGATGATTACCTGATGTGCTTTAATTTCTAAATTGTTGAATTTCCCCATAACATAGATGTCTAGGATTAGCACATATGTGAAATAAAAAGTTAAATCCTTTGTCTATTTCTGTGTAATTACTTAAAAAATGCAAATAGAAGTTGTACACATTTTGATTGAAGCACGTTTGGATATTTTTCTCTTTGCGAGTAAGTAGTTATTTTCCCAAATTTGTTACTGAATAATTTTTACTGAAATCCTGCCAAACAGACCTTATGTCAAATCTGACTTGGGGGTTTTGCATTAAATTTTATTTTTCACTAAACTTAATGCTAGTGAAAAAATATTCACTATCAAGAAATTTATTTAGTGTTAGTGAAAAATCTTTTACTATCAAAAGATTCATTAAGTGGTAATGAAAAAAATTTTTATTATCACTAAATTTAGTTAACAATTTTCAATAAATACTCCACTAAATTTAGTGATAGTGAAATTTCATTCACTATCAAATAACTGATTTAGTGGTAATGGAAAATTTCCATTATCACTAAATCTATTGAAAGTGAAAATTTATTTTATTGAATTTAATGAAAATTTTCAATAAATGTTGAAAGTGAAAATGTTTCATTAAATTTATTGAAAAATTAGTGAAAATTTTCATTAAAGTTTCACTAAATCCAATGAAATAAATTTTCACTATCACTAAATTTAATGGAACTTTAATGAACATTTTCACTAATGTTTCAATAAATTCAATGAAATTAATGTTCACTAAACGTTCTTGGTCTTGGTCTTGGTAATTTTGCATGATAAATATACAATCCTGTCCAAATATCAAAATGAAATTTGTTCCTCAGCTACAAGAACCGCTCCAAAAATGTAAGTAGAAAAATTCAAGCAAATGTTTGTTCGTCATGCATCACCTTTTTGTCCGAATACCTTGCGTAAAGAGATAGAAATTGCGTCTAACGACTCATTTTTAAACTTTGTAGAGTCGGAAAGTAAGATTTTTATGCTCTACGAAAGGAGAAATTTTGATACAAAAAAAAAAAAAAATCATTGTGAAAAAATAATCACTGGAAGTGCTTAAACAAATAAAGCTTTAGGGTCGTAATAAGTCTTCCAAATTTTGTTTTGATCTATGACTCTATTTTTTTCCGTATTATACTATTTTCTGTAGGTATACAAGCAACGCGTTGCGATGGTTCAAAATGATTCCCGAAGGGGGGTAAGATTATTTTCCGTTGCAGGCATGGTTAACGCGCCCCGAAGACGAATCAATTCACATAAAAATTTCGAAAGACTAGTTATGTTAAAAGCCATCATGTACTTTGTAACAGTTCAACAAATATTTCGCTCTTTTTGTCGCGGAATAATAGTATTTATAAAACTGAAAGTCATGTTTGTATTTGACTTTAACGAATCTTCCTTCAAACTGATACGATTCTCTCATACTCTAATATTTTCGTTCAATAAATTTAATGGCAATTTTAATGCAAAACTCTATTACAAGTTTCATTAAAAGCTTCATTAAATTTATTGATAGTGAAAATTTGTTTCATTGAATTTAATGAAACTTTAATGAAAATTTTCTTTAGAAGTTTCATTGAAAGCTTCATTAAATTTAGTGATGGTGAAAATTTGTTTCATTGAATTTAATGAAACTTTAATGAAAATTTTCACTAATGTTTCATTAAATTTAATGAAACAAATTTTCACTATCACTGAATTTAGTGCAATTGTTATTGGATATTTTCATTAAATTTTAATGATAGTGAAAAACTTTCCACTATCATTTAATGAATTGTCTGATAGTGAAAAATTTTTCATTACCATCAAATGAATTTTTTGATAGTGAAAAAATTTCCACTATCACTAAATTTAATGGAGAAAATTTTCACTATCTCTAATTAAATTTAGTGGTAGTGGAAAAAGTTTCACTATCAAACTATTCTTTAAATATTAGTGAAAAGCTCGATGAATTAAAAATTTAGTGCATTACCCCCAAGTGTCAAATATATGAATGGGTTTATTTGAAAGTGGAATAAGTCCAATTCCGGAAAAATTGAGTTTATGGTAGTTATAGCTAGCTATATATTTCCTCTTTTTATATTGAAAATTACAGACTCGTTAGACCACGATTTCATCAAAAATTACTCAAAAGAACTTTTCACGAAAAACATTTTTACAAAAATGATTTTTTTGAAAGTGGAATAAGTCCATTTTTTCATCTACTGCTATGCAGAAGATTTTGCTTTTATATCAATTTAAATATATTGCCAAGCGTTATTAAACCGGTGTTAAGTGTTAACCACTGTAAATTAATCAAATTTTGTTATGCTGTAAAAATTTTTACAAGTGTAATAGAAAATAGTTGAGTTTTTTTTGGTCTGAATGGACTTATTTCACTTTCATTTATAATAAACTTAAAAATTTGTTATACTTTTGTATGACTTATTCCATTTTTACTCACAAAATATTTTGTAAATTAAAGCAAAGGAAAATTAAAACTTAGAAAAATTTTACTTTAAAAACTTTTGTTGTTTCTTTTCTTTTCTTTTTGCTCAAGTAGGGCTCTGAAAATTAGTTACAACAACAACAAAAACAAAAAGTTCTTGTCGGACCTACTTTCGGAGATATAGCCATCGGAAGATCGAAATATATTTTTTATAAAAGTTATTATAAGTTGGGAACCCCTGAAAGGATTTTAATAATATTAGTGTCATACGAAAGATATGTTAATTTGCCACAAAATTGACCTACAAAAAATTTTAATCCGAGTCGTGGTTTTAGAGATATTGCAAATTTTCAGAAATTTTGACCATTTTTTTTTTTTTAAGCACTATTTTTCCAAAAATTGTATCATTAATGCATAATTTTAGTAACATATTATAAAAGCTCAATTTACTATCTTTCGTTTGACATGTAATTTGTACTTGATTTCTTGCATTGCGTATTTTTTTTATAGGAAAACAAAAAAGTAACTTATTGGAAAACATCGGAAGAGTCTACAGGAATCGGAATGAATCGAAAACTATCCAAAACATCGTTATTGTTGTTTTTATTGCTGTTATCGTTATTTTTGTAGTTGGTATTATTGTTGTTCTTGTAATGTTTTCCTAAATTTCATGAAAATTTCTTTGGTTCACTTCTTTGTTTTCCTTTAAAAAAATATGATAATGCAAGAAATCAGGTAAAAATTACATGTCAAATGAAACCAAATAAATAGGGCTTTTATAATATGTCACTAAAATTATGCATTAATTATACAGTTTTTGGAAAAATATTGGTTTTAAAAAAAAAAATGGTAAAAATTTCTGAAAATTTGCAATATCTCTAAAACCACGACTCGGATTAAAATTTTTTGTAGGTCAATTTTGTGGCAAATTAACATATCTTTCGTACGACACTAATATTATTAAAATCCTTTCAGGGGTTCCCAACTTATAATAACTTTTATAAAAAATATATTTCGATCTTCCGATGGCTATATCTCCGAAAGTAGGTCCGACAAGAACTTTTTGTTTTTGTTGTTTTTGTAACTAATTTTCAGAGCCCTACTTGAGCAAAAAGAAAAGAAAAGAAACAACAAAAGTTTTTAAAGTAAAATTTTTCTAAGTTTTAATTTTCCTTTGCTTTAATTTACAAAATATTTTGTGAGTAAAAATGGAATAAGTCATACAAAAGTATAACAAATTTTTAAATTTATTATAAATGAAAGTGGAATAAGTCCATTCAGACCAAAAAAACTCAACTATTTTCTATTACACTTGTAAAAATTTTTACAGCATAACAAAATTTGATAAATTTACAGTGGTTAACACTTAACACCGGTTTAATAACGCTTGGCAATATTTTTAAATTGAGTCGTACGCAAACCCTTTAATATCTCAGTTTATGAAAAAGTGGACTTATTCCACTTTCAAAAAAACCCATTCATATATTTCTATTTTTATTTGACATTAATTTTTTAAAAAAGCATTTGTATTTTATTTGAATTAGGAAATGTTTAAAGGGCGGAAGTCAATAAAGAGCAAAACTAATGTTGTGCGATGATTTTAGCATGGATGATGTTCACCTTATGTCCTTTATATCTTAACTTACAACCCGTTCCATAATGACAGAACGCATAATATTTTGGTAATCATTAACATAAGTAAATCAAGAGCACGGTTGCCACTCCAAAATTTTTTTTGGGACCAAAATTTCATGAATAAAGACCAAAATGAAAAAAAAAGGACCAAATGTTTTTTTTTTATTTTCATTTATTTAATAATATTAACAAAAACAATGAAAAAGTAATAAAAAAGTGTTTAATTCATATATCACATACAGCAAAACTATGGCGATGGCATATTTAATTCAATAATAGAAGAAAAATCAAAAAATCAGTCAATTCTGCATCTTGCACCTAGATCTTAAGTATAAAGTATTTTAATTTTTTTGATTCTATGACTATGTTTTGAAATAAGTTTATTAATTGAAGCAATTGTCTAACATGTGAGTTTTCCAATTGGAAAGCCAGACATCTGAGAAAAAACCAAAAATTGATTTGGAAATTTCACATTGAAATATAAAAGAAAAACTACGAATTTTTGCCATTTCCCTTAATTTCTGGACAAAAAATTTTTTGCTCCTAAAGGACCAAATTGGAAACCGTGATTAGGGGTCCGCTACAAAATTAACACAACGAAGACAATATCCATCAAGAAATAACTTACCCGTTATTTTTATTTTCTTCTAAATAATAAGACATTTAATTTTTTTTTTTTTTTCAATATTAATTTTAATGAAAATTAAGTATTTTGAATGTTTCAACATTAATTTATATTGTATATTAAGTAATTGTAAATTAAAAGTGCATTTCGCTAATGCAATTAAAGACATATACTTTATATTGCGTTAAATTTCTGGCTGATTTCTTTGCTATTGATTTTTTTGTTTTTATATAACAAAATAATACATTTAATTGTTTTAATTTAATATACTTATAATGAATAAATATTATTTTTTTTTTATCATTATTATTAATTTTTTTTTATAATATTATAATATGATTTATATTCTACTACTACTACTACTACTAATACTTCTTCTGCTACTACTACCAATCAACACAAATCTTTTTCTATTTGTGGATACTTTTCAGTTTGCTGCATTTCAGCCTGTTTTATTGATGCACCCACATGCAATAACATTTCAATAAAACGATCAAACATTACTGCGATACGTCTGCATCCTTCAAATTTACTTATCAAATCGCTACATTTTTTAATTTCTATAATACTACCTTCTTTAATAATAACAAAAATATCACTGTACAAATTCTCGTTAAATTCTAAATTATAAACATTTACACATATTTCAATAATCTTATTATAAAAATCTGGATTAAAATTTGTAATACATTTTGGACAAGCAAATAATTGTAAGAGATTTGGAATTTTTCTTTCCAAAAAAATTTCACGAACTTTTTCAATTTCTTCTATATTCCTTGTAAAGTCTATTTTCACATCAATTTCATTGAACATACTGCTTTCAAGTTCTTGCGCGGTTGGGCTATTTAATTGTTCTGTCTTATGTGTTTTATTGGTATTTTTGGCTTTAACAAATATATTTTCAAGGCTTTTAGTGCTCGTTTCTTGAATCACTAAATTATCTGCTCTTTAAAGTGAATTTTTTGCTACTCTAATATATCTATTTAATGAACTTATAATGCGGTCACAACATTTTTTTACATATAAACAGTAATCAACAGCATGTAGTTCTGAAAGGGTTTTAAAATTTTGAGAAACCATATTGGTTCCAGTTATAGGAGAATCATTCCTAACTATGCATGTTTCTTGCACCTCCAAATCCGATGTGCATGCTGAAAATTAAGTATTTTAAATGTTTCGACATTAATTTATATTGTATATTAAGTAAATGTAAATTAAAAGTGCATTTCGCTAATGCAATTAAAGACATATACTTTATATTGCGTTAAATTTCTGGCTGATTTCTTTGCTATTGATTTTTTTGTTTTTATATAACAAAATAATACATTTAATTATTTTAATTTAATATATAATGAATAAATATTATTTTTTTTTTATCATTATTATTAATTTTTTTTATAATATTATAATATGATTTATATTCTACTACTACTACTACTAATACTTCTTCTGCTACTACTACCAATCAACACAAATCTTTTTCTATTTGTGGATACTTTTCAGTTTGCTGCATTTCAGCCTGTTTTATTGATGCACCCACATGCAATAACATTTCAATAAAACGATCAAACATTACTGCGATACGTCTGCATCCTTCAAATTTACTTATCAAATCGCTACATTTTTTAATTTCTATAATACTACCTTCTTTAATAATAACAAAAATATCACTGTACAAATTCTCGTTAAATTCTAAATTATAAACATTTACACATATTTCAATAATCTTATTATAAAAATCTGGATTAAAATTTGTAATACATTTTGGACAAGCAAATAATTGTAAGAGATTTGGAATTTTTCTTTCCAAAAAAATTTCACGAACTTTTTCAATTTCTTCTATATTCTTTGTAAAGTCTATTTTCACATCAATTTCATTGAACATACTGCTTTCAAGTTCTTGCGCGGTTGGGCTATTTAATTGTTCTGTCTTATGTGTTTTATTGATATTTTTGGCTTTAACAAATATATTTTCAAGGCTTTTAGTGCTCGTTTCTTGAATCACTAAATTATCTGCTCTTGAAAGTGAATATTTTGCTACTCTAATATATCTATTTAATGAACTTATAATGCGGTCACAACATTTTTTACATATAAACAGTAATCAACAGCATGTAGTTCTGAAAGGATTTTAAAATTTTGAGAAACCATATTGGTTCCAGTTATAGGAGAATCATTCCTAATTATGCATGTTTCTTGCACCTCCAAATCCAATGTGCATGCTGAAAATTAAGTATTTTAAATGTTTCAACATTAATTTATATTGTATATTAAGTAATTGTAAATTAAAAGTGCATTTCGCTAATGCAATTAAAGACATATACTTTATATTGCGTTAAATTTCTGGCTGATTTCTTTGCTATTGATTTTTTTGTTTTTATATAACAAAATAATACATTTAATTGTTTTAATTTAATATATAATGAATAAATATTATTTTTTTTTTTATCATTATTATTAATTTTTTTTTATAATATTATAATATGATTTATATTCTACTACTACTACTACTAATACTTCTTCTGCTACTACTACCAATCAACACAAATCTTTTTCTATTTGTGGATACTTTTCAGTTTGCTGCATTTCAGCCTGTTTTATTGATGCACCCACATGCAATACATTTCAATAAAACGATCAAACATTACTGCAATACGTCTGCATCCTTCAAATTTACTTATCAAATCGCTACATTTTTTAATTTCTATAATACTATCTTGTTTAATAATAACAAAAATATCACTGTACAAATTCTCGTTAAATTCTAAATTATAAACATTTACACATATTTCAATAATCTTATTATAAAAATCTGGATTAAAATTTGTAATACATTTTGGACAAGCAAATAATTGTAAGAGATTTGGAATTTTTCTTTCCAAAAAAATTTCACGAACTTTTTCAATTTCTTCTATATTCTTTGTAAAGTCTATTTTCACATCAATTTCATTGAACATACTGCTTTCAAGTTCTTGCGCGGTTGGGCTATTTAATTGTTCTGTCTTATGTGTTTTATTGATATTTTTGGCTTTAACAAATATATTTTCAAGGCTTTTAGTGCTCGTTTCTTGAATCACTAAATTATCTGCTCTTGAAAGTGAATATTTTGCTACTCTAATATATCTATTTAATGAACTTATAATGCGGTCACAACATTTTTTTACATATAAACAGTAGGGTGGGCCAAATTGTATGGACGAAATTTTATCGACCTCGGCTACCCCCCTATGTGAAAGTTCATTCGATTCTATGAATATTTGCCCAAGGAACTATACCTCTGCGTTCAACTTTAGTTCGGCGCATTTTTGATCGAAAATTTCACTTTTAACTAATTTTTTGTTTATTTTCATACAAAATTTTTTAAATTTTTATAAAATCAAAAGTAATGTCATTACATGATTTGGCTGGTATTCTGTCAGTAATCAATTAAATTGGGTTCTGTTTACATAAAAAGTTCACTTGATGGTGTGGAATTGATGCTATATATTTAAAAAAGTGATATGGGTCAAATAGCCGATTATTTTGACCGACATTCGAAATATACGATTCATATTTTTGGATGCATTTTTTCAAACAAAATACCAACCTAGGCTAAAAGTTCATTCAATTCCATGAACATTTGCCCAAGAAACCGTACCTCTACGTTCAACTTTAGTTCGGCGCATTTTCTATTGAAAATTTTACCTTCATTTTTGTGCTTAATTTTCAAAATACTTATAGAGCCAAAAGTAATATCATAATATGTTTTGGCTGGTATTCTGTCAGTAATAAATAAAATTGGGTTTTGTTTTTACGAAAAGTTTACTTGATAGCGTGGAATTGATTATATTTATTTAAAAAATTATATCGGTCATCCAACCGATTTCAAAATAAACGAGTTATATTTTTACATGGATTTTTTCGATCAATTTTTAAATATTTTCAAGGATTTATTTAAATATTAAAGCAATCCAAGTGCTGTGTGACATTTATTGTTTGAAATATAAATAAATATAACCGATTTATTATAAACGATTCATATTTTGTAATTGCTAGTCTCAAATGTATTCGTATAAGGAAAACAAATCTTTATTAAATGATTAATGGTCCATCAGCAAGAAGGTTTAATTTTGAAATTTAAGTTTCAAAACAATAGGGACCTATATTTATGTTTCCTCCTTTCTGTCGCTTTTAGATACGGACGCACGTGATATATTTGCCTATGCTAGCTAGTTCGGAAGTGGGAGGGGTTTTTGTATCTAAAACAACGATACAACTACTAAATTTAGATTCACGTGCTAAAAAAAAACTGAAACTAAATATAAAAAAAACATTGCGATACCGGAATTAAATACATACAGCTTTATTCTTTGTTGTCTAGAAGGATCAAGATGTTAACAGATCCTTGTGTCTATACCCACCCAACCTATGGACTTTTCATAAAAAAAACGGTTTGAAAAATCCCCTTTACCTAACCCCTACATCCGACTCAGAGATAAAAAAAAAATCAAATTTACTCCATGATCAAAAACATCTTTTTAATTAATTGAAATTAAAATTATAAGTTTACTCATTGCAACTAATCATTAACTAATAATTATTGCATTTAATACATTCCAAACGAAAACCATATGAAAATTTTTATCTAAAAAATATGCGATACATTTTACTCTAATTCTCAAAATGTTATGGTTTTTTTTTTTTTTTTTTTTCCTTACTATTACAATTTTAGTTCTTATTTTTTTTTTGTTTTTATTACCTTTTGTTTAAATTTCTCAAATTTGTTTCTTTTAAAAATTACAAAAACAAAATCTTCTTGTTATGCTTCTTCTTTACCTTACTGTTTTTTTTTTTTTTGTTTTTACATTCTCTCTTTAACATAACACAATGCTGTAAACTTAATGTTGTTTACATAAAAATATTTTTTTGAATACAGAAATAGAAATCTGTTATTATGCTACATACATATGTATGCACAAGTAAAGCTTAATTGAGAACCAGAGAGAATGCACAAACAAAAAAAAACTCACTGACCACGAATATTGCATGATATAAAAATTGCATGACTTACATTGACTGATCCATCGTCGAAAGGCCTCTCGAAGATGATGCTGTGAGAGAGTTTAAATGATGCATGTGTGGATGGTAAAATGATGGTAAGATAATAAAAATAATACAAGAAGTGTTAAAGGCTTAAGGCCATACTACAGAAAAATTTCTTCAGTATTTTTTCTTTTAAATTTTTAGATTACTAAATTTAGGAAATTTTTGTCTTTTTATTTTTAACTATGAATATACTAAAAAAACTATATGCTAGTAAATATCATTAATTTTAGTTTTTTTTTTTTTTCATAAGAAAAAAAAAATGGAGTTGTAATTAAATATTAGCTTAGAGCAAGAAAACGTATTACAATTAAATAGAAAAATACATTTTTTTTTTTCTTTAACAGCAAAGAAGAATGAAAAATCTTAAGCAAAATTCATTGCGTGAAAAAAAAAAAAATTAAGTTAAACTTAAGTTTAATTCAAATTCATCTAGGTTGAGAAAAATTAGTTTTTATGGTACACACAATACCCAAAAAAAAACATTATTTGGTGAATTCAAAAATAATAAAAGTTGTATGTCCTATCCTTGTAGAAAATCTTAGTTTGGGGTTTTTAAGTCCATAATTTTGCAGCACTTAAGTTCCTGAGATTACGGCAATGGAAATCCGAGTAGTTTTATGAAATTTTTCCGGGATTCTTTTCCTTTGTACGCCAGAAAAACGTGATTTCTTTCAGCAGTATATAAATACCCCTGAAAGTTAATTTTGTATATAAAAAAAACTTTAGGGTTTTTCTCTGAATAAAACGTATTTTTAATAAAAATTTTACCTTTTAAAAGGGGTATTCCAATAAATCAATTTTGAAGCCTGGAGCTTCTCAGCAACACAAAATGAACGACAGGCACCAATTGTAATGGTTTTTGGTGAACACGTTTATCGGTTCAAAAAAATAAAAGTTATTTCACTGCACTTTTTGGAGCAATTTTTTTATGCTTAAAAATTTGTATTTTCTTTTTATAACTTTATTGAAATTATCACTTCAATTTTAATGTAAAATTTTTCTTTTGTTAACATATATATGTCGCGAAACAAGAATGCTAAAAACTTTAGAAGAGCGGCACTTCTGTATTGCTTGGCAATTTTATACAAGTGATCTTGATCTTGTATTACAGCATTGCATTAGACCTTGGTATTTTTGCATTGCGATCATAGCGGGACCGCGATCGAATGTTAATACCGCAATTTATATAAAAAATTTGATTAACCCTGTAGTGGGTGGGAATAGTTTTTTTTTTAAGGTTGATCTTAAAAATCAACAAAACTTAGAAAAAGGAATGTAAATTAATCATAATGAAAAATGATCGTTACAAAAACAGATTTTTATGATAGTTTTTAAACTTGAAGAAAAATCAGAAGTTGTTTTAAATTATTTTCTAATATCTTTCGCATGAAATTTTCCAATACTTTTTCCATTCATATCACTTAACTCGTAATATACATTTCCAATCTTTTTAAGAACTTTAGCTTTAACAAACTTGTTATCCAATTTAGCGTTATAATGATCTGCAGCTTTACTTTGTGAAAAATTCCTACGAAAAACTACATCTCCGACATTAAAATTGATTATCCTAGATCTTAAATTGTATCTTTTCTCGTTTGTTTCATACGCTTTTCTAATATTTTCTTTGGCTTTCTCCCTGATCAATTCTAATTTCTCATCGTTATCAACATGTATTTTTGAGTCTTCTAATAAATTTAATTTTCGCAGCAAAGCATACGTTTTTCCATTGTTTAACATATTCTGTCCAAATAAAACAAAATATGGTGAAAATCCCGTCGATGCATGAACAGAACTACGCAAAGAGCAACTAATTGCTGAAAGTTTTGTATCCCAATCTTTTTGATCTGGTTTAATGTATGCACGAATCGCGGCGATCACAGAGCGGTTCACGCGTTCCGAGGCATTTGCCTGAGGCGAATAAAGAGCAGTAAAATTATGATATACACCATAATTGTCAAGAAAACTTTTAAATAAAGAAGACTTAAATTGTACACCGTTGTCAGTCGTTATTGATTCGGGAGTGCCAAAAATATGAAAAATCCTTTTTTCTAAAAATTCAATAATAATGTTTGCTGTGAACTTTTTTATAGGCTCAATAAAATGAAATTTTGACATGTGATCTAGCACTATGATCATCCCAATATTGCCGTTACTAGACCTTGGGTATGGTCCAAGCAAGTCTACATACAACTTTTGAAAAATTCTAACTGAAGGCATTTGGTTACCCATTGGAGGTCGAATAATTTTGTTTGGAGCTTTAGTTTGCTTGCAAACATCACAAGACGAAACATAATTTTTTATTTGCTTTGCCATTTTTGGCCAAAAATATACAGTTTTAAGACGTTTTAGAGTTTTTTCAATTCCACCATGTGCAGATAATGGATGATCATGTGCACGAAAAATTAACTCAGAAGTCAATTCGTCAGGAATCCAGAGTTTCCATGATAAATTTTCTTGAATTTCGTCTCCAGAAGCATATTCATTCCGTTTGTAAACAAACCCATCAACGACTTTCAAGTCAGGAAGCAAATTTTGTTTATCGGATATTCTTTGTACCAAACTAAGATATTTTTCAGATTTGAAATAAGGTGATTCTAGATCAATTTCTAACGAATTTTCAACATCATTGATGTTAATTTCAGCACAATCTGGAGAATGAACTCTCGAAAGTGAATCCGGTACTATATTTTGGGAACCTTTTCTGTGACGAATTGTAAAGCAAAAACCTTGGAGCTTCAAGGCCCATCTTGCCAGTCTGCCATGTAAGTCTGATTGGTTCATTAGCCATTTTAAAGAGGCATGATCCGTAATGACTTCAAAATCATGACCTTCTATGTAAGCTCTGAACTTTTTAATAGCTAAGACGGCAGCCAGACATTCTTGTTCGGACACAGTGTAATTACGCTGAGCCTGATTAAATTTTTGAGACATGTACGCAATTGGTACCTCACTTTCGTCATCTAGTTTTTGAACAAGAACGGCTCCGATACCATGCTGACTTGCGTCACATTGTATTGAAAATGGTTTTAAAAAGTTTGGACTATGTAAAACTGGAGTCGAAGCTAACATATTCTTTAAATCATTAAAAGAAGCTAAGCCATCTTCTGTCCAATCAAATGATTTTCGCTTTTGTAACATATCTGTTAAAGGAGCAGAAACCGACGCATAATTTTTAACAAATCTGCGGTACCAACCACAAACTCCCAAAAATCTACGCAGTTGACGAACTGTCTTTGGCAAGGGAAACTCTTGAATAGCTTTTACTTTTTCTGGATCAGTGCAAATTGTACCATGTCCGATAATGTGACCCAAATAGTGAACTTCTTTCATAAGAAATTTACTCTTTTCGACATTAAGGGTAAGGCCAGCTTTTCGTATACACAATGCAACTTCTTGCAAAACAAGGATGTGATCGTTAAAAGTTTCGGTGATTAAAAGCAAGTCATCCAAATATATGAATACTTGAGTGCGAAGATAAGCCGGTATAACTTTATCCATCAACCTTGACATGGTCTGTGGGGCGTTACAGAGCCCAAATGGCATTGTAACAAAATGGTATAATGGACGGTTAGGCACAGTGAAAGCGGTTTTATCCTTTGACGACTCATCTAATGGTATCTGCCAAAATGCGTCCTTCAAGTCTAGACTTGAAATATATTTGGCCTTGGGAAGACGACTAAGGATACCATCAATAAGTGGCAAAGGATAAGCGTCTTTTACAGTAACGCTATTCACTTTTCGGGCATCCAGACAAAGACGCACTTTACCTGGTTTAACCACGAGAGCTACAGGTGAAGACCACGAACTTTGTGACTCTTCAATCACTCCAAGAGATAACATGCGATCTACTTCTGCAAAGAGAAGTTTTTCAATTGCAGGTGATACTGCAAAATGTCTTTGCTTAATTGGTTTATTCTCTCCAACATCAATTGTGTGAGAAACTAAACTTGTGCGACCCAATCCTTCTTTAGAAAACGATGGGAACATAGAAATAGTAGCGTTGAGCTTTTCTTTCTCATAATGAGTTAATGAACACATTAGCGAATCATCATTTATTTCACTAATTGAAAAATTAGTTGAATCATTAAATTTATTGAAAAGGTCAGAGGCCAAGTTAAATTTTCGGACAAAGTCTACGCCAAGATATAAATTTTGACTAAGTGTTGGTATAATTAAGAATTCAATATTTTTGGATTGACCATTTAAAGTCACGATTCCAGAAACTTTACCGACAGCTGAGTGCTTAGTCCCATCTGCGGTTTTCAAATAAATTTTAAATTTTTTAAATGGAAATTTATTTTCAGCGATAAAATTTTTCGCGAAGTCTGCAGCTATACAGCTGGCACTTGCACCAGTGTCTATAAGACCACAAACTTTTTCACCAAATAATAAGACATTTGCATAAGGCCTTATATCATTAAAGGGTTTATCGGTAAAAATGGACGAACAGTATAGTTTTCTATTCACTAAAACGGATTTCCAAAATTTACGCAATCTGATAGTAGATCTTTTAGGAAGTTTTTGTTGAATTCCTTCAGCATTAAAAATTCTAAGTCGGGCTTTTTGATATTCTTGTAATCGTATATGGTATGGTTTGAAAGTCAGATTATTTTTACTATTTTCATAATTTAAAGTTTTTGTTAATGAGGTCTGAGCCGATGCCTCAAATGTTTTTGGTGTTTCATTTGAAATCACATTTGAGTTGCTTTCGAGTGCATCTCCCGTTTGAGTGCACTTTTCGCTACTAAGTTTTTTGAACCTGCACATTTCGGACACTGTGGTTTATAAATGTTGGCAGCGCCACAACCATAACAAAATATTTTGCGTTCAGCAATACAATCGTCGAAACGATGACCAGCTTTTTGGCAATTCCAGCAAGTAACAAATTTAGATACCTCTGAAATATCTAACAAATTATCATTGGACTCAATATTTTCATTTTCCAAGGACTGAGTTTCTAATTCAGAAATATGTTTTCTTGTTGAAAATACTCGTGCATTATTTGTACGATTTAACTCATCTTCAAGAATTTCACGCTTTTGAACAAAGTCACGTAGGCGTGCCACAGAATGAATTTGAAAATATAGAATTTCTTTGCGAACTTCTGGTCTGAGATTTCTTTTAAGTATCTCAACCAGAATACTTTCGGAAATAGGAACTTCAAGACGATCCGTCATTTGCATAATTTTATCATAATAAGTATCAAACTTTTCATTCGGTTTTTGTTTTGTATTTCGAATCAACTCGCGAATATCCATGTCATTCCGCCTATCACGAAATTGATTTCTCAATTCTGAACACAAAGTATTCCAATCAATACTAGGTGTACTTTCGTGATATCGCCAATACCATTCGATTGCTTTATCGACGAATAAAATGTGAATGTGGCTGCACAAAGCATTTAAATCACCACGTAGTGTTTGCATAGTTAATGCATGAATGCGATAAATAAATTTATCCACGGCAAGAGAATCTTCTTGACCGCTAAATCTTACATTCCATTTGGAAATAATATTTGAAATTTTCTCTGAGGACATATTATGATTGTTTCCATTTATCAATGGGGAAGCTACATGGTTGTTGTTACGCTCTTGAGCATTGCTAGGTTGTTGTGGAACGAAACGACTGTTTGAACTTAAAAGATTTGAAATTTGTTGTTGAGTCTCAGATACTATTTGAGACATTCGAGAACTAAAGCTCTCTAGAAGACGATTTTGTTGAGCAGTAACGACATTACTAATCATACTCTGAATTTCTGTTTCAGAGGGCAAATTTGGTTGAATAGGATCATTTGGATCATTTGCAGGTATATCCAGTAAGTTTTCAACCGAACGATAACCTGGTAATTCATCAGTCAGAGGCTCTGGCAATGACAATGCATTTAAGCGAGTGTTTGGTCTTGGTGGTCTAGCCGCAGCACCTTGGCTATGCGCCAAATTATCTGAATGGCTAGTGTTAAGACTAGTATTCAAATTTTTATTTTTGAAATGCACTTTATACGACTTCAACTTTGTAAGAATACTCGGTTTAAGGCATACTGGGCAAGAATGTGTTTCACGAATAACTCGTGTTATACAATCTTTGTGAAAGATGTGTCCACACGGTGGAGCTACAGTCACATCGGAAGGAATATAAGTTTTTGTACATACAGTACAAGACAAAGAAGAGTCTTCACTCATATTTAAAAAAAAAATTTATTTGTGTGCAATTAATACAAATTTTTATCTCTGGTCTTCAGTAGTAGGTTAAACGAAAGACACACAATAAGGTTGCTGTATGATTTTCTATTGTAAGACTAAAACAAATAATTCAATATTTAATCACCCCAAATAGAAAAATATTTAAATTAACAAAGCGGACGTTATGCTGGTTAAACAGACCGAAGCATAAACATATTTCCAATGCAATATTCTTTTAAAATCTTCTATCTTTAATGTTGACTCAAAATCATTGAATAGAGCACTCTATGAAAAATTTCCAAATACAAAAAGGACTGAATGAATCTTTATAAAATACTGGACTGGCATATGTAATCAATCACAAATCGTCAGTATTTCACAAGTATTTTATAAAAATATTACAATCTATGAACTAATTCATAAAAAAAAACAAACACTTAGGAAATGTTTTCTGATCAAAACTATTGAATCTAAAGAAAATTGGAAAAAAAATACTTAAAACGATTAGGTAGAAAAAGTTTGGATGGTAACCCAAAAACATAGGAAAATATTATCTTTGGCTTTACAACCAATTTTTCAAATCAACGAAGTTTAATCTTTTTTTTATTAATAATTTAATTTTATAAAAACCTAAGCTCTTGGGCCCCACGTTGGGCGCCATAAATTTTATGTAATTGCTAGTCTCAAATGTATTCGTATAAGGAAAACAAATCTTTATTAAATGATTAATGGTCCATCAGCAAGAAGGTTTAATTTTGAAATTTAAGTTTCAAAACAATAGGGACCTATATTTATGTTTCCTCCTTTCTGTCGCTTTTAGATACGGACGCACGTGATATATTTGCCTATGCTAGCTAGTTCGGAAGTGGGAGGGGTTTTTGTATCTAAAACAACGATACAACTACTAAATTTAGATTCACGTGCTAAAAAAAAACTGAAACTAAATATAAAAAAAACATTGCGATACCGGAATTAAATACATACAGCTTTATTCTTTGTTGTCTAGAAGGATCAAGATGTTAACAGATCCTTGTGTCTATACCCACCCAACCTATGGACTTTTCATAAAAAAAACGGTTTGAAAAATCCCCTTTACCTAACCCCTACATCCGACTCAGAGATAAAAAAAAAATCAAATTTACTCCATGATCAAAAACATCTTTTTAATTAATTGAAATTAAAATTATAAGTTTACTCATTGCAACTAATCATTAACTAATAATTATTGCATTTAATACATTCCAAACGAAAACCATATGAAAATTTTTATCTAAAAAATATGCGATACATTTTACTCTAATTCTCAAAATGTTATGGTTTTTTTTTTTTTTTTTCCCTTGCTATTACAATTTTAGTTCTTATTTTTTTTTTTTTTTTATTACCTTTTGTTTAAATTTCTCAAATTTGTTTCTTTTAAAAATTACAAAAACAAAATCTTCTTGTTATGCTTCTTCTTTACCTTACTGTTTTTTTTTTTTTTGTTTTTACATTCTCTCTTTAACATAACACAATGCTGTAAACTTAATGTTGTTTACATAAAAATATTTTTTTGAATACAGAAATAGAAATCTGTTATTATGCTACATACATATGTATGCACAAGTAAAGCTTAATTGAGAACCAGAGAGAATGCACAAACAAAAAAAAACTCACTGACCACGAATATTGCATGATATAAAAATTGCATGACTTACATTGACTGATCCATCGTCGAAAGGCCTCTCGAAGATGATGCTGTGAGAGAGTTTAAATGATGCATGTGTGGATGGTAAAATGATGGTAAGATAATAAAAATAATACAAGAAGTGTTAAAGGCTTAAGGCCATACTACAGAAAAATTTCTTCAGTATTTTTTCTTTTAAATTTTTAGATTACTAAATTTAGGAAATTTTTGTCTTTTTATTTTTAACTATGAATATACTAAAAAAACTATATGCTAGTAAATATCATTAATTTTAGTTTTTTTTTTTTTTCATAAGAAAAAAAAAATGGAGTTGTAATTAAATATTAGCTTAGAGCAAGAAAACGTATTACAATTAAATAGAAAAATACATTTTTTTTTTTCTTTAACAGCAAAGAAGAATGAAAAATCTTAAGCAAAATTCATTGCGTGAAAAAAAAAAAAATTAAGTTAAACTTAAGTTTAATTCAAATTCATCTAGGTTGAGAAAAATTAGTTTTTATGGTACACACAATACCCAAAAAAAAACATTATTTGGTGAATTCAAAAATAATAAAAGTTGTATGTCCTATCCTTGTAGAAAATCTTAGTTTGGGGTTTTTAAGTCCATAATTTTGCAGCACTTAAGTTCCTGAGATTACGGCAATGGAAATCCGAGTAGTTTTATGAAATTTTTCCGGGATTCTTTTCCTTTGTACGCCAGAAAAACGTGATTTCTTTCAGCAGTATATAAATACCCCTGAAAGTTAATTTTGTATATAAAAAAAACTTTAGGGTTTTTCTCTGAATAAAACGTATTTTTAACACTCAAATCCACATCATGGGTAAAATTTACCCATGCGAAGTTTGTTTTCGTAATAATTGGCTAAAAAACGATCAAAAAAACGAAGTAAGCGCATGCAAATTACCTCACTGTATTCTTCTTTTGTTGTGGGCTTTGTCGCAAGCGGTCGTCGTCGGTTCTTGGAGGTATAGCGTTTTAATTTTTTTTCCGGGTAAATTTTACCCATGTTGTGGACTTATGTAAGTTTTTTTTTTTTTCGTTTTGATTGAAAATAGTATAAAATGGCACGAAAAAGAGTAAAAAATGACGACAAAATAATAAAAATTTTGAAAAGAATTGAATTCTCATTATTTCAACCAAAGCTAAAAAGCAGATACCAAATGACACAACTTCGAAAAAGTTTGAAGGAGCTTATAATGAAAATTTTTCGTACTTTTAGTGCACTCTAAAAACAACCAATGTTGTACTGGAAAAACCTGTCAGATGTTTCTAATGTCCGGCAAAAAAAGACCAAAAACCTAAAAACGTTTGAATTTGGTGTAAAAAACCTTTTTGCTCTGAGCATAGGGATATGATTTGCAGTACATACACATCCTTATTTGTTTTATTTTTTGGTACTTTTTTATGATCTTGTATAAAAAATTTTGAAATGTTATTTAATTGAATTGATAATAATATAAAAATACTTTAATTTATTTATATAAAAAATGTAATTCCTTACAAAAAAAAAAATTATAATTTTTTTTTTTTTTTGTGTTTCAAAAAATTGCCAATGAATTTATGTAAAAATTATTTATTTTCAAAGTTTTCTTAAAATATTTGTAAAAACACCAGATATGGCTTATTTTCCTTTCAATTCGCCTTGGTATTAGATTGTTAAGGTAGAAATAACAAAGTTTCGTTAAAAATTTGGGATATTGACCAATACAGAATGTTTTTAAGATATGGGTAAAATTTACCCATGATGTGGACTTGTGTTGCTAAAAATATGTTGGGGAGATGAGGGTTAATAAAAATTTTACCTTTTAAAAGGGGTATTCCAATAAATCAATTTTGAAGCCTGGAGCTTCTCAGCAACACAAAATGAACGACAGGCACCAATTGTAATGGTTTTTGGTGAACACGTTTATCGGTTCAAAAAAATAAAAGTTATTTCACTGCACTTTTTGGAGCAATTTTTTTATGCTTAAAAATTTGTATTTTCTTTTTATAACTTTATTGAAATTATCACTTCAATTTTAATGTAAAATTTTTCTTTTGTTAACATATATATGTCGCGAAACAAGAATGCTAAAAACTTTAGAAGAGCGGCACTTCTGTATTGCTTGGCAATTTTATACAAGTGATCTTGATCTTGTATTACAGCATTGCATTAGACCTTGGTATTTTTGCATTGCGATCATAGCGGGACCGCGATCGAATGTTAATACCGCAATTTATATAAAAAATTTGATTAACCCTGTAGTGGGTGGGAATAGTTTTTTTTTTAAGGTTGATCTTAAAAATCAACAAAACTTAGAAAAAGGAATGTAAATTAATCATAATGAAAAATGATCGTTACAATTTTTACATGGATTTTTTCAATCGGAACACCAACCCAAGTGTTTTTGGATGCTAGGATGCCAAATCTGACACTCAATTTTTTCCAGGGCAACATGTGGTGGCAGTTTTAGGAAATAAATTAGCCGCTTTTTTTAATTTAACAGAACAATATACCAAAAATCCATGTAAAAATATGAATGTTTATAATAAATTTACATAATTTGACCGATATAATTTTTTGGAATAAATATAATCAATTCCACGCTATCAAGTAAACTTTTCGTAAAAACAAAACCCAATTTTATTGATAACTGACAGAATACCAGCCAAAACATATTATGATATTACTTTTGTCTCCATAAGAATTTTGAAAATTAAGCATAAAAATAAATATTAAACGCAAGGTAAAATTTTCAATCAAAAATGCGCCGAACTAAAGTTGAACGTAGAGGTATGGCTCCTTGTGCAAATATTCATAGAATTGAATGAACTTTCAGCCAAGGTTGGTGTTTTGTTTGAAAAAATGCATCCAAAAATATGAATCGTTTATTTTGAATGTCGGTCAAAATAATCGGCTATTTGACCCATATCACTTTTTTAAATATATAGCATCAATTCCACACCATCAAGTGAACTTTTTATGTAAACAGAACCCAATTTAATTGATTACTGACTGAATACCAGCCAAATCATGTAATGACATTACTTTTGATTTTATAAAAATTTAAAAAATTTTGTATGAAAATAAAAAAAAAAAATAGTAAAAAGTGAAATTTTCGATCAAAAATGCGCCGAACTAAAGTTGAACGCAGAGGTATAGTTCCTTGGGCAAATATTCATAGAATCGAATGAACTTTCACATAGGGGGGTAGCCGAGATCAGTTTTCAAATCGGCCCACCCTAATAAACAGTAATCAACAGCATGTAGTTCTGAAAGGATTTTAAAATTTTGAGAAACCATATTGGTTCCAGTTATAGGAGAATCATTCCTAACTATGCATGTTTCTTGCACCTCCAAATCCGATGTGCATGCTGCCGAGGCAGGTGGACTAACCACACTCTGGTGGTTATCACTTGGAGAGTTATTTTCCATCATTTTTGATCCATGCTTCATTGGTATAATCTTCTAGGCAACGCCCCACGCAGTAAGTTCAGTTACGGGCATTGTGGGTTTTCTTTCAAGGCGCAACGCTGTCGACGCTATGCCCTTCCACACCCTGGCTGGTCACCCGCTTTTAGTCGCTTCTTACGACAGGCATGCTTACCTCGGGCATATTCTGACCCCTTACCCGCAGGGGACATGTAGTTCTGAAAAATGAATTTAATTGTTTTAATTTAATATATCGACGGCTTATATTCAATATACTCTATCTACAAAAACACAATTTTTGAGGAGAGCAAAAAACTGTTTTATTCGCTATTTTTTATAGTGTTAATCAAACGAAGTACTACGATATTAATTAAAAAGAGCCACTAGATCCTTCAAATAAAAAAAATAAAAAAAAACCTTAGTTATTCGCCATACTTATTATAGCAGATAGAGGATATTGCAATTCAAATATAATATAAAATACGTGTTCAAACAAGCAGATAGAGCTTATTGCACAATAATAAAAACCAATTTTTTTATGAATTATTTATTAATAGATGGTTTTTAACAAAAGAAAACTCAAAATAGGTTAGGCGCCTGGCGGACTTGAGAATGCAAAATATGAGAACCGAAACCTGAGCTCAGATTATTATAGGTCCTTATTTTTTATAGCAGTTTATTTTGAACTTTGATCTGCTTATTATGAATCGCAACTTGGTTTTTTTTCCATCATGTTAAGATCCTGAGTTATCCTTGCTATATAGATCTAAGTAGGCCTCAAAACAGTGACTTTTGGACTTCTAAAAAAAGATAACTCAGAATTCTTACATGATAGAAAAAATCCTAGTTTAGATGCGAAATAAGGAAATCACAGTTAGTGATGAGCAAAATTAGTCTTGGTCTCGGTATTAGGCCAAGACGCTGATATCATTGCTAGACCAAGACTTCTGTGGCCTTGGTCTTGCTCAGGATTATGATCAAGACCAAGAATGCTTTGTCTTTCGAATTTATAGTTAATAGGTGTGTCACGCCCGTTTCAAGCATAAAATCATATCTCAATTCGAAATTTGGCATCTTTGAGAACAAGACTTAACAACCAAGACACAATATGCAAGAACAAGACCAAGACCAGGACTGCTATGACCTTGGTCTTGGTCTTGGTCTTGGTTTGCTCACCACTAATCCCAGTCCACCATTAACTGCTATAAAAAAACTAGGGAGCAAGACTATGGTAGACCTGGGCGGGGAGTAGGGAATAAAGACCCTTGCTCCTGGGTACATCTACTTTCTAGTAACTTGGGGTACTTTATATAAAAATCTGAGCTCAGATTTCAGTTCTCATGTTTTGCATTCACAAGTCCGTCTGGATACCGCTCTAATACCCAGTTTCTTTCGACTCGTATATACAATTGAGGAGTGGCCGTACCAAAGGGCCTAAGTACCATTTCGAGGCAAAAGTAATCTCATACATATTATGTGCCATAATAATCAGATATTTGACGGGTATAATTTTTTTAACAGAATGCCATCGAGTCAATTTTCGCGAAAACAGAAAACAATTATCAGTTCTTACAAAATGTCACCCGATTCATATTATAACACAACTTTTGCCTCGAAATGGTACCTAGGCCCTTTGGTGCGGACACTCCTCAATTGTAGTAATTTTCAAGTCAAGCTTAACCGATCACGCCCATTTTTGATCCCAGATAGCCTAGTAATATTGTTTTCATCTGTACAAAATTTCATGTGTCTAGCCTTATCTGTTTGTTTACAGAAGGGCCAATCACGACTCAGCAGGGCTATCAAGGTTCAACATACAGAACTGAAAAAATCAAGAAAATTTATTTTCGCCATTTGGAGCCGATTGACGACCGTTTGTCATGACCTTGTATATAACGGCCACCCAAAATAAATATAATAAAATTAAAAGTCTTTCTTTTTTTATATGTAGATAGAGGATATTGCATTTCACAAAATCGATTGCTGTAGATAGTGAATTTCTTTAAATGGAAAAAAGTAGCTCCGGAAGCAAATTTATCGTTAATATCATAGATGACATTTGACTCAATGAAGGGTTTACCATCAAAAACTAATTTTCGTGAAAATTGTAGATAGAGGGTATTGAAGATAAGCCGTCGATATAATGAATAAATATTAACTTATTTTGAATACATAAAAATTTCAGTTTCTGCAGTATGTATTCATCATAAATATTGCTTTTCGTAAGTAATGGTTTTTAATATTGTATTTTATAATTTCAATGGAAGTCACGCGTATTTCGTTGTATTATGCGTTTTGTATATATGATTTTGTGCTGATATTGTGGCAACATATGTAACTAAATAATTTACTACAATTATAATATTAAATTATCTATACTATTTATATAAAATTGCTTATATGAAAACCCTATGTAACGATTTGGTGCAAAATATACCGAACCGATTTTAATAATTTTTTTTTAAAACCTTCTACGTGTAATAACAAACGGGATTGTATACTTATTTTTTTGGTTTTTTATAAGATAAACCTTTCTTTTTTTAGTATGAAGTTGTTGAAAAAAAAAATTCAATGCTCGCATAAAAATGATCGTTTGCATTTCAGTCGCTATAGCTTGCTGCGCCATGAGTTATGTGTTGTTGTTGTCTTTTCCATCTCCTTCATTTACTGTTTTTTTTATTCTTGATGTTGTGTTGTTGATGAGAGCAAAAATTAGAGTGATTTCGTCAGTGATGCCAACTCAATATTTTCAATATTTTTGGACTTTTAACGATGTTTTACATGATTTTCAATATTTTTCAATTCTTTTTGACTTTGTTTCGATATTTTGGATGCTTTTCGAAACACTTGGACTTTGACCGATTTCTTCAATGTACATATTTCACTATTTTTCGAAACTTTTGATTTTGTTTCGATATATTAGATGTTTTTTTTTTATACTTTTACCGATTTCTTCAATGTGTTTCAATATTTACAAAACTTTTGGGCTTATACCGATACATAGGATGTTTTTCGATTTTTTTTTTTGTAATTTTACCGAAATTTTGGATGTTTTTCGATAAACTTTTGCCGATTTCTTCGATGTGTTTCAATATTTCGCAAAACTTTCGGACCTTTAGCGATATATAGGATGTTTTTCGACGTTTTTGGACTTTAACCGATATTTTGGATGTTTTTCTATAAACTTGGACTTTACCGGTTTTTTCGTTGTGTTTCAATATTTTCCGAAACTTTTGGACTCTTTTTCGATATATTGAATATTTTTCGATATTTGTATTTGGACTTTCACCGATTTCTTCAATGTTTTCCAATAATTTTGGACTTTTACTGATATTTTTTCGAAACTTTTGGACTTTTACCGATATTTTGGATGTTTTTCGTTACATTTGGGCTTTTACCTATACTTTAGATGCTCTTCTATACTTTTAGACTTTTGCCGATATTTTTGATGTTTTTCGATACATTTGGGCTTTTACCGATATTTTAGATGTTTTTCAATATTTTTCGAAACTTTCGGACATTTACCAATATTTTGGACGATTTTCCATAAACTTGAACTCTTACCGATTTCTTCAATGTATTTTTTAATATTTTGCGATACTTCTGTTTGTGGCACATTGTTTTAAAAAATAAAAAAAGTTTTCGTTATTAGCTTTTTTGTGCAATCTGGCTTTGTATTAAAACCCGTGCAACGCCGGGTAAAACAGCTAGTACATTTATAAATTGTGAGCTATAAAATAATAGCAGTTTTTTTTTGTATAAGTCTTACAGTTAAAACTAAGTATCAGACTTGGGGGTAATGCACTAAATTTTTAGTTCATTGAGTTTTCACTAATATTTAATGAATAGTTCGATAGTAAAACTTTTTCCACTACCACTAAATTTAATTAGAGATAGTGAAAATTTTCTCCATTAAATTTAGTGAAAGTGGAAATTTTTTCACTATCAAAAAATTCATTTGATGGTAATGAAAAATTTTTCACTATCAAACCATTCATTAAATGATAGTGGAAAATTTTTCACTATCATTAAAATTTAATGAAAATATCCAATAACAATTGCACTAAATTCAGTTATAGTGAAAATTTGTTTCATTGAATTTAATGAAACTTCAATGAAAATTTTCACTAATGTTTCATTAAATTTAATGAAACAAATTTTCACCATCACTAAATTTAATGAAGCTTTCAATGAAACTTCTAAAGAAAATTTTCATTAAAGTTTCATTAAATTCAATGAAACAAATTTTCACTATCAATAAATTTCATGAAGCTTTTAATGAAACTTTTATTAGTATTTTGCATTAAAATTGTCATTAAATTTATTGAACCAAAATATTAGAGTATGAGAGAATCGTATCAGTTTGAAGGAAGATTCGTTAAAGTCAAATACAAACATGACTTTCAGTTTTATACTATTACTCCGCGACAAAAAGAGCGAAATATTTGTTGAACTGTTACAAAGTACATGATGGCTTTTAACATAACTAGTCTTTCAAAATATTCATGTGAATTGATTTGTCTTCGGGGTGCGTTAACCATGCCTACAAAGGAAAATAATCTTACCTCCTTCGGGAATCATTTTTAATCATCGCAACGCGTTGCTTGTATACCACCAGAAAATAGTATAATAGGGAAGAAATTAGAGTCATAGATCAAAACAAAATTTGGAAGACTTATTACGACCCTAAAGCTTTATTTGTTTGAGCACTTCCAGTGATTATTCCTTCACAATGATTTTTTTTTTGTATCAAAATTCCTCCTTTCGTAGAGCATAAAAATCTTACTTTCCGATTCAACAAAGTTTAAAAACGAGTCGTTAGACGCAATTTCTATCTCTTTACGCAAGGTATTCGGACAAAAAGGAGATGCATGACGAACAAACATTTGCTTGAATTTTTCTACATACATTTTTGGAGCGCTTCTTGAAGCTGAGGAACAAATTTCATTTTGATATTTGGACAGGATTTAGTCGCAACAATTGTATTTTTATCATGCAAAATTACCAAGACCAAGACCTAGAACGTTTAGTGAACATTAATTTCATTGAATTTATTGAAACATTAGTGAAAATGTTCATTAAAGTTCCATTAAATTTAGTGATAGTGAAAATTTATTTCTTTGGATTTAGTGAAACTTTAATGAAAATTTTCACTAATTTTTCAATAAATTTAATGAAAGTGAAAATGTTTCATTAAATTTATTGCAACATTTATTGAAAATTTTCATTAAATTCAATAAAATATATTTTCACTTTCAACAGATTTAGTGATAATGGAAATTTTCCATTACCACTAAATCAGTTATTTGATAGTGAATGAAATTTCACTATCACTAAATTTAGTGGATTATTTATTGAAAATTGTTAACTAAATTTAGTGATAATGAAAATTTTTTTCATTACCACTTAATGAATCTTTTGATAGTGAAAGATTTTTCACTAACACTAAATAAATTTCTTGATAGTGAATATTTTTTCACTAGCATTAAGTTTAGTGAAGAATAAAATTTAATGCAAAACTCCCGAGTCTGCTAAGTATCTTAAAATTCATTTATCGAAATAGGTTCCAAATTAATATTATGGCAGTAGTAGTTCTAAATAAATTAATAAAAATTATAAAATGTAAATTGTTTTTTTTTTTAATCAAAGTGAGCACTGTATTTTTTATACAAATGTATTCCTTTTTTAAAACTCTAAAACTAAAGTTTTAATTAATTTTCAGTTTGAAATCATAGTTCGCCGTGATAAGAGTATCTTGATTTTTTATCTGAATTTTCAAATAATTTTAAATTAAATTTTTATAATTTTATTATAAATTGCCATATTTATTTGCATTTATTATATATTGTAGTAGTGTTTATCTTAAAGCACACACAATTTTACAAGCAATACCGGTTATATTTATATATTTTTCATAAAATACAACACCAAAATTAAGCGTTCTCGAGGTCATGTTGATGCGACTTTTGCTCGCGTTAACAAAATGACGAAAAAGAATCAATCAAATACTACTAGTTTAAATACAGCAAATTCAAATAATTATTTTTCTCCACTTCAAACCGTGGATGAAGAGCAATCTAATGATGAAATCGTAGTGGATAAGTCAACTTCAGAACACATTCCTCCAATAACTATATTGAAAATTAAAATTGATGAAATACATGCGCTCTGCAAATCCAACAATATTATTAACTATGCCATCAGGAAAATTTCTATTGGCCTTAAATTATTTGTTCAATCGAAATCAGATTTTGATTCAATTTGTAATGCACTTGAAAACAAGTATGAGTTTTTCACTTATGCTACAAAGAATGAAAAGCCATACAAAGCATTGTTGTTTGGTTTAGATAAAACAGACCCAAACATAATTAAAAAGCAGCTTATTGATATGGGTCTTAAATGCTTAGATGTTAAACCTATATACAAAGGAGATGCAAATAGATCTCAATATATTATATTCATTGTGTATTTTCAACGACAATCAATTACCATCAAGGAACTCCGACAATATCACTCCGTAATTGGTTACGTCAAAGTTAGATGGGAATTTCAACGACCTAATAAATCACAAATTACACAATGCTATAACTGCCAAATGTTTGGTCATGGCTCCAGTCGCTGTAGAGTAAAAACTTTTTGTGCAAACTGTGCTGGAAATCATAAGACATCAGAATGTACTGCAACAATTGAAAAATGTGCAAATTGCAATGGACCACATAAATCTTTTTCCGATCAGTGCCCTAGTAAGAAAAACTATTTACAAGTGAGACAACGTTTACAACCAATTCAAAGACGATCTGTGAATATTAGCAGCAGCGGTTTTTCAAACAATGATTACAACAACAACTTTCCCAATACTTTACGTCAAAATGGACCAACATCAACTACCTGGCAAGCAGCAACAAGCAGAAATAATTATAATAATAATGCCTCCAACGAACTATTTTCTCTTCAAGAAATCAGAAACTTAACTTTTGAATTAATCTCTAATTTAAGACAATGTAAGAACAAAGCTGATCAATTTGAGGTTATCACGAGCCTAGCATGCAAGTTTTTATCGTAATGGATAGGTATTTTAATATTATAACTTGGAATGCTAGAGGCATTCGTAATAAGGGACAGGAATTATTTCATTGTTTAGTATCCAATAATATTGATATATGCTTAGTATCAGAAACATGGTTGAAACCTGATATTTCTATAAGACACAATGAATTTTATATATATAGAAATGATAGAATATGCTCTAGAGGAGGGGGTGTCGCTATTATCATTAAGAAAAATATTCCTCATCAACTTCTTCCAATAAGTAATACCAATCTAATAGAAAATATTGGTATAAAATTATTTACCAACTCTAATTATGTACATTTGTATGCATGCTACTTTCCTGGTGGTGCAGCAAGTAGAGATAGAAATAGGAAAAGATTATTTTCCAATGATGTATTTAAACTAACTAGAGACAATAGGTACATTTTAGGTGGTGATTTTAATTGTAGACATCAAACTTGGGGCTGTATGAGAGCAAATTGTTGGGGTAATATTTTATATGAAAAACAAGAATCATATAACTTTAAAATTATACATCCGAGTGATTATACTTATATACCAACTAATGCTAATAGACAAGGTTCAACTTTAGACTTATTTTTGTCTAACATTACTGACTCATCTTTAGATGCTATGGTTATTAATGACCTAAGTTCAGATCATTTACCTGTTAAAATTACTTTACATAATTTTTTCAATAGACTTCAATTTCTTAAATATGATTTCAATAATGCTAATTGGCGCAATTATGGTATATATATAAACAGACACTTGACTTTACCTGACATTAATAATATTACAAATAGTGAACATATAGATGCAATTTTAAATGATTTCAAAAATGTTATGAATGAAGCTATTACATGTAGTGTACCAAAAAAATACCCACCGTCAGCATATAAGCCTTTACCTCATTATGTTAAATGTTTAATTCAACGAAGAAATTCCTATAGGCGATCCTGGCAACGTTATTCCTGCATTGATGATTATTATGAGATGAAAATTTTAAACCTTAGAATTCGTGAAGAAATCGATAAATTTAGGAACAACTCTTGGAATAAATTACTATCTTCGCTTGAAAAAGGCTCTGCTCCTTTTTGGAATCTTACCAAAATTTTAAGGAAGAAATCAAAAACTATTCCAATCTTAACGTATAATGGTTCTAGCTTTTCTTCAAATCAAGAAAAATGTGAGTTATTGGCTCAATCATTTGCTTCAAATTATTCGATTTCTTCCAATCTTAGTGACATTGCTACAACTACTCAGGTAATCAACACTCTTGAAAACTTTCGAACATTAAACATAAATGAAAATTTTCAATGTTCTACTAATATTTCAGAAGTTAAAGCCATTTGCCAAAACTTAAAAAATAAAAAGTCACCAGGAATTGATGGAATAAACAATAGATGTCTTAAAGCCCTTCCCAAGAAAGGATTTAATTTCTTAACAATTTTTATCAATGCTTGTCTAAATCTCTGTTACTTCCCTCAAGATTTTAAGCAATCTAAGGTAATTTCAATTCATAAGCCAAATAAATCACCAAATTGTCCTCTATCATATCGACCTATTAGCTTATTGTCATCAATTAGTAAAATACTCGAAAAAGTCATTAAAAAAAAGCTAACGGACTTTATTGAAATTAATAGCATATTTCCCCCACATCAATTTGGTTTCCGTCGAGAGCACAACACAATACAACCACTAATCAGAATCAGAAATATAGTTCATTCAAACTTTTCTGAACAAAAATCAACTGGTATGGTCTTACTTGATGTCAAAGCTGCTTTCGATTCTGTATGGCATGACGGCCTTATTTTTAAAATGATACAATTTAACTTTCCACAAAAACTTATAAGAATAATTCAAAATTTTCTTTCTTCCCGGACATTTAAAGTACACATTGGATCATACAGCTCTAATTTAACTCCAATTACCGCTGGCTGCCCTCAAGGTTCATGCTTATCACCAATCCTTTATAATATTTACACTGCCGATTTTCCTAATTTAAACTACTGTACTTTATCTATATTTGCTGACGACACAGCAGTGCTTTGTTCAGATATTTTGGCTGCTGATATAATTACCAAACTTCAATTAGCATTATCTGAAATTATAAGATATTTCAATAAATGGAAAATTATGTTAAATAATGATAAAACTCAGGCAATATATTTTACACGAAAACGAAAACCAGAATTTATACCACAATATAACATTATTTTTAATAATATTCCTATAACATGGACACAAAAAGTTAAATATTTAGGTGTTATTCTTGATCCTAAAATGAAATTTAATGAACATATTCCTTATGTTGTAAATAAAATAAATATACTAATTAGACTTCTTTCTCCTTTTATCAATAGGAAATCTAGCCTTACTATTAGCAACAAAAAATTAATTTTAAAATCTATTTTTCACTCAGTTATGTTGTATGCAGCACCAGTTTGGGCAACTAGTTCTAATTGCCATCTAAAAAAACTACAAGTTTCCCAAAATAAACTACTTAAATTAATTTATAATTTACCATGGTTCTACTCTACAAATAGATTACATGCTTTGGCAGATATAGAAAAAATAACTGATAGAATTAAAAAGCTTACACAAAATTTTAATATCAGGTGTTTATATTCTGATTATAGCCATATTAGTGAGCTCGTGCCTTCAGAAGATTTCACTAACTAGTTGATTAGGTTATTTTTTATTTTTTTTTATAAAAAGTCAAATAGGTTTTTTGAAATGTTTTACCTCCACTTTTATAATATTATATTTATTCAAATATTTGTATGTACAAATTAATTATTAAGTAGAGAAAGAATAATTCTTGAACTCTTTGAATTATTATTATATGTATAAACCATTTGTAATGTTATATTAATAAATTAAATCAAATTAATTAAATTAATTAATTAATTTAAGTATGCATTTATAAATGGCGCACTGAATAGTTAAAATAATTTTTTACTTTTTTTACAGACAAAATTAAGTTCATATTATGTATTTGAAACAGTCTATTAATACAACTATACGCAGTTCTATTACAAAAAAAGCCTGGCTTTCATATTTTAAAAGTTAAAAAAGAAAAATAATACAATATTTTAGCTAATTTGTTTGCTTTAGAGAATCAAATCGTTTCTTTTAGGTGACCTTAGTTCCGCGTGATTTTTGTCTTTTTTCTTTTTAATACATTAAGGTCCTTTTGTTTTTATGACATTTACAGGTAATTTATTTGTATTTCGTTAAAGGATAAAATTCTGTTATACCCTTAGTTTTACTTTTTTTGTATTTTAAAATTTTACTACCCAAGATTCAACCATATGATTGTCTTGGTATATTTATACATTTTTGTTAAATAAAACTACCTTAAAGTAAATGCATATGAAGCACTCCATGCCAAGTGTACCAGGTTTAAATTTTTTTTTCTCCGATTTTGCTCAAATTTGGCAATATGGTATGTATATGGTAGTCATTTTCATGAAAAGGGTGTTTTTTCAAAAATTTATAGCTTACACTAAAGTGTGCAAATTGATAAATCTAAGTTGCTGGTCCTATTCATTTTGAAGTGTTCTTTTTATAAAAAAATATTTTTTTCACCAAAATTTTTTACATTTAAAAATACTTTTGATTTTTTTTTTAAAAAAGCCCCCTTCGATTTTTTTTAGAAGTACTTTAAATTAAAGCATAATTTATAAGCTTAAAAATGATGTATGACTCAATATGGGATTCGGACGCTAAATAGGGGTTTTTGGCTTTTGAACGCCTGCGGAAGGCGAAGGGGGCTTTTTTTAAAAAAAATTCAAAAGTATTTTTAAGTGAAAAAAATTTTTTTTCACCAAAATTTTTTTCACCAAAATTTTTTTCACCAAGAAATATTTTTTTATAAAAAGAACACTTCAAAATGAATAGGACGAGTAACTTAGATTTATCAATTTGCAAACTTTAGTGTAAGCTATAAATTTTTCAAAAAACACCCTTTTCATGAAAATGACTAAAAACGCCAACTTCAACACCTTGTATTTTAACAAAAAATGGTACTAGGTCCAAATCCTCCCGGATTGTTGTTCTTGCACACCGGATCTACCATATTGCCAAATTTGAGCAAAATCGGAGAAAAAAAATTTAAACCTGGTACACTTGGCATGGAGTGCTTCATATATTTTTTTTGGAACTTTTGAGGTACACATTTTTTTTCAAATATTGTCTTTTTTTTTTAAACGAAATCAATTTTTTTTTTGTTCTCTTGGCGATTAAAAAGCCTTAAATCTTACACATTACAAAATTTAGCTTCGAAATAGTCATTGAACTAAATAAACTCTTGTTAAGCCATTGTACTTTTTTCTTTTTCTTAGCTTATCTAGTAACGTTAAATGTAAATGAGTTTTTCTGCGAAATATTGAACAATTAGAAAATACAGATTTTACACTTGTTTTATATTAATTATCCAAACTTATACATGGGTATGTGTTTCTACAATAAATTATACTTATACAATTAAGTAGATTTTCCTTTCTGCAGTTTTGCTTGGAAAAGTTTTTTGCATTGGCAATTATTGTGTGAAATCGAGGCTGCTTTCCAATTATGGAATAATTTTAAGCTTTTATAATGTTTAGGAACGTGTGCAATATATTTTATTCCAATTTTTTTGTTGTTTTGAACAGATAATGATTTACATTAACTAGCTACCAACAAATCACGTGTCAAGTGGTTTTGTGGTGTGAGCTGACTGTTCTATGTTTTTGAGTAAAAACACTAACATTACAAAAACAAGGCATAGGTAAAAAAACCAAAAAATTGTTGGTAGGTTGGTTTTCGCTTTGCAAGAAAAGTATAATATCAACGACATACAAACAGCGGGGCTATGATTAACAGGGGAAAAGACAAAAAATTAGAACTTTGCATATGCATAAAGCATGCTTGGTCGAGTTCTTGGTTTGTAGTTAAATTCGACTGAAGATCCCATATGGTTAGGGGCTGGTCATAAACTCCGTGACGCTTCTAGGAGGGGGAGGGGGCTCGAGCTAGCGTCACTTTTTGTCACAGGGGGGAGTGGGAGAGTTCCAGCAAGCGTCACGAGACGGCGTTTAAAATAACCTATTTTTCAGAAGAAAAAATTTAAAAATTAAACTTAAGTTATTCAAAGACATAAGAACATCTGATTTTCTTAATTTTTTACGATTTGATTGTCAGAGAAGTGTCGCTATTTGATTAAAAAGGCCGTTTTGACTCTACGAACTACAAATCAACAATCGCAATATTTTAAATAAATAAATGTACAAAATATACAAATGAGAATGTTAGTGTATATAAAGAGAAATTTGAACTTGTGTTTAATGTAACTCAATCATTTCTCTAAATTTTTATGAAAGCACTGAGTTGTGACAGTTTTGAGAAATTTAAAAAAAAAGTAAAATTTAAATTTTGTTGAAGAAATTGGTTTAAGGGGTTAATGAGAATTAATTTGTAAGTTTTGCAAAATTTAGCTTCATTGGTTTAGGCTTTGCCTTGATCCTTTGTCCGAGCATACATTTTTTTATTGAAAATTTTATAAAAAAAATTGAATTCTTTCCTTTTTAATTTACGTCAGTTATTAGAAAGTGAACGAATGATAAATTTTTAAACAGTGTTCATAACTTCATTTTGTTAGCTTTTTCATAGTTAAGTTTAATTTAATGGAACTCCATTTAATATACTTAATTGAAAACGAGGCCTAAAAATAAGAACCCTACATGAGTTCCGCGTGACGTTTTCTCAAATTTCGGTGCAACTGAAAAGAATTTTTTAAATATGATTTTTAACTGCTTCGTCTATATTCCGCGTACTCTTCCACAGTATACATAGTTCAATTTGATGCAACCCCATCAATTTAGTTGGAATAGAGGCTTCATCAATTGGGGTTGAATTAAACTACGAAAAAAAAACTAACTTTAATGATTGATTACCCACTGACTTTAAATTACAATATTAAAAATATTAGTTTTGTAATTGTTTAAACCGATTATTTTACCGGAGTACTTTGTAGAATTAAATTAGAAGATAATGTTCGTCTTTTCAATGTCGCGTAACAACTGAAACTACTTTATTCTTTTTGTTTCTTTTATGTTTTTGACAGGTCAGCTAATTCAGTGCTGCCATGTCGATAATTTACATCTTAAGGTAAGTACACATAAGGTAAGTATGAAAGTAACATCAATGAAAGTTTGAATGAAAGTAAGTATGACTAAAGGTAAGTATGAATTAAAAAGTAAGTATTCTTAAATAGTATTTAGTAAACAATTATTGTAGTTAAATTTAAAGTAGTAATTTCAATTTTAATGTAGTTTTAAGTAAAAGAAAAAGGTATTTAGAAATAACAAATCGTGACAATTTCAAGTCATTTTTAGAATCAAATTAATAGATTTAATTTCAAGTTTTCCGTAAGTTAATTTAAAATATGATTCTATATATTTATGAATTGCTCCGACAGTAATTTTTGGTACAAAAATAATGGTTAACAATTTATAACACACTTTCAGTGTTAACTGAGGAGTATTTTGAAAATATAAATTGGTATTCTTTAGAATCGTTAAACCGTCAGTTTAATGATTGTAGCTTATGGAGGAAATTTTACCAGAAAAGCAGTCATTAACATAATAATATAACAACTCAAAGATCAAAATTCAATACCCGTCTAAAAAAAAATAACAAAACTACTGCAACTATATCGACCCTTAACCACCAAAAAGACTTTACCGTCAAAAAACAAATTTTACAGTAGAACCTTTTTTTGAATTTTCTTTGCGTGCATTGTAGTGCCAGAGTCAAAATTGCTTTCGCTATAACTTCGTGATGGTACTTTTTACAGTTATGAAATTTGAGGGAAAGATGCTATGGATGCGAGTTAAGCCTTTTTGGCGGTTAGGGCTCGATACATTAATATGAATATAAATAGAAACTTATAATGAGAATTTATTTTTTACTGGTATTTAGCATTGTACGTAAAAATACGTGCATATCAGTGTGATACGTGTATAAGCATTAAAAAAAAAAAATATGGATAGGGGAGGGAGGGTTTCGCTTACCGTCACATGACACTAGGGGGGTCTGGTCCAGCGTCACTTTTTGTCACATAGGGGGCCAGGGGTTCATTTTAACGAATTTTAGCGTCACGAAGTTTATGGATAGCCCCTTATGGGTGAAACGTATCGAAAACCAACCTACCAACAATTTTTTGGTTTTTTTACCTATGCATTTGCCTTGTTTTTGTAATGTTGGTGTTTTTACTCAAAAACATAGAACAGTAAGCCCACACCACAAAACCACTTGACACGTGATTTGTTGGTAGCTAATTAATATTTTATTCCAATTTTTTGAATGAGAATTTGTAATTTGTAAGTTCGAATATTAATGTTTGATGTAAACTAAATTGCTATGAATAACCTTAATTGTAATTTATTTAAGAAATAATACACTATATTTTTAACAACTTAAGCTTTATCGTATTAACTATGTGATATATTTCTCTTAATCCATGAAGGTGGTACTATAATTTATAAGATTATATTAAGAATCTTGTTGTATCAGTTTGACATTACTTTAATAAATCAAATCAAAAAAATTTATAAAATTTTCGAAGATCTATCAACGGAAGATCAGCATAAAATAATTTTAAATTAAAATTGGCAAAATAAAATATTGAAGAGTGTCAACCCACAGTACTTTCGCTATACATTAACAATTTCACCAATTGCCTTACAAGCTCACTTGTTGCTTTGTCAGTTTCAGACTTCATTGCAAATGATATCTTTATGATTTATGTTCACTTAATACAATGGTTTTTTCTTTGAGACATTTTCCAAAACTTTCCAAGAAGCTATTTTGTTGGAAATTTTAAAAACTTTATTTTTCTCAAATAACCAAGTACATTATATATTAGATGTTCAAAATCATTTATAATGAACACTTGATGATTGTCAATTGTGACGTAAGTTTCTTTATTGCAATCATTATTTTTATTTCGTTGTTTTAACGTTTTTATTGCCTTCTGATATGCTCCTGCTCGATCACATACTAAAGCTATTAATTCCAGTTTATGATGAAATGCGGATTGAACAACGAATTCGAACATTTCTGTGATTTCCTCTGAATTAAGTGTTTTATTATTTAAATGGTAGTTTTGTATTCGACTCCACTTTTTCTTGATTCCACTGATTTTAACAACACATACATTGTTTGCCAGGTTCAGTTCCTGTTCCTTCGACCATATTTCTACAATACCTTCTGTACGTTTAATCGAAGCATTGTAATATAGTCCTTCTCTCAATGGACTTTCGGCAAATTCGATCTTGCAAATTTTGCTATATCCTTTTGCAGCAAGAAATTTTTCTTTCCACAGCTCGACCACAGCAGCATCTAGCTGCTGCTCAAAACATGTATGCGGCTCAACAGCACACGGTGCTCTTAAACAGTCGATAGGTTTTTTGGCTATGTGGAGAAAATCTGTGAATGGGGTTTCATTTGTATTAGTTTAGTGGTCTGAAAAATGCAAACACCGAAATCGTAGCTGATCATTCCCGCGAAATATCGCAAAAATACATATCCCATATAAAAAAAAAAAAAATCGAAAAAAACGCAACAAACATATATAAAAATAGTTATATTTGCAATGCTTAATCTGAATCCGGCCTTAAAATTGCTATATCTCTTACGGTTTTTGAAATATCTTAGCCTAAACAAGGAAAAAATACCGTTTTTGCTATATTTTTAAGCTATATAACTAGAATATAGAACATTCATACGCGAAATTCGATACATTATCTGAAAGCTCCAGTCTTTTTCTTTAAAACCACATTTGAATTATATCAATAGCTTAATTTTTCTCTGAAATATCGTAGACTGAAATAATGAAAAAACATGTTTTTTGCACTTTTTTAACTTTTTAGGTTAGGATATCTCCGAGAAAAATAAAGATATCGACATTATTTGAGTTAGGTTTAGAAGATTGATTAGAGCTTTCCATTTCTGCATCAGAATTTACGGATATACATCCTATTATATAGCTCCAAAACACAGCAATAAAACATAGCATCGGCTTTTTTTCCTTGTTTAGGGTAAGATATCTCAAAAACCGTATGAGATACAGCAATTCTAAGGCCGGATTTGGATTTAGCATTGCAAAATACATTAAATATAACAATTTTTATATATGTTTGTTGCGTTTTTTTTCGATTTTTTTTTTTTTATTTTATATGGGATATGTATTTTTGCGATATTTCGCGGAGATGATCAGCTACGATTTCGGTGTTTGCATTTTTCAGACCATAAACTAATACAAATGAAACCCCATTCACAGATTTTCTCCACATAGCCAAAAAACCTATCGACTGTTTAAGAGCACCGTGAGCAGCAACTAGCTGCTGCTCAAAATGTTCATGCACTTCAAGCAGAGCGGCTATTATATGTTAAAAGTGAACTAGATCAAGCACAGCATAAAAATCTCGTCATTTTAATGGAAATCATTGACTTAGATGGAGACGAAATTGATCAAGAGATGAATAAAGCCTTTTTGGCGGTTAGGGCTCGATACATTAATATGAATATAAATAGAAACTTATATTGAGAATTTATTTTTTACTGATATTTAGCATTGTACGTAAAAATACGTGCATATCAGTGTGATACGTGTACAAGCATTACAAAAAAAAAAAAAATATGGATAGGGGAGGGAGGGTTTCGCTTACCGTCACACGACACTAGGGGGGTCTGGTCCAGCGTCACTTTTTGTCACATAGGGGGGCAGGGGTTCATTTTAACGAATTTTAGCGTCACGAAGTTTATGGACAGCCCCTTATGGATGAAACGTATCGAAAACCAACCTACCAAAAATTTTTTGGTTTTTTACCTATGCATTTTGCCTTGTTTTTGTAATGTTGGTGTTTTTACTCAAAAACATAGAACAGTAAGCTCACACCACAAAACCACTTGACACGTGATTTGTTGGTAGCTAGTTAATATTTTATTCCAATTTTTTGAATGAGAAAATTTATAAAATTTTCGAAGATCTATCAAAGGAAGATCAGCATAAAATAATTTTAAATTAAAATTGGCAAAGTAAAATATTGAAGAGTGTTAACCCTCAGTACTTTCGCTATACATTAACAATTTCATCAATTGCCTTACAAGCTCACTTGTTGCTTTGTCAGTTTCAGACTTCATTGCAAATGATGTCTTTATGATTTATGTTCACTTTACACAATGGTTTTTTCTTTGAGACATTTTCCAAAACTTTCCAAGAAGCTATTTTGTTGGAAATTTTAAAAACTTTATTTTTCTCAAATAACCAAGTACATTATATATTAAATGTTCAAAATCATTTATAATGAACACTTGATGATTGTCAATTGTGACGTAAGTTTCTTTATTGCAATCATTATTTTTATTTCGTTGTTTTAACGTTTTTATTGCCTTCTGATATGCTCCTGCTCGATCACATACTAAAGCTATTAATTCCAGTTTATGATGAAATGCGGATTGAACAACGAATTCGAACATTTCTGTGATTTCCTCTGAATTAAGTGTTTTATTATTTAAATGGTAGTTTTGTATTCGACTCCACTTTTTCTTGATTCCACTGATTTTAACAACACATACATTGTTTGCCAGGTTCAGTTCCTGTTCCTTCGACAATATTTCTACAATACCTTCTGTACGTTTAATCGAAGCATTGTAATATAGTCCTTCTCTCAATGGACTTTCGGCAAATTCGATCTTGCAAATTTTGCTATATCCTTTTGCAGCAAGAAATTTTTCTTTCCACAGCTCGACCACAGCAGCATCTAGCTGCTGCTCAAAACATGTATGCAGCTCAACCACAGCAGTCACAGGCTGCTGGACAACATGAATTTGCGGCTCAACAGCACACGGTGCTCTTAAACAGTCGATAGGTTTTTTGGCTATGTGGAGAAAATCTGTGAATGGGGTTTCATTTGTATTAGTTTAGTGGTCTGAAAAATGCAAACACCGAAATCGTAGCTGATCATTCCCGCGAAATATCGCAAAAATACATATCCCATATAAAAAAAAAAAAAATCGAAAAAAACGCAACAAACATATATAAAAATAGTTATATTTGCAATGCTTAATCTGAATCCGGCCTTAAAATTGCTATATCTCTTACGGTTTTTGAAATATCTTAGCCTAAACAAGGAAAAAATACCGTTTTTGCTATATTTTTAAGCTATATAACTAGAATATAGAACATTCATACGCGAAATTCGATACATTATCTGAAAGCTCCAGTCTTTTTCTTTAAAACCACATTTGAATTATATCAATAGCTTAATTTTTCTCTGAAATATCGTAGACTGAAATAATGAAAAAACATGTTTTTTGCACTTTTTTAACTTTTTAGGTTAGGATATCTCCGAGAAAAATAAAGATATCGACATTATTTGAGTTAGGTTTAGAAGATTGATTAGAGCTTTCCATTTCTGCATCAGAATTTACGGATATACATCCTATTATATAGCTCCAAAACACAGCAATAAAACATAGCATCGGCTTTTTTTCCTTGTTTAGGGTAAGATATCTCAAAAACCGTATGAGATACAGCAATTCTAAGGCCGGATTTGGATTTAGCATTGCAAAATACATTAAATATAACAATTTTTATATATGTTTGTTGCGTTTTTTTTCGATTTTTTTTTTTTTATTTTATATGGGATATGTATTTTTGCGATATTTCGCGGGGATGATCAGCTACGATTTCGGTGTTTGCATTTTTCAGACCATAAACTAATACAAATGAAACCCCATTCACAGATTTTCTCCACATAGCCAAAAAACCTATCGACTGTTTAAGAGCACCGTGAGCAGCAACTAGCTGCTGCTCAAAATGTTCATGCACTTCAAGCAGAGCGGCTATTATATGTTAAAAGTGAACTAGATCAAGCACAGCATAAAAATCTCGTCATTTTAATGGAAATCATTGACTTAGATGGAGACGAAATTGATCAAGAGATGAATAAAGCCTTTTTGGCGGTTAGGGCTCGATACATTAATATGAATATAAATAGAAACTTATATTGAGAATTTATTTTTTACTGATATTTAGCATTGTACGTAAAAATACGTGCATATCAGTGTGATACGTGTGCAAGCATTAAAAAAAAAAAAAATATGGATAGGGGAGGGAGGGTTTCGCTTACCGTCACATGACACTAGGGGGGTCTGGTCCAGCGTCACTTTTTGTCACATAGGGGGGCAGGGGTTCATTTTAACGAATTTTAGCGTCACGAAGTTTATGGACAGCCCCTTATGGATGAAACGTATCGAAAACCAACCTACCAAAAATTTTTTGGTTTTTTACCTATGCATTTTGCCTTGTTTTTGTAATGTTGGTGTTTTTACTCAAAAACATAGAACAGTAAGCTCACACCACAAAACCACTTGACACGTGATTTGTTGGTAGCTAATTAATATTTTATTCCAATTTTTTGAATGAGAAAATTTATAAAATTTTCGAAGATCTATCAAAGGAAGATCAGCATAAAATAATTTTAAATTAAAATTGGCAAAGTAAAATATTGAAGAGTGTTAACCCTCAGTACTTTCGCTATACATTAACAATTTCATCAATTGCCTTACAAGCTCACTTGTTGCTTTGTCAGTTTCAGACTTCATTGCAAATGATGTCTTTATGATTTATGTTCACTTTACACAATGGTTTTTTCTTTGAGACATTTTCCAAAACTTTCCAAGAAGCTATTTTGTTGGAAATTTTAAAAACTTTATTTTTCTCAAATAACAAAGTACATTATATATTAAATGTTCAAAATCATTTATAATGAAAACTTGATGATTGTCAATTGTGACGTAAGTTTCTTTATTGCAATCATTATTTTTATTCCGTTGTTTTAACGTTTTTATTGCCTTCTGATATGCTCCTGCTCGATCACATACTAAAGCTATTAATTCCAGTTTATGATGAAATGCGGATTGAACAACGAATTCGAACATTTCTGTGATTTCCTCTGAATTAAGTGTTCTATTATTTAAATGGTAGTTTTGTATTCGACTCCACTTTTTCTTGATTCCACTGATTTTAACAACACATACATTGTTTGCCAGGTTCAGTTCCTGTTCCTTCGACAATATTTTTACAATACTTTCTGTACGTTTAATCGAAGCATTGTAATATAGTCCTTCTCTCAATGGACTTTCGGCAAATTCGATCTTGCAAATTTTGCTATATCCTTTTGCAGCAAGAAATTTTTCGTTCCACAGCTCGACCACAGCAGCAACTAACTGCTGCTCAAAACATGTATGCAGCTCAACCACAGCAGCAACTAGCTGCTGCTCAAAACATGTATGCAGCTCAACCACAGCAAATAGCTGCTACTCAAAACATGTATGCAGCTCAACCACAGCAGTCACAGGCTGCTGGACAACATGAATTCGCGGCTCAACAGCAGCAACTAGCTGCTGCTCAAAATGTTCATGCACTTCAAGCAGGGCAGTTATTATATGTTAAAAGTGAACCAGATCAAGCACAGCATAAAAATCTCGTCAATTTAATGGAAATCATTGACTTAGATGGAGACGAAATTGATCAAGAGATGAATAAAAATTGTAACGAGTTCTGCCAGTAATGTGTAATTAATTTTTTCTGTTTTTTCCTATTTATTTGGTTTTTCTATACCTGTTGTACTTTTTTATTTCTTACAGATTCATTATCACACAAAAACAAAAAAAAAGCATATTACAAGAAATTCAACAAAAAAAAAAAGAACACAAAATTTGCTTTTAGAATCTTTTTATGTTTTCCACAATTTTGCTTTTTTTTTAGTAATATTATTATAATAAATACAAAAAAAAAAAATTGCTACTAGCTTATTTTGCTTATTTTTTTTTTTATTAATTTGTATATTATCAAACCAAAATAATGTTTAATTATATTTTTTGTAATAAAATTAATAAAAAAAAAAATAAGCAAAATAAGCTTGTAGCAATTTTTTTTTTGTATTGTATTTATTATAATAATATTAGGGTAAGGGAGGGAAATATGGACTACGTGGGTAATATGGACCACACGGTTATTTCCCACTGCATACATAGGATTTACCGTTATTCATGTTCAAACTTAGCGCTAATACCTTAACCTTATAATAGGGCGATTTTAGCGTTCGGTGAAGTCGGATGTTTCTGTAAAGTTGATTTTTCTAAAAAAAAGATCAGTGATAATTTTTTTCTAGTGAGTGTATTTCATTATTTCACTTTAAAGACATCGCGTTTTTAAATAAATGGTTAATTATATAAAGTCAGTGAATACCATTTATAATTTATTAACCAAAAGAGTTTTTGATAAAAAACCATTTATTTCACCAACACGTGCTGTGGGTAATATGGACCACCAGAGAAAAAAGCCTCAAAACCAAATGTATTTATCATATTTTTCAGATGGAGAATCTAGTTGCAGTTTTCATGACGAGTCTGATGGTCATTATATGTAATTCGTTAACTACAAAGGAAAAAAAATGATAAAAAATGCATATAAAGGGTATTAAGTATTAAGTCAGAAGATCGACGTGGCGAATTTTGGGTTGAATGTGTAATCTGACGTTATTGGAGTCATGAAAAATGTGCCGAATGTGGAAGTGACATTTTTTATGCAACTTCTGTACCAAATGAACTATATGGTCCATATTACACTACACTTTTTTTTATCTTCATTTTGAGCATTTTCAGTTTTTTCATTTTTTTTCTTTATCCTGATGAGGTATTTATGTAAAAGTGAAACGGAATAAAGGTAAATTGTTTCCTTTACTGAATGACATAAAATTAATTGTTTTGTTTTATGTATTTTGGGTTTTATTTAAAAAAGAAAGATGGGTGGTCCATATTTCCCTCCCTTACCCTATATATCTGATAGCAAATTTTGTGTTCTTTTTTTTTTGTTGAATTTTTTGTTAATATGCTTTTCTTTTTGTTTTTGTGTGATAATGAAATCTGTAAGAAATAAAAAAGTACAACAGGTATAAAAAAATTGTACAGTTAAAATAAAAAACAAAAAAATAAAAACCAAATAAATAGGAAAAAACAGAAAAAATTAATTACACATTACTGGCAGAATTCGTTTAAATTTTTATTCGTCTCTAGTGGCTGCTGTGGTCGAGCTGCAAAAGGATATAGCAAAATTTGCAAGATCGAATTTGCCGAAAGTCCATTGAGAGAAGGACTATATTACAATGCTTCGATTAAACGTACAGAAGGAATTGTAGAAATATTGTCGAAGGAACAGGAACTGAACCTGGCAAACAATGTATGTGTTGTTAAAATCAGTGGAATCAAGAAAAAGTGGAGTCGAATACAAAACTACCATTTAAATAATAGAACACTTAATTCCGAGGAAATCACAGAAATGTTCGAATTCGTTGTTCAATCCGCATTTCATCATAAACTGGAATTAATAGCTTTAGTATGTGATCGAGCAGGAGCATATCAGAAGGCAATAAAAACGTTAAAACAACGAAATAAAAATAATGATTGCAATAAAGAAACTTACGTCACAATTGACAATCATCAAGTGTTCATTATAAATGATTTTGAACATTTAATACATAATGTACTTGGTTATTTGAAAAAAAAAGTTTTTAAAATTTCCAACAAAATAGCTTCTTGGAAAGTTTTGGAAAATGTCTCAAAGAAAAAAGAAAAAACCATTAGTATTGTGGGTTAACACTCTGTAGTATTTTACTTTGCCAATTTTAATTTAAAATTATTTTATGCTGATCTTCCTTTGATAGATCGTCGAAAATTTTATAAATTTTCTCATTCAAAAAATGGGAATAAAATATTAACTAGCTACCAATAAATCACGTGTCAAGTGGTTTTGTGGCGTAAGCTTACTGTTCTATGTTTTTGAGTAAAAACACCAACATTACAAAAACTTAGCTTATTTTTTTTATTAATGTTATTACAATAAATATAATATTTAAACATTAGATTGTATATTATAAAAACAAAATAATGAATTAAAAAAAAAAAAAATACTGCTACCAGTATCTTTTTAACGTTTTTTGCTCCTTTTTTTTTTTGTACCTATTAATTTTATTATAATTATTATTATTTAAATAATTGAATATTTTTAGTGTGTTTATATTTAACTTATGAAACAGTAACGTAAAAAATTTATAAATTTGTAATTTAAATTCAATTTTTATTACAATCATTTGGGAGCATAATATGATGTTACCTGGAAAGGTTTGCGGAATTTTTGCAAATGAGTTATTTTATAGGTTTCAATGTGCTCTTTTAGAATTTCAACTTTTCTACCTCGAATCGTGGTTTTTACAAATATCTTTTTAACGGTTACATTAAGAGGAAAATATCTTTTGATCTTTTGTGTCAATTGTCCTGCGACACATTTCGAGTAACTAGTTACAAGCTAACCCTAGCAAATGAGTTTGTGTCAAATGACTTGTGAATCATTCGCTTCGACTAGTTTTAGACTGGTTGCTCGAAGTAAAATTGTGTCAATTGCCACGCGATGCATTTGTTTGGATTAGTTTCAAATCAATTCTTGAAGATTAGTTTCTGTCAATTGTTGATTAAAATTTCTTTGGATTAGTTGCGGATTTATAAGACTGGCAAACAAAAGGTCAGGTATACTTTCTCCTAATGATTAAGCTTTTCTAAACAAAACTATGTTTTTAGTTTAATGATTGTAAGTGCGAAAAACGTGATTTTCGAACATGTTTGAAGTTGTTTCATTTCGACAGAAAAAACTCTAGCTCATTTTCGCTTATACCATCAGAATATAGTTTTAACTTTTTGTTTAAAATTCACCAATTGAAAGTTATTAATAAGATGCTTTTTTTTAGATATCGCCTGTTGATTCAATCAGTACTAAGGACATATCATTATTTGTACTATTGTCAATGTCTCGAAAAAGAAGGGTGCTTTTAAAAACTTCATGGCGTGCAATTTTGAACGAAAAGTTTCTTCTTTCTTGCTGGTAAAAGCAAGAGAATTTTCGATTGCTGTGAGACATCTTCAAATACATTAAAAACACCGTTTTTCGCAATTTAACACAAGGATATTCAAAATCCTGATAAAAAAGTAAATTGAAAAGACATGCGTTACAGTTGTAATCAGAATATCTACTTACAAATATAAAACCTTAACATTCGAAAGTAGTTGATTTGATTTTAGATTAATGGGGACCATCTTAAGGTAGAGAAACATAACGTTCAAAACAATAGAATGAATAGAAATCTCCAAGTCAATTTTTTAATTTTTCGATTAATAAAAATATAAAGCAACAAATTCAGGGGTTACGTGTCAGTTTTCCATGAATTTCGATTCACCGCGTTTTCCTCCGGCAATGCTAGAACGTTGCCACTCACGTAAAAACTTAAGATTTTCTAAATCATTTTTCGCTAACCAATTTTGCTTTTACACGCTCCTGATGATATTTTAGCAGTTTTTGCGTTGATTTCAGCATAGCATAAAAGAAGCTCTTCAAATTTTGATCATGGGCAGATAGATCGTAATAATTAACTGAGGATTTGATTTTCAAAGGTAAAACTGTTGGTTTAGCATTATTTGCCGGCTTTTGAAATCTATACTGATTTTTATAGCTCACATGTGCTCCTATCGTTTCATCAATTTCAAATTTAATTGGATTTTTATTAGGTTCAGTTATTGCTGACTCTGCCGATGATGTTATATATGGAGTCGTTGTTGGAGTTAGCTCAAAATCAGTGTTTTTCAATGTTCCACTTTGGAGAGGGCGATTGCATGGTTGCGGTGGTATTTATAGTTGCTGGTATTGGCGTAACTGTTATTGATGAACTTAGTTGTTCTAAGTGTTTTAACACCCTCGTATCAATTTTTATGATCTGATGGGATTTTTTAACCATATGTGGTTCCATGAACTTTATGTACTTATAATAACGCCAGTCGCTTGAACAAGCACCGATTTTAATCCGACATGGCTCATGTTGTTCGTAATTGAAATTAGAAAAAAAATCAACACTTTAGATATATGCAGTTTTCGATAAAAGGTCATACAACGGTATTTGAAAAAAAGATTCAAAACAAGAATAAAAATGTTTGGACGGGGTCCAAATATTACCTCCTAAGGTAATCACAAAAAAATAATGGCAAAAGGTTACCTTTAACGACAGCTCTGATGTTCGTTGATGACGGTGGCGAAGCACCTCAATTGCTGCACCAGCGACGATGGCGATGAAATTTCCTTTTATGATGCAAGATGTCCAAATCAGCTCTTGCCGTTGCTGGGTGGCCCAGTATCCGTGCACAGTAAAAAGTGATAGTTTACTTTTGATTCCATTCGGTATTGATTTTAAACTGCTTTGGTATTAAATTCAAAATTTATTCCAAAAAAGGTTGAAATTTATTCTGGTAGGTTTTAATTTTATCACAAAAAATATTTACTTTTAAACCAATTAGTTTTTTCAATTTTTTAATGCCAAAGTGGCTTAAAAACAATCCTAAAATAACTTTAAATTCAAAAAAACTAATCATTTTTAGTTTTAAAATAAGTCCAAGAAAAGTATTAAAATATTCTCTGCGCCAATTTTAATAATTTTGGTTTGAAACTAATGCCATCAAAGTTTTACTTTAGCTTGGAGAGATTTTTTAGTTTCAAAATTTGAAAAACTTTATTTATCAAAAGAGCATAAAAAAAAGAACGAGAACAAAGTAACAAAAAAAAAATTTTTCTTTTTCAATTGTTTAAATACAAATTTCACACAACTACGTCAATACGTTTGATAGCCGAGTGAGCTAAAGACTTCGTAATTTATATACACAAGATGTTGTACCCTTGGTTCGAATCTCAGTATGGATGGCTTGTTTTTTTTTTTTTCAATTAAATTTAAAAATTTTTTATTTTTTTTTTTTTCATTTTTCTCCCTCTCTTTATTTATTCCAAAATAGTTTAAAATTAAAACCTTTTTTGGCATTGTTCTATATAAATACTTTTTTTGGTTTTAAAATTAAACTAAAATTTTTACTGTGTGGGACCAAAATGCGGTACAAGCCCGTTGACGCGGTGCAAGAAAAAACCTCGGGTTTTCTCTTGAATGCGAATTTTTCCGAAAGAAAAGTTACTAGCCTTAAGTTATTCTATATTTTATTTTTAAGGTATTTTTAGAAACGGTTTATATTAGGTTTGAGTTAATTTAAGATATAATAAGAACACTTTTTTTTATAAATTACGACGGTTTAAATTTCTGGCAGTCTGCTGCTGCTAAAAGTTAACTAGTAAGGGTGTAAAATTTGGCCTGGCCAAACATTAAATACCCTACATTGCAGTATTTTTCAAATTTTGCTCATATGGGAGGTGCTACGCTCTCTTGTCCGAGTTCACCCAGTTTTTGTCCAGAGTTTGGATTTATAGTTTTTAGTGTCTGAGTGAAAAACGTTTTCAGTATAGCATTTTTAAACTTTTGCTTATATGGGAGGTGCCACACCCCCTTGTCAGATTCCACCCAATTTTTGTTGAAAGCTTTTATTTGTGATTCTTAGTGTCTGAGTCGAATTTGGTTCGAATATCTCAAAAAACGCTTTCAGTATAGCGTTTTGAACCTTTTGCTTATATGGGAGGTACCACGCTCTCTTGTCTGAATTCGTTCAGATTTTTCTCAGAGCTTGCGCTTACAATTCTTAATATTTATGCGTATTTTGGTTGCATTGTCGTGAAAAATACTCCTAAAATTGCATTTTGAATATATTTTTCGTATGGGCGGTAGGCGTGTCCGTTGACCGATTTCGCTCATTTTCAATCCCCCGAGCTATCTTTGACGACGAAGGCAAAAAATGTATTTCAACACACAGCCAGCCAGACAGACGGACATGGCTATATCGACTCAGGAGGTGATGCTGATCAAGAATATATATACTTTTCTATACCTGCCACGCCTCCTTCTCTGCGTTACAAACGGAAGGACAAAGTGAACCCTGGGTGTAGGGTATAAAAATCAAGTGAAGAGTAAAAAACCCCAATTTTCAAAGTCATGCACAGCATGACTTTTTGTACTTAAGAGAGTGAGACGGCGATGTTTCAAGCAGGGACGTGAACCGGTTTTGAACCGGAAAACCAATTTTTTCTACTAATCAACTGAACCATTAACCGAACCGAAATTTTCACAAATATTTGATCCGAACCGAAAACCGAACCGCTTTTTATAAAGGTTCAAAGGTTCGTTTCGACCAATATTCAATAGACAAATTTTCCCCACTTTTTAATTTTTTCTTTTGTTAAATATGGAAATACCATGTTTGTTTACCGTGTGACAATATCATATGGGTATTTCCACAGGATATGGACGTGACATTCGTACGCATATTTAAAAAAAAAAAAAACAAGTTCAGAGGAGACTTTGACTTTTTATTTGGTGCATAATGTAGTACTAGGGGAGGACTATTATTGGAAAAAATCACGAGGTAAGTCGCGCATGCAGTACCAAAATACTAGCCAATAAAAGTTCATACGGACGCGACATAAAATGGAAGTACTTTTGAGGTGCATTTACGAAAATTAAAAACTCTGCGAAATATGTAAACAAATTTTTTTTTCTAAAAGTGTCAAAACTATGCTGAAACATACTTCTTCATAATATACTTTTCCATAATAAAATATCTTATTTAGTTTCTCTTACATAAGCTAAAATGTAATAACGGACGTGACATTCCGGACGCGACAAATTTTTCCTTAGCAATAATTCAAGTAGTGAAATACATAATTTTAGTCGTTTTAATATTTAGGTAGCTATTGATGAGAAGTATCTAACCTCCTTTGCATTAATATAACACCAATTAACTCCATGAGTGTTATGATGAGCGTATTCGAAAAACAAAGCATATCATATTGTAAAATAAATTTTTCGTTTTTATGTCGTTTCTGTCAAACTTTTCTTTTTTGTACGTGTCCAATTTTATCGTCTGTATCTATGTGTGCGAAATTACGAAATTTAAGTAAGTATTTATAGCCAAATTTACCAAAATATTGGGCGCGGACAGCCCAATTTTCTAGTGGATGTTATTTCTCTTAATACCCTTTACATATGTACCAAATGCCATCCATCTGAATTAAACGGTTTCAGTGTTATGACGAATTATGTTAGGGGGAGGTCGTGACAAAGCCCATTTTTTCAGTTTTATTTTTATGGATTTATTACATATAATAACACTTATAACTTTCTAGATATACTTTGTCGAGACTTAATAATTTCGAATTTTTATAGCGGATTATGATCTTACTGAAGGTATAGAGTTTCAATCAGGTGTGACCGCTATGCATTAATGGTAATTAAAAATGATGTTTTTGGACTACGGACGCGACATTAGAACTTCACTTAAGGCAATGCGAAAAATAACCGTTATTTGGACTCCAGTTGCAATTTTAACATTTTATTTGTATAATTGCTATTGTTAGACAAATTGAAAGGCAAACAAATACAAAATTAAATTTTCTGAAGCTCCCCTATCGCATAAAGAAAAAAGACTATTAATTTGTTAAAAACTAAATTGGAGAAAATTTAATTTTTGCAGCCATTTTTTGTGGACTACAATTGAGAAAAGCTATATAATATGTATTATTTGCATATATAAATTTGAATATTTTTGCATAACTACCGGTGGTTAAATCAAACTTAAAAACATGTTGAATTTTTCACACTCTGTAGACTTTTTTTAAGAAATACCCATATGTAAAGATCAATGGCAATCCATCTTATTAGACAGACACTTGTCAGATATTTTGCTGCGGAACCAATATGTTTTGGCTGCTGTATTATGCCTTGATCCACAGTATCAAATTCTCTTTACTGATTCAGAAAAAAATACTGCAATTGAACATATTATACATGTTTTTAATCTGAAATCAATCAAAACTGAATAGTATTCAGGCTACTCTCGACACGTCAATATCTTCGAAATTTAGTACCGATGACGAAATTGATGAAATTTTAAAAGAAGTAGGGAAGAAAGAGACAAAGTTTGATAATAGATCATTAAAAGAAAAAATTAAATCGTTTGATAATACAAAGCGTGTTTCAAATAATGTTAATGGAATAACTACCCAGACAAAGAGTTATCTGAATTAGCACAAATTATTTTTGGTGTTCCAGAAACTCAGGTTTCGGTAGGGAGAGCATTTTCTACCCTAAAATTTATTCTCGGAGACCTGGGAGGAAATATTGACGAGGACTTGCTTACGTAGAAGATATTCTGCCGTAAAATTATAAAAGGGCGCAACTCGTTTTTCATAGTTTTGAGAAAATCGAAGTTTTATTTTTATTCAGAAAAGGCAGTAACTTCTCTTCTTTAAAAAATCTATTTCATTTTTCATCTTTTTTGTATGGAGTTACTGCCTTTTATGATTTTAATCATGATGTGCAATTTGCAAGAGAAGTGGAAAACGTAAAAAATTGCTTAATCCGATGGGGCAATAAAGTTTGAAAGGCCGTAACTTAAGTTGCGGCCTTATATTTTTTTACGGCAGTATTCTTCTCGTCAATCTCAACTTATTTTTGTAAACCAAATTTTTTTATTAAATAAGAATTTTTTCCTACGTACTTTTAGCGTATGACATAAATTATATGTAAGTACATATATCATCGGGTTAAAACTACAAATCGGGAAAGTCGTGCCAAGAGATCAAAGTCATTGCTATGGGATCGCAACGAATGGAGATGTTTCATATTGGCCCTATGCTCCTCCTAGGAGTTAAAGCAGAATACAATACAAAACTACAACTAGACATCTACGTTTTTCGATATTTTGAGTTAAGTATACAAAAACATGAAGTAAAAATGGCTATACGCCTCAGCTTAGGCGGTTTTTTGAAATTTAGTCCTCGTCCATTTTACATAAAAAATAAAAAGCAGAAAATTTCTAAATCTCTCCCAAAAATCGAATTTCAAAAAACGTAAAAAACTTTTTTCTCAAAACAATAAAAATGCAGATGTCTAGTTGTAGTTTTAACCCGACGATACGTTTCTGTATTCTTTTGGATTGCTACTGAATAAAAATAACCAAATATTCATAATATCTTTTTTAGTTCCCGAACCGTTGAACCGAACCGAAACTCCGGTTCAAAGTAAGAAAAAAACCGTTTTACGAACCAATCCAAAAATGCAACAAGGGTTCGAACCGCTGAACCGAACCGACCAAATTTTTCACCCGGTTCACGTCCCTGGTTTCAAGTGTCATATTCGATTCGATTCAGCGCATCCGAAACGGGCACTATAGTGCCCAATGGGTACTTTCCAAAATTTGTGGCACTTGGGCACTTTCAAAATCTTGTTTGGGTACTCATTTTTTGTCCAGCTACAAAAATTAAATCCGCAGAGCTGGGCATTGTCCACTGTTTAATTTATTTCCAAATATTTGAATTAGCAAATGTTTAAAGTGTGGAAGTCATGAATTTTGACATAAGTATTAGTTCTCTTGCAAATTCCTTATGACAGAGGATAGGTCTATCGTCTAGTGTTATAAGGAAGCCTGAAAAAAATTTCCTTTTATCTGTCCAGTCCCTTGAAATATAATTTATTTGTTAGATGGGCGGAGGTCATGTCTATTTAGCTTCATGAAATTTTAACAAAAACAAAATTTGGGCTAAGCTATAGTGATTGTGAAGAACTCATAACCAAATGTTTTTTAAAACTTTTCAAAAGTGGCGGAGATATAGGACATTGAATTTTGAAGGATATTTTTTTGAAAAGCTATAACTTTAATTCTACTTATCCAATTTTAAGTTATATGATAAAGAACGATTTGCTTTAAAGTAAAATACACATATGTAGGCCAAAAAGTTACCAAAAAAAAATTGTTTTTTTTTTTTTTTTCGAAACGGGCACCTTTGGGCACCAATTTTTAATGTTATGAGCACCGATTTTTTTTTTATTTCGGAAGCGCTGATTCGATTCCAACTAGCGAGTACGAATTCGCTGCACTAGTCGGAAGAGTTGCCGTCTCTATGAGTCAACTTTAAGGAATATTTTTAAATTTGCAAAATCATGGGGATTTACGTTTCCGCGTAAACAATAATCATTTTCGATGCGTTAGAATTGGTCTATCGCGTATGATTTTTTAGATATTCAAATAATACGTATTATGAATTTATATAGAGGTATGTAGCTCGAAATTATTTTGCTATTTTCTATTAAACGCGTCATATAGTATGTATTATCCTGCGGCTATAAAATGAGATATAAGTTGGTCTTGTATGTTTTTTTTTTAAAGGTTATCAGGCGTGATTCGTAATCCGTGTGATTGCGATTACTTTTGATTTAAGGAAGAATTTTTTATGAAAATGGTGAGTCATACGATAAAAAGTATTAGAATCTTTTTTGCGGAGAATTACAAATTCTACAAATAATATTGATGTGCATCAACCTGAATACAACCGTTAAGGAAATATTCTTAAGAAACTGCAAAAAGTCGACTTTATCGAATATTTCTGAAACAGTTACTTTTTCGTAAATACTAATCAATTTTATTTGTAGAACATGTAATTCTCCACAAAAAAGATTCTGATACTTTTTATCGTCTGACTCACCAAATTAACCAAAAAGCCTTCTAAAAGCTGCATTCAATAGAAAATAGCAAAATATTTCGTGGGCCCTCTAAATAACCTCAAAAATCGTGTTTTTTTTAATTTTTGGTTAGGATATCTCGAAAACCATAAGTGATAGTGGTTTCGAATCGCTTCATTTTTTTCTTCCAAAAATCGTTTTTCGACCTGTTTTTAAAAACTAAAACAAATTTGAAGTCTTCGATATTTTTCTAATTTCAATTACGATCAAAATCGGTGCTTGTTTAACAAAATTAGGTACTAAAGCCTTTTTTTCCCAATTTTCGTGCACTAAACACCTTGTACAAAATTATAAAAATTTTGTTTAAATTCATAAACTGGTCGATTATGATAACTTGATAAACAAGGTATCTTTTAAATGACGGAAATTTTTTTGCATACTGTGCAGTAGACCGGTGCGTTTTGGACGAATGTTTCAAATTCGTCGCGCAACCGGCAGAATTGTAATGTTAAACTATCGAAATGATATATTTTTGAAGGTTGAAAAACGTGGTTCAAAAATATATGCTCATCGGTCCGAAATGAATCAATTCTCAGCTTCGTTGTAGGTCGAAATTGAAATCCAAGACATGGATCCTTATGTATTTTTTCCCATAGAATCGAATGGCACCATTAGTTTTCTGATTAGATGTCCATTTTTGGCATTAAGTGAACTTTTCAGCTCAAAAAAGTCGAAATTTTTCGAAAACCCCCTGCTTGAGCACTCCACAATTGAACAGAAAAAGTCTTAGAAAGATTTGAAATGTATATTTTGTTAAGATTTTCTGACGAATCCAATGGTACCATATACGCGATATAATGGGTTAAGATGTTCGCATAACTTAATGTAAAATCAAGCATGGAACAATATTTTAGAACATTTTAACCCATTATGTAGCGTTTTTAAGGGTCTTTTCTGCCCCTTTTTCCAAAAACTTGTTTATAATGGGTTAAACAATTCTCCAAAAATATTCTAAAAAAATTTTACTAGGGACCACCGAAAAAAAAAAAACCGTCCGGTGGCAACCGTCATTTACTAAATATTTACGCCCGATTTCGTGATATATTTTGATAATAAAACTTAAAAATTCGTTTTTGGTGAATGAAAATAATGTCGTAGCGCAAAAAAAATGGTACCATTGGATTTGTCAGAAAAAATCCTAACAAAATACACGCCTGTCCTGTGGGTGATTTGAATAAAATTTTCGAGTACCCCATTTTTTTTACGGAATTCTGTTAAACATCGTATTTCGACATGTCTTCAATAAAAAATTTCAAAATCCTTAGAGCACTTCGGAAATGATCGGCTAACGAACGATTTCCATGTTGCTTTGGCCGAAGCAAAAATGGATAATTCTGAAAAACAGTTCCAAATAAATTTTTTTTTTCCGGAATTGTATTCACCAATGCATAAAAAATAACGTGTGAAAAGTACATTGCAAAACCGTATGCCCAAAAAAAGTTATTCAAGGTCAAAAGTTGCGAAAATAAATTTTTTTCAATTATTTCGCTTACGGCTGCAATTACGAAAAAAATAGTGGTCGACAGTTATTTGCCGAGTACACCGTTTTTTAGTTTTAATGATTTACTACGAAAAAGCTTCAATTTTTCGTTCCTATTTCTCATGGTTTAGGAAGTATGTCAATTTAAAAAGTTTTTAAACTTCGCGATATTTATGTGTTGTAAATACTTTTTAAATTGAGATAAATCTCGAACGACTAATCGCACAAAGAAAGTAAGTATATTCTTGTTTCTAGAAAATTATATTTTCTACAAACCGTTCTCAGCTTTTTTTCATAGGACCTATGGTTTAGGAGATATTTTTCACAAACAGTTCAAATTTTGAAAAACTAGTTTTTAAAAAAATCTCTGGAGCTGTTTTCGCTTGATAAAAACTAACGGGATCTATTTTATTAACATTTTTTACATGATCTACAAATAATATTTAATACATATATACGAAATAATAATCGTGAAATTTTTTTACTTAAAAAAAAAAAATGGCAAAAACGTAAAAATTTCGAACATTCACGTCTTCAAATGTAATAAAAAATTCATAAAAACTAGACCAAAATTCATCATATTTCTTTCAAAAAAATTTTTTATTCAAAACTTAAAGAATTCACACAAAATTCGGCATTTTTTTTTTTCCAAGTAAAAAAATTTAACGATTATTATTTCGTATCAAGCGAAAACAGCTTCAGAGATTTCCCTAAAAACTAGTTTTTCAAAATTTGAACAGTTTGTGAAAAATATTTCCTAAACCATAAGTCCAACGAATAAAAGAGCTGAGAATGGGTTGTAGGAAATATAATTTTCTACAAACAAGTGTACATTTACTTTTTTTGTGCGATTAGTCGTTCGAGAGTTATCTCAATTTAAAAAGTACAACATAAATACAAATATCGCGAAGTTTAAAAACTTTTTAAATTGACACACTTCCTAAGCCATGAGTAATAGGAAAAAAATGTTTGAGGCTTGTTCGTAGTAAATTATTAAAGCTAAAAAACTGTGTACTCGGCAAATAACTGTCGACCACTATTTTTTCGTAATTGCAGCCGTAAGCGAAATAATTGAAAAAAATTTATTTTCGCAACTTTTGACCTTGAATAACTTTTTTTGGGCATACGATTTTGCAATGTACTTTTCACACGTTATTTTTAATGTATTAGTGAATACAATTCCGGAAAAAAAAATTCATTTGGAACTATTTTTCAGAATTATCCTTTTTTGCTTCGGCTAAAGCAACATAGAAATCGTTCGTTAGCCGATCATTTCCGAAGTGCTCTAAGGATTTTGAAATTTTTTATTGAAAACATGTCGAAATACGATGTTTAACAGAATTCCGTAAAAAAAAAATGGGGTACTCGAAAATTTTATTCAAATCACCCACAGGACAGGCATGAAATATACATTTCAAATCTTTCTAAGACTTTTTCTGTTCAATTGTGGAGTGCTCAATCAGTGGGTTTTTGAAAAATTTCGACTTTTTTGAGCTGAAAAGTTCACTTAATGCCAAACATGGACATCTAATCAGAAAACTAATGGTGCCGTTTGATTTTATGGGAAAAAATACATAAGAATCCATGTCTTGCATTTCAATTTCGACCTACAACTAAGCTCAGAATTGATTCATTTCGCACCAATGAGCATACATTTTTGAACCACGTTTTTCAACCTTCAAAAATATATCGACACCTCTTCCCGTCTTCCCTCAGAGCTAGGGTGGCAGCAATCTTCATATCGATAGTTTAACTTTACAATTCTGCCGGTTGCGCGACGAATTTTAAACATTCGTCCAAAACGCACCGGTCTACTGTGCAGGCCTTCCCAAATTATAGCTATTTTGACATAATTCCGTTGCTATACTTTCTGAAACCGATTCCGAGCGGTCATGTAATCTGTTTTTTAATTCTTAAAACACCCCATTTTTTTTGACTTAAAAGATATCGAGATACCACCAAATTTATACTACGTTTCCACCGGAGATTTATGAAGTAATGTACGGTTGTTTCGAGATTTAGCTCTAAATCGCGCGAATTACCATACAAAAATAAATCTACTGCTGCCTTAGGGGCCGTTCACATATTACGTAAAGCGTCTGGAGGGAGGGTTGGGGCGTTGTCGGACGTTTTGTCACGAAGTGGGAGGGAGGGGTCAACAACAACGTTAAGTAACGTCGATTCTATGATTATTAAATTCAGATTCAAATTAGCAAATTTAAAAGGAGGTACTCAAAAGCGGCCAACAAAAAGGGGCCAAAAAATAGCGGCCAAATAAAAAAGGGGCCAAAAAATAGCGGCCAAATAAAAATGGGGCCAAATATAAAAAGGGGCCAAAAAAAAAGGAAAAAAGAGGCAAGCGATATCGAGAAGCTAACATTCGCCTCAAGACTGTAGTTTCTGGATTTGAACCCAAATGGTTAACTGAAGATCTCACTCATGCTGAAATTTACGAATACTTAACTAATGTCAGCAATCACATTCACTATAATTAACTTCATTGTACTTTTTAACTAACTTTTTCCATTTATTATTTACACAATTTGTCAATTTACTTTACTATTTTACCTAATGTCTTTGATTTTTAACAAAATAATGATAATTTAACACTTTAACCATTTTTGGCCCCTTTATGTATTTGGCCCCTTTTTTTCTTTGGCCGCTTTTTTTTGGCCGCTATTTTTTGGCCCCTTTTTTTGGCCGCTATTTTTTGGCCGCTTTTGAGTGGAACCAATCTAAAATTTGTTTTGTTAATAGGGGGAGGGGAGTTTCAAAATTGGTCAAAAATTGCGTTACGCAATATGTGAAAGGCACCTAAGAATTATTTATTACCGATTTTGGATATTTTCGACCAAGTGGCACCCCTTAACTTTAATATTAAGTAGATAAGGCAGGACAACTTTCATTTTCCCACTTATGCCATTTACTGTCAAAAATAAATCTCTTGCGACCGGTGATAATGAGTAGGACTTAATGACTAGATTTATAAATCTCGCTACAGCTAAATCTACGGTGGAAACATTCTATTATTCTAAAATGGGTTGTTTACTCACTTTTCGAAAATCTACGATTTGATTCCAAGTTGTTTGTTTAATAGCGCGTGCAGTAAGCTTACAATTTGGATCATAAAGTTCGGGATGTTTTTCAACGCACCTTATTAGGCGCATCACTTTTGGTTCTATCAATTTGCATTTTGCATTTTTGGATAACCCTGCTATAGTCCAAGGGTGTCAGCGTTTTCAAACCACTGAGCCAAGCGCAGTCATTGTGTGCTTCTTTACCGTTTGGAAAACTGTGTGATGTCAAAATACCACTAAAAAACAAAAATATTCGATAATTAAGACAAATCCTATCTCCAAAGTAATTTTTTGAAGACCACTACTGTCCTATCTCCACTGAATATTTAAATAAGTCACATTTTTAAAAATTTTTTTTCGTTTTTTCGTGTTTTTGTTACACCCAAAAGTCCCCTCTGTAGGTCGGAACCAAAATTTAAAAAAAAAAAAAAATTCGTTTTTTTCGCGTTTTCTACGCGTTTCATGACTTTTTACAACATATTAGTGGAAAAATCCTGGAAAATTGTCTTATTGCGAGTTAGGTTGTTTTGCAAAAAGTCCACAGATATACATAACTATTCAAAAAAATCACAATAAATTGAGTTTTGAAAAATTTGTCCATACGCATTGAATTCCATTGCTTCCGCTTCAGCTTCTGCATTATTTAAAATCATCAACATTTCGCGTTTAACTTTGCGTTGCAATGATTTCGGCAAAACATTTGTAGAACGATTCGAAAATATCTGCATCATAATTGGCGCGAATGGATAGCCCCTAAACAGTATCATAATTATATACATGATTTAATAGATTTCATTTGATAAAAAATGTAGAAGACTGTGGGGCAACAAATCTTAATTGTGGCAATGTAAAATTTAAGTTAACATAGAAATGTAAAATTTTACATAAATCATCTTGACACCGCACGACCATTTGTAAAGACAAAAAGTTTTGAAAAGAAATCTTATGTCTTATCATTTGAGGAATAGCCCAGGAAAATTAGACGAAAAAGGAGCTGCTGTGCGAAATAATTCCAAGTGAATTTTTTTCACCGGAAAATATTCAGGCTCAAAGGTCGATAAAATCAGTTCTTTGCAAATATCTCGCTAACGCAAACTTTTACAGAAAAATTTTTCTCCACAATTTTGTAACACAGGAAATTTCCTATGTAAAGATGTTAAAAATGTTTTTGTGTAGCTTATAGTTAAGGAGATAACTCAATTTAAAAAGTTGTGCACAGTTTTTATATCGTCGGGTTAAAACTACAACTAGACATCTACATTTTTCGTGTTTTGAGAAAAAAGCATTTTAAGTTTTTTGAAATTAAATTTTTGTATAGGATTTTGAAGATTTATGCTTTTTATTTCATGCATAAAACTAGACGGGGACTACATTTTAAAATACCGACAAGAATGAGGCGTAGAGCAGGTTTTTCCTCATGTGTCTGTATATTGGTTAAGTCAATATTAACCAACGTACTATTTGCCATTTTTCAAATGACTTGTAACAAACCCATTTCATCACTACAGCACGCTAAACTTTAACTTTGTAGACTAAAATAATTTTTATAAGTTATTTCCATATTAATCAAAGCAGTTTTTTGCTAAATTTAATTAACATTTAATGTTATTTGACCATGGAGCCTTCATTTTCAGGTATGTAACCGTATATAAACATGTTTTTTTCCTTAAAAATGTTAACACATTTAGGTAGGTAAGCTAAATAAAATGGAGAAGAAAAATTTTACGAAATTAAATAAATAATAGATAATTTAATTAGGTTCCAAGCCTTTCCAAGCATTATTTATGATTCAAAAATATTCCGTTTAGTATTGACTTCTAGAAGCGAAAATTTTGCTCCTTTTTGCTCCTTTTAAATTTACATCGATTTTTAGAACTTAACCTAAAATAAAATATTTTTTCTTGCATTGCCGACATTATTCAAAATTTCAAATTTTGTTTTACAAATGGCCTCTGACTTATTATTTGTCACGAGACAAGAACTTATAGTTCTGGACAGGATAATTTTGAACAGCAATTTTGTTTTTTGTTAAAGCAGATGGAAAAGAGGACAGGTGGTCATCACGAGCACTTAAGTAAGAAGTTATTTCATTCCAAGTCCCAATATTGGTCAAAATACCTGAAAGCGTGTCTCTTATTTTCCTATCAGAGCTGACCTTTACTATTCGTAGCAATTGTACCAAATTTGCTTCGATTATCTCAGAAAGCACTCTCAATATAGAGTTTTTAAGATTTTGCTTGTATGGGAGGTACCACGCCCTCTTGTCCGAATGTGCTAATTTTCCTACCAAAGTTTACCTATACTATTGGTAGCAAGTGTACGAAATTTGGTTTGATTATCTCAGATAGTACCCTCAGTATAGTTTGTAAGACTTTGTTTGTATGGGTGGTACCACGCCCTCTTATCCGAATTCGCAAATTTTCCTACCAGAGTTTACCTATACTATTGGTAGCAAGTGTGCGAAATTTGGTTTAATTATCTCGGATAGTACCATCAGCATAGAGTTTTCAAGATTTGGCTTGTATGGGAGGTGCCACGCCCTCTTGTTCAAATTCGACCAAATTTTGTTGAAAGCTTAAGTGATCCACCCTTAGTATGTATATGTAATTTGGTTGCAGTACGTAGCTCCGTTTATTTGATGCCACATATGAGAGCTCCTTGCCCCACTGTGCGACGATATGTAAATGCTACGTATAAGTTCATTTTAAAATATTTTACTTTTAAAATTGCGAATAATCTTTAACGAGGAGTCGTACAAAAAAACTCAAAAAACCGTTCAAAAGATAATTGGATTCTGTAAACACCGTATTAAATTTTTTTTGGAACCACTAATGGTCTAAAAGATATTCTTCAAAAACCGTTAAGCTCTCGAAAATACTGGTTTTTGAAGGATATCTCTGAAACGGTAAGTCATACGATAAAAACCAACAGCATCAATTTTGTAGAAAATCACAAGATCAACCAAAAATAATCCATATGTAAACACATTAAAGTAACCGTTTGGAAGTTAATCAATAAAAACCGTTTTTTTTTTGCCATTTAGAGGTTTTTTTTTAATATCCTCTAAACGGTTACTTCAATGTGTACACATATGGCTTATTTTTGGTAGATCTTGTGATTCTCTATTACTTTTTATCGTTTGACTTACCGTTTCAGAGATATCCTTCAAAAACCAGTATTTTCGAGACCTTTACGGTTTTTGAAGAATATCTTTTAGACCATTAGTGGTTCCAAAAAAAATTTAATACGGTGTTTACAGAATCCAATTATCTTTTGAACGGTTTTTAATTTTTTTGTACGACTCCTCGTTAAAGAGTATTCGCAATTTTAAAAGTAAAATATTTTAATATGAACTTATACGTAGCATTTACATATAAAAACTGTGCACACCTTTTTAAATTGTGTTATCTCCTAAACTATAAGCTACACGAAAACATTTTTTACATCTTTACATAGGAAATTTCCTGTGTTACAAAATTGTGGCGAAAAATTTTTCTGTAAATGTTTGCGTTAGCCAGATGTTTGCAAAAAACTGATTTTAGCAACCTTTGAGCCTGAATAACTTTTTATGCGCACAATGGACTTTTTATACATTATTCATCATGCTTTGATAAAGACAATTCCGGTTAAAATAATTCACTTGGAATTTTTTTGCAGAAATATTCTTATTTTCCTGGGCTAGAAGTGGAGGATTACGATTTTTTTATTTTCGCCTATACAGGAGAGAGAGGGTCTAAAATCATTGTTTTTGGACTAAATGACCCAGCTACGTTTCAGGAAGCATTAATGTTACTAATTTTTCATGCTCCAAAAGTACAAGGAAAATAAGAAACCAACACAGTGCTCTTGTTTTGGACACACAATAGTTTTAAGGCGTTATTTTGAGTTGCTTAATTTTGTAATGGAGGCAACAAACGAAAGTGTTAAATCTCATTGGAACTTCATACAAATAATTGTATAATGTCCAAAAAAGTACATCAATTGTCAATGAGGTTAAAACAAAACATTGGTCATGATTCAATTACAATAATTTCATACAAATAATTGTATCATGTCCAAAAAAGTAAATTTTTCGTTAGTTTTGTAACGAGTAGATGAGAACTGAACCTTTTTCGGCAAAAATTAGTAGAAACTTTCCAGTGCAGGAAAAAGCAAAACACTGAACCTTTTTTTCGGCAAAAATTATTGCATTTATGCATTTGAACACACTCTTTTTGCATTTGAACACACTCTTATGGTTTGAGCCTAAGACTTGAAACTACTTACATGAATTATTCCAGTAGAAAGTGAACCGTTTGAAGCACAGCCGTGCCATCTTTTGGTCATATTTCAAACTATTCGTAGTTTTTCTTATTTAGATTCGTAACCACCACGGCAAAGGTGGTAAGTAACATTATTAGGCAAAAGTAATGTCATAATATAAATTTGGTGAGATTTGTTAGATATGACTAAAATGGTTTTCTGTTATCACGAAAAGTTTACTTGATAGTGTGGAACTGATGGCATTATGTTGAAAAATGGTATCGGTCAATTGACTGATTACACAGGTTAACAAAAAAAAAAAAAAAATGTCATGGCGTTTTGACCAAACTATGTGTCCTAGGGACTTTGACGTCCTGAATCCGAATCCCGGGTCCGTTTTTTTCCAGAACGTCTGAGAAAAAAATTTCAAGGTCATATGGAGGTCAAAATGGGATTCATGTGTCGTTTAGTGATAAATTCGCTAAAATTCTGAAACTAATTTTTTATCATTAACGTTCTGGTAAAAAACGGACCCCATATTCGGATTCAGGACGTCAAAGTCTCTAGGAAACACGTAGTCTGCTCAAAACGCCATGACATTTTTTTTTTGTAAACCTGTGTTAGTACACGTATTGCACCTAAAACAGTGCACTCGCGATAATATGAACTAATTAAAACCGAACCTTTTAATTTTTGCGAGATTGTTCATATTAACGAAAGTCAGTGAGTGTAATCCTTAAAACGTGTAAATGCCTCGAAAACCTCAGTAACTCGTAATAGTTGTAAAAATCAATACGAACTTGACAATTATCAAATATAGTGCTACTCTTTCTCTTTCAAAAGAGCTCTTGAAAAGTGTCGTACGATGCTTTCTTCAAAAGTTATGGTCGTTTTAAGGTGATATCACTATATCCATAGAATGATGTCATCTTAAGTTGACCATTACTTTTATATGATTTCTTAAATACTGTAAAGTTCTAGATAGGCAAATAGCTATGTACTTCCGTTCCGTTACAATATTGTTTTTTAAGTCCTTGATTCGGAGGATTTGAGGCAAAAACAAGAAAAATTCATATCGATACGTCCAACGTAAAAGTTTGTAACTCGAAAATCATAGTTTTTAGTTATGATCACTTTTGTATTGTGTTCGTTAAAACAACAAAACCAAAAAAATTTTATAAATACTTTGGAAATCTGTAGTCCAAATATACGTTTTTCGACTATTAAATTGTTGTCACTATTCCAAATCGATTAAAAGAGATATTAACAATTTCCACTTTTAATTTGGATAAAAATTAATACATATGAGTTGTAACTCCAGTTACAACTTATGTTCTGTTTCAGCAACCAAATGCTCCATGAGAAAAATTGGTAACTTAAATATTCTACGGACATTACGTTGGTATGTAGGACTTACAACCACTGATTTTTAAAGAAAAATTATCTAATAACTTTGTAAGTTAAGTTACCAACTCAATTTGTTATTTTTGTCCCGTGCATAAGTTATCAACTTAAGTTGCCAAGTTTTTGCATGGAGACCTAACTAAAATATACATACTTAGGTTGTAACTTCAAAAATTGCTCCCAGCCCTCTAAATTTCAAGCTAGAGAAACCAAAATTTGAGGTGCATAAAGTGAGCTATGCAGGTGTGACGAATTTCGATGTTTTTTGGTTGGGAATTTCGAGCTATTTTCGAGCTATTCAACAGTAATTTCGAGCTGTCTGGGAAATTTTCCATTTTCCGGAAAAGCGGAAAAATTGTTCTGCATAGCTAAGTTTATTTTTTCAGCCAGACGAATTCGCGGGAAGAGTTAGCTATGAAATCTTTTTACGCAGGAATTTCGAGCTACTTTCGAGCTAATTTTGAGCTAGAAGCATTTTCCGGAAAATTCCCAATTTTCCCGGAAAATCCCCAAAAAACTTTTTTTATGGCTAACTTTATTTTTTTCAGCCAGACGAATCCGCGGGAACAGTAAGGGATGAAATCTTTTAACGCAGGAATTTCGAGCTACTTTCGAGCTGACCTTGAATGAGGTATTTTCCTTAAATTTCCCCAGAAAATCCCAAAAAACTAAATTTTTTTTTTCCTGTGTTATGTCCGCATATTATTATTATTATGTCCGAAAGTTTTTCGCGGATCAGCCTATAATATATCCAACACCTAGTTTGGTAGCCACAGTAATTTTACATAAGAGTAGGGGTAAGTGGGCGGCCTGCGGCCGCAGCTCAGGATTTAAAACTCCCAAAAATCCAACACCGGCTTCGCGGCGGCCTTCGGCCGCGGATCAGTCGGTAATATATCCAATAATTTGCGGACATAACACCTATTTACGAAATGGGGATTATGTCATAGCACCGCCATAAAAAAAGATTTTTTGGGATTTTCCGGGAAAGTTTAGGGTTTCCCGGGAAAGTTTGGGGTTTTCCGGAAAACATTTTTCGTTTTTGATGAGCTCGAAACTAGCTCCAAATTCGTGTGTTAAATGATATGATCGCGAAATATTCTCATGGGTTCGTCCGGCTGAAAAAATAAAGCAAGCCCTTAAAAAATGTTTTGGGATTTTCCGGGGAAATTTAAGGAAAACACTTCATTCAAGGTCAGCTCGAAAGTAGCTCGAAATACCTGCATTAAAAGATTTCATCCCTTACTATTCCCGCGGATTCGTCTGGCTGAAAAAAATAAAGTTTGCCATAAAAAATTTTTTTTGGGATTTTCCGGGAAAATTGGGAGTTTTCCGGAAAATGCTTGTAGCTCAAAATTAGCTTGAAAGTAGCTCGAAATTCCTGCGCAAAAAGATTTCATCGCTAACTCTTCCCGCGGATTCGTCTGGCTGAAAAAATAAACTCAGCTATGCAGAATAATTTTTCCGCTTTTCCGGAAAATGGAAAATTTCCCAGGCAGCTCGAAATTATTGTTGAAAAGCTCGAAAATAGCTCGAAATTCCCAAACGAAAAACATCGAAATTCGTCACACCTGCATAGCTCACTTTATAGACCTCAAAATTTGACTCAAGATTTCGAAAATTATTGTCACGTAAAAAGTTGGTAACTTGAGTTACAAACTTTTATGTTGGATGTGTCGATATTTAAAAATAAAAATTAGGTAAAAAATAAATAAAATTTTTGCTTTCGGGCATACATTTTTTTTCCAAAATTTTGATAAAAATTGAAAAATCAGTAGGCTCGAAAACTTCCAATTAGCTTTCAATACTTGAATTCAGGGGTTTGATTAATTTTGTCGACTTTAAAACGTACCAGCCCACTGCGGAACGCATGTCTAGAACAATTTAATATAATAAGCACATTTTTATATTCCCCTTTCGAATAAAATCGTAAATAGAGTCAAAATAATTGCACTTTTTGTTCCTTTTTACTATCAAAAGCTCTAAGAATTTCAGAAACATCGAATTTTTTCAATCTCTCATGCTCAAACGCAAGTAAGGCTAAATTACGCATTCTTTCAGTATTCAAGCCTATTTTCCTCAACGGTTAAATCTTGCTCAAATACATTTCGAAAGCAAATGAACACGCCAGAAGAAAGTCGTTATTGAATCGACGCTTCATCTCAGTGAGAATGACATCAATTACATGACATGTTATATAAAAAATTCGGGCCCAGTATATGCTTCTGGTAACGGCCCTGAAATATCATACACATTATTTGCATAATAATCGGTTATTTGACACATATGGTTTTTTTCAACATAATCTTATTAATTCTTCACCAGTAAGTAAACTTTCCGTAAAAACAGAACAGAACAGCCAATTCATATTATGACATTACTTTTGGACTTACACATTATTAAAATGAATGGTACAATTGTAGATTGTATTCTAAATATAATTAATTCAATATTCACACTAAAAGTTATAAGCAGCAATTAAATTCAAAAGATAACACTGCTCGACACAAAAAAAAAAAACACATGAAAAAAGCCAAAAAATTCTTAAAGTAGACGTCAAAAAAAAAATACCCGTGTCTCGTGGTTTTTTTCCAGCACGTTACATTTTTTAAATCGATTTTTGAAGTTTTTTTATCCAGTGTATATGAAAAAACAAAAATACCACATTCTTGCGTTAAATCGATGAGTTTAACTATATGATCCTTACATCTGAAGTGTATCATGTGTTCAGAAAACTTATGCAGGATATTGCGATGAATATTTTTGTAAAAAATTATAACCCAGTACAACCCCCACATGTGGGTCATTTTTGCCCTTTTCTTAAAAAGGTACAAAAATTACGCCTAAAACAGGGGAATATTAAGTCAGTATGTACTACAGATATATTAGCTATATAATTTCACTACTAGCGGCTGAACACTAAAAAGCAAAATTTTATCCCGAAAGCAAAAAAATCGTTAAAATCAGTATGCACTTCTAACAATCAATATTTTCCAAATTTCACCCCACTGTAAAACTCTAAAACTACATTTTGGACAAAACTCGTTCTCACAAGATCATAACGAAATCACACAAGGATTATTTTCCTAGAACACGTTAACCAATTATATTCTGTTTTTATGGGTCTTTTTGACCCCTTTTTCTAGAATTGAGCCACAATGGGCTAAAGAATTTTGCAAAAATATCCTACAAAAAATTTCACTAAGAGTTATCAAAGACGATAAATTCTTAAAACTTAAGGTAAGCGCGTCAGGGATGTAATTAAAACGCAATGTGAAAAGTCCTAATTGATTTTAACGATTTTTTTGGTTTCGGGCTTAAATTTCGACCTTTACGTGCATCCTCAGAATTGCGAATAACCTGCAGGATTTTGAGGTATTCTTGGTTGCAGTTGGAAAAAACGCCGTTTTCAGGCATAACTACAGGAAGAGGTGAAATTTTTTTTTTTTATTACATCGAATAGCCACACTCATTCTTTTCAAAGTATATATTCGAACTTTTTTTTTGTCATTAGGACTCGTACATTCCGAACTAAGACGTTTGGTTTTTACTACAAAAATCGGTAAATGGGTAATTTAAGAAAAAATAAAAACCGCAGAGCTCTATTTAATTAGAAATTAGAAGTCGAAGAGGCGGGAGAATATGCACCCTTTACAGTTTTTTCAATATATCTAGCGAATGAAGGAAAATTTAGATTTTTTTCGATCAAACTTTTTGTAGAGAACTAAATTTGCCATCGGAATAGCTTATTTAAAAAATTGCTTATGCTAAAAATGTTGAAACCAAAAAAAAAAAAAAAAAAACAATATCCAAAAATTTCGAGATCTTGTGTTTTTTTGCCTATAACTTTTTTAGGGTCAAAGATAGGTAATGACAACAAAAAATATGGATTAAATTTCCTTTAAAATACTTTTTGTTAGGAATCGACCGATGTATGGCTACTCGAACATGGAAATGTTGTTTATGCGTTCAGAAAAACTTTTTTTAATCATAACCAAGCCGTCTTACGAAAAAAGAGTATAAGACAGAAAAACTTCAATTCGTCTAAGGAATACATATGATTTTTTTCTAACTTTTTGGGGACATTTTATAATTCTTCATATATTGGTCAAAAAAAAAGTTACGAAAAATTCTGAAAAAAATTTAAACGTATTCTAAGCATTTTTTGCAGCATAAACTTTTATCGTAAGACGCCTTGGTTTTGAGTAAAAACTGTTTTTTCGACCGCATAAACAAAATTTCTATGTTCGAGTAGCCGTATTTTGGTAGGGGTAAGTGGGAAGTGGGGTAAAGTGGGAAACGCCCCTTTTCGGGCAAACTAGCAAAGTATAGCTGTCATGCGCTTCTGACATGTACTTGCAATGACCGTAAGCAAATCTTTATGGTATAGCGATGCGTGCATATGTATTTTTGTGATCTCTGGAATCATGTAAAGTTTTTAAGTGATTTTGAAATTTCATTTTGAAATTTTTAAGCATCGATATTTTTACTGTTTCTGAGGATAAGCCGATTGTAAGTACACAAAAATATTCTTTGTAGTCTTAATTTTGATAACGCAAAAGGATTCCATGTAATTCATAGAGTGAAAGAATGAAGCTCACATTTTTTGCAAAATGTGGTATCGGGGTAAGTAAAGTGGGACATTTTTTATGGGTTAAAGTGGGAAATGTTATTTCACGATTGCTAGTCCCCAACTTGTCAACGTATTACACAATTTTATGATCCAAATAAGTGTTGTACATTTATATTGTGAGTAAACACTCCGGAAAAGCTAAGCGAGTTGCAAAAAGCAGCTGAGAAACGTTTAGCTAATAAACGGAAGAAAGAGGGAAACGAATCACAAAAAATAGAGTGCCAGGAGCAAAAAAGCACCACCAGCAAAGAAAGCGTCAAAGAAGAAACAAAGAAGTTCTAGCTCAGATGAAGATCGTGATTTTTGAATGGAACTCATGCCCGAAATCATGACCAGACACAATACCATTAAATGCAACCTAAAGGATTGTCAACGCCCATTTTACTTGAAATGCGTTAATCTCACTACATGGTTCTTTTATTACTAACACTGCGACTCGGACTTTGATGTTATATCAGAGAACGACGAAAAAGCTATTTCACAAATTTTTTTAAACACATTTTTTCATATATTTTTTTCCAGCAAAATCATTATTTCTTTTCATATATACTCCTTGAACCTTTTTTGAACATTTGTATGAGTTTCAAGGGCATACGCAGGATTTCATCTAGGGGGGGGGGCCAAACTAAAATTTTGCGAACCTTTTTTTTTTAGAAATTTCAATGTAAGAGCTGTATATTTTTATGCACTAAAATATTAAATAAAAGTTCATAATAACTTATGAAGGTACTTAGATACCTTTCTAAATAAAAATTTGCTTAGGTATGTTATCTTTTAAATACATATCACATTTCTAAGCTAATTTGTGGTCGCTGACTCCAAAAAACGCATAAATTTTTTTTTTCGAGGAGCCGTTCTGGATATAATCGACACTTATAGCTCTTATTTTATAAAAAAATATTTCGAGAAACCTAATTTTGATCGAATTTTTGTATACACTGTTTTAAAGAAAAATTCTTACGCTTTTTTTAAATGTATCAGTTACTAAAATCCTATTCAAACTGGTTGAGTTAAAGTTAAAAGTTAAAACTGAGCGAAAAGTTAATTTTCATAGCAATTTTTTACAATTTTGCAATATTTTTTATATTTTTATTTATAAGTGTATTTAATTTTAAATATTTTAAGCCCAAATTTACTAAAATCAGATCATATTTTAAAAAGTTATTAAGGTTTCAGTGAAGTAAGACCATTTTGAATTTTTTTTTTGGAAAAATAAACAGGTTCAATAAACTGGGTCGATTTTTAGGAAGCCAAAAAATTGTATAATGTTTAAAATGCATAGAATCGTACAAAGTACACGTGTGAATTTTTTTACAGTTTTTGGAAATTTTTTTTTTTCTTTTCCTTTGACCAATTTTTGAAACGTTAAAAAAGTTCTGAAAAAATTTATAAAATACTTTGATACTTTGAACGATTTTAAGCATTTTAAGCCTTATACATTTTAGTACATTTTAGTACTTGCAAAAAACTGATTTTCGCAACTTTTTCAGGCTGGTCATGTGCTTAGGCATCCGATTCAGCACGGCAGACTGATGGACTCGTAGTAAACATATCCTAAGCTATCGATTTCCATATACATTTCCATTACGCTTAGTTTTTCCAAATTTATATGCTCAGCTATAAGTCTACTACGCACATACCCGAATTTTGTATTAATTTTGTTTATTTTATTTTAAAGTGATTTGAAGTTCCCTTTATGTACCTAATGCACTTTTTAATACAATATACATACATATTTTTGTACTCGTTATCTCCTAATGGAGCTTATGACTTTAAGAAATTCTTAATGCTTTGAAAAAACTATTAAATTAAAACTAAACTCGATAAATGCTAATATTTTCTATGCTTAATTGACTCACTCGATCAATTATCCGGGATTCTTTTAATTGATCAGTCGGATCAATTCAGCGGGCCCCGCTCAATTGATTCCCCGGTTAATTGACCCGAAAAGTTTCCATTTTTCATCAAGTCAATTAAGCGGGGTCTACTGTAGTATACTAAAGATAAAAATAGTGTATTTGTATAAACTATTATCCAAAAAATTGTGTTTTATTTGGCTTTAATATGAAAAGTTTTAAAAACTACTTTAAAAATGAATGAATATGATATATTTGTAACTCTAAAGCTAGAGCTAGGAGCTGCCCCCCTGCCCCCCCTTGCGTACGCCCATGATTAGTTTTTATGAGTTTTAAAAGTTTCCAACTTTACCCCACGATTTTTAATTTTTGCCATTTTGGGCATCATCGATTAAAGCGTCGTACTCAACAGAAAATCCATATTTTCGGTTCGTTCCTTTGGCAAAAATATAGCTTATTTAATTTTCTTTATTATAGGAAGTTGAAACATGAAAAAATAAGAAGTATTGTTCATTTTATTGAGCTTCGAAAAAAAATTTCACACTTTACCCCACTTTCCTCTAAATTTTTAACCTAAGAAATTTATTAAGTATTTTGTATACTTTTTTATATTAACTATGTCTTTACTTGTCCTTGAAACTAAAAAACTTATAGTCAAAAGAATAAAAAACACAAGAATTCGAAACTTTTTTTTTTTTTTTTTTTGGTTTGAACATTTTTAGCATAAGAAATTTTTTGTTTTTTTAATTTTTAAGTAAACAACTTCGATGGGAAATTTAATTTTCTACAAAAAATTATTTTTAAAAAATATCTGATGCATATAAAATTTCCTCTAAAAAAAATTAATTTCGAATTGTTTCGCAGAAAAATCCCATTTGTTCTTGGCTCTTATACTATTCATAAAAACTTCTCAACAGAAAATTTCGATGCGCATTCCAAGATGCAATAGCGATGCGCGTCCTTCTCGTATCTAAAGAGCTGATTTATATGCGCATATTTTCTGCGCTATAGGTAGCGAGAGCGAAGCGCATCCATAGAGCATTTCTGAATGCGAGAGCGATGCGCATCCAAAGAGCATTTCTGGTAGCGAGAACGAAGCGCTTTCGGTCACGAATTTACGCACAAAACAAAATAAGTCAATAAGTCAGCTTCGTAAGAGCGCAAGGATGGTGCAGTGGTCTAGCGACTGGCACTGCGATTGAGAGTTGTAGCAACCGTGAGGTCCTCGGTTCAACTCCGGCCCAGACCTAACACAAAAGTTTTTCAACTTGCAATTTTTCAATTATAATTAATTTAGTAAAACAAATATAATTATAATTAAATCAAAAAAAAAAATAATAATAGTCTGATGAGTCCTTGTGGCGAAAGACGTAAAATTTCAATTAAAAATTAATTTTTTAAATATTTTTATTGTCATCCAAAAAGCATCCAAAGAGCATTTCTGAATGCGAGAACGATGTGCTTCGAAAGAGCATTTCTGAATGCGAGAGCGATGCGCATCCAAACAGCATTTCTGGATGCGAGAGCGATGCGCATCCAAAGAGCATTTCTGGTAGGGAGAGCGAAGCGCTTCCTTCCAATGACATGCCAATGTTAATTTCAGCGCTTTTGGAAACGAGAGAGATGCGCTTCACTGCTGCTTTAGAGCGCTTCAGAAGCGCTAGTGATGCGCTCCATTCCCCATTGGGTTATTACATACTTGGGTTTTTTTGAACTAAAACTTCAAGGCCGTGACACATTTTTGCGAAACTTTTTTGGATTCACATTTTGTGGGTGTTATCAAATAATTACTAGCTTTAAACGATATTTTAACACGAATGAATATTTTAACACGTTACATCTCACAAGCTAAAAAAATACAGAATAAAACCGAAGAAAAGGTTGGCGTAAGCGATTGCAATGGCCTCCAAAATTACGTGTCTACTATAGATGATCATAAAATTTCAATTCATTCCGAATTGGTTTTATTTGTTGACCTACATACGGTTTCTTTTTCGGTTCGAGATTTACCAAAGTCAATTGTTATATAAGTTTTCGGGAAGCCATTTTTCTACATTTATTGCAACTATGTGTGTACATTTTGTATGATTTCTACTTAGCACAACTTTCATCATTTATCTGGGCAGAAGAAAAACAAACGAATGTGAAAGTTACTTCCTTTAGGTCAGCATGTTATGAAAGAAAATTGATTTCCTTAAGTTTTTTCATACTTTTGAAGTGTTATCAGCTGCTAAGATCTAAGGATGTCAGTGGGTATGAACAAAAAAAGAGTTCTTCTAATAGCCATGTTGAAAATGCTCAGCATACCAACAACAGCAGCAGCAACACTGTAACAAGATTCTTATCTAAATGAGTGTTTTGAGAAAGTTTTCACAAAACTTTCTTTTTACGAATTTGAATGCAGAAGAAATAAAAAAATCACCAAGAAACATTCTTCAACACTTTTCTTGAAATGCAGATGAAAGGACGAAAGGAAGAACTTGCGATGATAAAAGAAGCAGAAAACATAGAATGTGGGATGTGTTTAATGACACGATCTTATCGCTAATTGCTTTCCTTGTAAAGAAAAGGATGGGGTTGGTTGATTTTCATTGCAATAAAAGAATTCTTTGATGCACTTAATTAGCCCAGATATGAGATTTAAGATTTATATTTTTTTTTTTGTTTTGGTCGTTTGTTTAAATTCAAAAATATTTTATTACCGCATTCATTGCTGAACTAAACCCTCTAACTTCTTCTCAAAATTTGAAAATTCTATTGCTTCTTGGCATTTGCCAAAGCGTTGCTTTCATTCGTTTGGATTTTTTGTCTTTTCTATTTTACTTTTTTACTTGCTGTCAATTTGAAATCACGAAAATATCCTTAGGATATCTCAAAAAAAGAAAAAAATCTAGATTTCATTTTTAACACCAACAACATGTGAAACTTCTCACATTTATCAGCAAACAAATCGCGCATTTTTTCTGAAATTTTTACTACTCACATCCTTAATGCTGCCTGCCAAAGGGTAAGAAATCAGTTTTCTTTGGATTGTGACTTGAATTTTGATTGCAGAGGAAAAGCAAAACAAAAAAAGGAAATTCTTGTGAGCAGCATCTTTTAAGATAAAATGTCAAATATCAAATGCTATTTAAAGTTGTTGGCTTTTATTCAACTTGAGTAATTTCAGATAAATATTTTACCGTCACAATTGCTGCTAATTTATTATTTATAAGAGTTTGGAAAAAACGTTGAAAACAAATATGCAAACAGATAATTTAAGGGGCAGTAACATAAGTATGTACATAGCATTCGTCACTGTAACTGCATCAGGTTGTGTACTAAACTCAAAGTACTATACGCGACCGGATAACAGATTCGGAATCAACGATGCCAAATATTTACATAAAAAAGATATCAAATTTTTCGTCGAAGTTTTTATATTATATGAAACTACACGGAAAAAACTAAACCGTAAAAATTCATTGAAAATCCCAGTTATTTTTACTGATTTTTTCAGTAACTGTGCGCCCGTAAAGAAAAACCGTATTTTTTACTGACTTACACACAGTAAATTTTTTAAAAAATATAAAAATAAAAAAAGAATTATGTTGATTGGTGTCGAACTTATGACTTTTGTGTTTCTAGGCGACGCTCTAACCACTGAGCTACTGTAGCACTTTCATTTCTATAGCTTATTATTTTATTTAAATTAAATTTCAATAAAATTTTTTACTATCTCAACCAGTTATAATTGAAATGTATTCTAAGCAAATTTTGCAGAGCCCACTGGCATTTTTTCATGCGACAAATTTTTACTTCTATATTCAATAGTTTTTACTGCTTGTATCTGTACTTTTTAAAGTTTAAGCCGTATATTTTACTTTCGTGCCATTACTTTTTCATGAGAATTCAGTAAAGTAATTGAATTACTGGAACAAACCGTAATTTTTGACGAGATTATTATCACTTTGTGCTATTTGAAAAACAATTTTTACGGATCATTTTTTTGCGTGTAGTCGCCCATTCATCCAATGAATGAATAATTGCTATTTATTTATTTGTCCCTTACGTATGAATCGAATCTTATCCGTCTGCGTCAAAGAGTTTCAGAGATATGATCACGGAGAGAAAAAAATGTTCTAAAATCTAGCTCAAATCGTTCTTAAATTAAATATTCAGAATTAAGCCCAATATAGCATAAAATCATCCCAAAATACGCCCAACTTGTGCGCAATTCAAGCTCAAATTTGGGCATAATATAAATTTTGATAATTAAGACCAATTGTACTCAATGCATGCCATTTTGTACTTGTTTATCAAAAAAAAAAAAAAAAAAACCCATTTTTTGCTTAATTCAAGCCCTTTTGTGATTGTTTATCAAAAAATAAATTTTCATTTGTGTTTATTCTGTGTGTTTATGATTCTCAATATAACTATGGCATCTACTGCTTAAATAATTCCTGCTCGACAGTCGAATTGGGTATTTATAATAGAGTAAATACTCCTGACATTCCATAATGGGATGTTACGATGTACTGACATTTTGGTACATTGATTTTGGAAAATGAAATGATATTTCTTGCATTTGGCAAAAATGGTCATATTCATATTTTGATATATAAGAAATTATTAAGAAAAAATGGGAACAAGTACAAAAGGGCTGAAATTAAGCACAAATGCGTTTAATAAATTTTTGACGAACAATCCCAAATTGAATTGAATTGAGCTCAAATGGGCATATTCATTTTTTTGATAAACAAGCACATTATTACTTGATATCAAGAAAATTATGGACAAGCTGAAAATCACACCCAAAATTGATTGGTTTGGGATTGTTTTTAGCTCAAAATTCTCTCCGTGATGCAGTATATTTTTTAATATGTCTCGTTTGTCCCCGTGACCTTTACATTCAGATGCGTCAAATAGCTTCAGAGATATTATGAACGGTTTTACTCAAGAGCAAGGTGTCTTACGAAAAAATGAATTATGTCAAAAAATGCTTAGAATTGTTTAAAGAATTCGTGTGAATTTTTTCAGACTTTTTGGAACTTATACACTTTTTTCGTAAGATGCCTTCCTTTTGAGTAAACGAAAGTTTTCCGACCACGTAATTGAAAAACGTAAAGAAATCGACTTTTGGAACCGAATCTTATCTATGTATGTATGTATGCATTTATGTATTCTCCTTTAACTCCTAGGAGGAGCATAGGGCCAATATGAAACGTCTCCATTTGTTGCGATGTCTTTGATCTCTTGCCACGACTTTTCCGATCCTTTGGATTTCCTTTTCCAGCGACCTTTTCTAGTTAGTTTTGGTTCTACCATGCCCTCTACTGCCTTGTGGTTTCCACTCAAAGGCCTGGCGACAAACTTGGCTGTGTATACGTCTTAAACGTCTTAAACATTTGTTGACGAATACTTGCAGCTTATTCGTTAGTTGTTCAGTAACAAGCCATGTTTCGCACCCAGTGCCGGATTAAGCCAAATGGGGCCCTAGGCCATTAAAATTTTGGGGCCCTATTTTTTTAATAATTGTAAAATTAATCTTTATTTATGCATTTATAGAATTTAAATTATTCATATCGTTTAAAGGTTGTAAACACAATAAAACAATCAAAATATTTTTTTCCTGACAAATTGTATTTTTTTGATTTTACATAACTTACAGTATAGTAATTTATAATATTATCTTCGGACATCTCTTTTAAATATTAAAATGACGTTCATATTTAAAAAACTTTTATCCTACATTTCAGATCACTAAAATCAAATCAAAATGACATCTTCAAAATCAATCAAGAACATCCGATTCAATGGACATCAGACTTAGCATGTCCAACCATTCTTGACCTATAACACTTCTTTGCTCGTTTTTTATGCGTTTTAACTTTGAAAAAGAGCGCTCTGCCTTTTTTGTTGCAATCGTCGAGCATCGAGAATTTTAAATTCGATAGGAGTGACTGCAACAACAATTTCATGCAACTTGAACTCAAGTGGGTTGAAGCCTTTTGGGAAATCTAATTTTTTCATTGATTTGTTGTTGTTGTTTAAACCTTCGATAGCCAGCGGAATAAAAATACAACAATTATTGTGGAAAAAAGGAACTTTGTCCAAAAAACCACATTTATTCTCAGCACACATAAATCACAATAAAAGCACAACTTCACTTCGCAATAGCTCAAATAATACTGATACGTTATACAAATATGAAAATACATTTTGTTGATTCTCTGAGAAAAACTCGTATACAGGGTGTATACGATACAGTTGTCCCTCGAATTTTAAATTTTTATGTTTTCATTTATTTTCAAAGCATGCTTGAACTTACATTTGCCAAATTTTGTGAACTAGCTATTTTAATCAGCCGATTAAATATTTTAGCTCTCAGATTTTTGTGGGGGCCCCTGCACGTCGGGGCCTCTAGGCCATGGCCTAGTTCGGCCTAATGGGTAATCCAGCACTGTTCGCACCCATATAACAAAACCGATTTCACATTCGAATCAAAAATGCGCACTTTCGTTTTTGTGGATATAACGGAAAAATACCATATTTTGTTCAGTTGAGCAAACGCGCCTTTTGCTTTTGCTATACCATCCATGGAGATAATGCTGCCTAAATACGTGATGCTGTCGACGTTTTCAATGTCATCACTGCCAGCTTTAAACGTGAATTCATTTCTTTTTGCGTTCAGCTTCATGCTTTTAGTCTTAGAACGCTCTTCGCTCCAGATTCTGGAAATCAGAGGTTGAAGAATCATAGCTGATGTAATGGGGCATGCTTTTAGCAGTTCAGCTGTTATTTGATCTTTGACGGCGGCCTTGTTGTTTTTCATACTTTGGATAGCTTTCACTATTTCATCGATTGTAGGCGGTTGTGTTTGTATTCAACTACTACTGCGAGTCACTGCGACAGTTGTAGGTGGTGATTCTGGCAATGTGGTAGATGTGGAATTCAGTATGTCACAAAAATACTCTTTCCATCTCCTGAGTTGGTCGTCCGCGGATGTTAAGAGATTTTCATTTTTGTCTTTGATAGGGCAGCTCTGTTGGTGTTTTCTGCCAGATAATCTGCGGGTGATATCGTAAGGCTGCCTGAGATTTTGAGCATTTGCAGCGCATTCGGCTTCGCTTGCAAGATCGTTATACATTTTTCTTTTATCTTGTCTGCATGAACGTCTGACTTCTTTATTGAGAGAGTTAACCCTTTCAGGACCGTAAGGAATTGGGAAATAATGCAACCATGTAGCTCCTTATTTATAATGGTCTATTGGGCGTCCAGAAAACATATTTTAAAATAAAAATTCAAAAAATTTTAACGGTTTTTCTGGAATTTTCTGGGACATATGTGTCCTTATGGTCGTTAAGGGAGACTTTTTCTCCATACATTTTTATATGGGGAAAATATGCCCTTATTTCAAAATGTGATAACTCGGAAAGTAAGGGTCCAATTGAAAAAATTTAAAGGTATGGTTTGATAGGTAAAATTAGTGCTATTTGATGCCTTCAAAAGAAGTAAAATAAATCATCTCCTGGAACTACACCGCAAGATAGAAAACAGCTCTTTTCAGCTTCAAGCACGGATATCTCGAAATCCTGAAGTATATGAGAAATTCTGGCTTCGGATTCGAATTCAGTGTCAAAAAACACGTTACAGTACATATGTCTACTAACAGGTTCATTAAATTTTTTTATTTTGATTGCCTGTGAAATTGGTTAAATTGTATTACAAAAGTGAGTTGAAAAGTTACCCTTAACGACCATAGGGACACCGGTGTCCCATTTTGAATTTAATGATTTATCAATATACGAAACTTAAATAATGGTTCAATTAATGTATGAAACAACAATTTATTTACCTGTCAACAATTATTTCACACTATAATATGATTAAAAACAATTAAACACCTATAAATTCTGCTGTAAAGTATAGCAATGGTGCATCACACAAACTCACATTAGAATGATCATACAAAAATAACGGTGCTTCTGATGGTGTTGCCAGATTTAAAAGGAATGAAGGAAGCGTTTAGGAACTGATAAATGTCAAAATAACATATATCGGTTTCTTACTTATTTATATATAATTTATTTTTGTCTTGGGACACATATGTCCCTATGGTCCTGAAAGGGTTAAAGACCTTTTCGGCGTCGTTCTTTTACGCTTTAGTTTTATTGTCATCACTCATTTTTTTGCTCTTCTTCTTTGTCAACAAGACACCACGTTTCGTAGCTCATCCATTGTTTCTTATTCGAGGGTATGAACTCAAGTATTTTTTCACTGGAGCTTAAGAAATCAGCCTTAGCGGCACTCAATGCTTCCATCACAATCGATCGTGGCTATTTTAAGTTTTTCATCGTTCTTTAGCTTAAGCACGTCGAATTTTTTTGACACAGATTGTCCACTGGGATGTTTAATAGCGGCAAGTTTTAGTCGAATGACCGCGGTGAGAAGATGTTGATCGGAGCCTATGTCTCTTTACTCGTACGTCCAGAAGACTCCCTCTCCATTTTCTGCTAATGCAGAAGTGGTCGATTTGGTTTCAGTGATGTTGTCTGGTATGTTTTGTGTGGGAAAAGACCGGCTGTATTGGAATATCATCTATACTACACAAAAAATGTCTATTTGTGTAACGCAGCATTTTTTGCAAGAACAGTCTTCACTTTTTAAGCAACTTTGGCTTCCCATTCTAAGAAGCAAAAAACATGTTTTTGTACCTGTTTATTTTTTCCATAAAAATTCGAATGGTCTTACTTCAGTGAAATCTTAATAACCTTTAAAAATATGATCCGACTGTTGGGAGAAAAATCGTGTTTTATTTGGCTTTAATATGAAAAGTTGTAAAGGCTACTATAAAAATGAACTTTGCTCTGCTATACCTTAGCCAATTTTATTGAGATCTTAATTATTGTTACATTTGTTGGAAGCGATATGAATTTTTCTTAAAAATGGTGTAAAAATAAATTTTACAAAAATTTGTGTTTCTCTAAATATATTCTTAAAAATCGAATTTTTCGAATATTTCGGGAACGGTCTCTAAGAAAATAAAATAAATTCGATTTTCGGACCCAGCGACCTCAAATTAGTTTAAAAAATGTGGTTTGCAAAATATTACATTTTGGCTGTTGTCTAGAGTTATCTGTTCCGAATACAATAAAAAATTAAAAAAAAAAATGTTTCGAAGTGAAAACTAGTTCCAGTAAAACCGATAAAAAATTGCCACAGCTTATAGTGTTCATTATCCTGAGCTATTCTGCATACGTGAAATTAGTGCCTCCACTAACCTAACCTAACCATATTTCGACGCATGATACGAAAAGTAGGATGATTCAATTCTCCTACGAAAAGTAGGTTTTCAAAAATTCTTGGACGAAAAGTAGGACGTTTCAAATTTATTTGGACGAAAACTAGGTTGTTTCATTATATATGACGAAAACTAGGTTTCTTCGAAGTTTTGTGTATAAAAGTAGGACGTTAAAGTTTTTATGTCGAAAAATAGGATGTCTGAACATTTTGGACGAAAACTAGGACGTTTCGATGCCTTGCACGAAAACTAGGTTGACGTTGATTCTTGCAGCGTATTTTTGGCAAAAACTAGGGTGTTTCTTATTTTGTTACATCAATTTCCTAATGTGAATGAAATATTAATATCAGGCATAAGTTAAGTGAAAGAACGATGAGAAAATATAACATATCTATAAATAAAGAGGTAAACGAAATCGGTTCAGTCCCTTTCTATGCCTAAATTTCAACATATTCACTTGATTTTTTTGCTGGAAAGGCTGTGAAGAGCAATAATGCATAGGATATTTTTTTTAAGTGGGCGGTATCACGCCCCTAAATAGAAAAAATCTTCTCACGTCCAAGCCACCGCATCGATTTTTATGAAATATGGTATATGGGGTTAGCACTTAGGAACGATAACCATAATGTTTTAGATACGCGGTGCCACGCCCCTTAATAGAATACATGTTTTCACGTCAAACACTAATTTTTGGCTCTTTTAGACGGTTTGCTATAAACACAACAAGTATCCAAGGATAGAAATAGGGTTATACTTTACGGATAATCATTTTTGAAAACATTCTGAATTTAATCATATTCATCTGTTATGTGATTGTTCGTTTGCTGTAGTTTTGTTTAGGCTAGTCCACGTTTCATTTTAGCCATCATTGCTAATTTATGTTTAATTCGAGTATCAAAACAATAAAAATTTAAGCAGATTTGTTGATGAAACTAGCATTTTATGTCATGCATAAACTAAAAGAAGCTCACAGGGAAGGTTAAGGTTCATTTAAATACATAAAATAAGTTCACAAGTTTTTATATACGCTTATGATATGATTCACCCTTTTTTTTGTCGTTCAATATGAAACATCCTATGTTTCGTCTAAAAGTTTAACACAACCTACTTTTCGTAACAAATTATGAAACATCCTACATTTTCGTAAAAAAATTTGTAACGTCCTACTTTTCGTCCAAGAATGTAAAACATCCTATTTTTCATAAAAAAATATGAAACATCATACTTTTTGTCCTACTTTTCTTCCAAGAATATAAAACAACCTACTTTTCGTAGGAGAATTGAATGATCCTACTTTTCGTATCATGCGTCGATTTGATGTTCAAAAAATTAAATTTTGTTTTTTTGAATGGAAATCGTTGTTTTGCTTTTGCATTTATGATAAAAATAACTAATTTTTAACGGAGATATGTCTAAATTGGTTTTATCAAACTAAAGGCTATAATATTTTGGATCAGAAATATCGAATAACTCAAAATTAGAAAAATCTGAGCAAGTAGTTTTCACTTGTGTAGGGGCAATATATAAGGTTGAGTAAAAAGAATGCTCAGAAAAGTGAGCTAGGTTTAGCCAATTTTTTTTTATATATCATAGTAACTGTATTGAGCCAAATATTTTCCATTGTTATTAACTACCTCTCATCATCTTTCGGGCAAATCCATAATACCATCCTTAAAGAATTCCTGGGGTTTCTGGTCGAAAAGCTCTGGCAAGACCTTTTCCAAATCCTCTAAAGAATTAAATTTTACGCCATCAAGATAATTCTGCAACGAGTGAAATAAATTGTAATCCGCAGGTGCAAGATCTTTGATGTATGGTGAATGCATTAACAGTTTCCAGCCTAGTTCCCTCAGTTTTTGGCGGGTCACCAAGGAAATTTTGTGGTCTAGCGTTGTCGTGATGAAAGACGATGCCCTTTCTGTTGACTAATTCCGGACGTTTTTTCTTGAGCGCTTCATTCAATCTTGTTAATTGTTGAAAGTTCAATTACCGAATCAATCGTTTGGCTACGCTGAGCAAAGACTAATTTTGCTCATCACTAGGCTACGCGGATGCAGCTTGTAGTACACAGGACCCTTGCAATCCCACCAAATACTAAGCAAATACTTTCTTGGCGTCCTTGCGTTAGTTTGGGCAGACTCGCCTCATTTTGACCATAATCTTTTTCGCACATTATAATCATACGATATCCATTTTTCGTCACCAGTACTCAATCTGTGCCAAAATGGCTTCGAGATTATTCCGCTTCAGAAGAGATTCACATACAGTCAGTAAGATTTTTTTCACTCAGCGATGTTGCGACTGCTTCTGTGTCGGTCTTCCTCCACTTTTTTAAGAATTTTTTCCACTTTTTCGAGCAGATTTAGGTACGAGCACATTTAGGTGCGTTTTTACATCAAAATTTTGAGAGCGGAATTGATCATACCATTTTCCAACTGTTTTTTCCGATAAAGTACCTAGTCCAAAATCTGCACAAATTTTGCTATGATCCTTCGAGGCCGTATAATGCTTTTCGAAGAAGTAAAATGAAAAAAATGTAATGAACTTTTTCAGACCTGCGACTTAAAAATCGGCTTTTTGGCATGCTGTCGAAGTTTATGGCTTTCCTCTTCGAAATCGTTGATGGTTTCACTTTCAATCAGCGCCTTGATATGAATTCATTACCCTTTCAACATATTTGTACCACTTTGTCGGATCTTCAATGCTAAGTTTTGTCAAACTTGAGCGTTAAATCTTTTGACTTGTCCATTTACATGAGACAATACTGTAGTTATTTTGAAGTGCTTAAACCAAATCATCATCTAAATCATTGGTTGAATATTGCACAAGGGCTGCATGCCGTTTCAAGTTCTTATAATTTGACAGAATTCTCATTTTTTTCCTTTGTAAGATAGTTTTTCCGAAGTCTCACAGCAAAAGATTTCCAATACTCTAAGCACTTAATCTATATTAAATGCCGAGCTACATCAAAAATGCAATCAGAGGGCTGTAGCTGGATTGATCATACTCTCCGGAAATCACACAGCGAAGTTTGTCGCCAGGCTCTTGGAATCTACAAGGCAGTAGAGGACGTGGTTGACCCAAAACCAACTGGAAAAGGTTGCTGGAAAAGGAAATCCAAGAATCGAAAAAGTCGTTGAAAAAGATCAAAGTCATCGCAACTCCTCCTTGGAGTTAAAGGAGAATACATGCAAACACTTAATTCCAAGAGTCAATTAGGTGTCTATAGGTATTCGCTCTTGCTGACTTATGTTAGAAGTTTGTCCTTTTGAATGTTTTCTCCTCCTATTTCATAAACCAATTCTTTTCACTGTATTATTAATTTTACAAAGAAAGAATGTAGCTCTTCCATCAAGACTCTGTACAAGACTCGGCAGAAGAGGTTTCCACTAAATTTAATGGATGAGTTGTTTTCTTTTGTTCTTGAATTTTGAATTTAGTGGAGTCAATAAGGCCCTAAAACAGGCAAAATGAGGAAGTCCTCAAGAACAGGTCCGATCTTGATGATTTTTTTTTAATTTTTGGTTTCTAAGATATCTCTCCATAAATGACCTAAAATTGTGAATGAAAATACTATTGCCATATTTTTCTCAAAAACGACTGTACCAATTTTAATGACACTTTGCGAAATGATGCACATTAGCATATACTAAGAAATAAAATAGCTTTTGACTTTTTGGATACTCATGAAGAGTCGTTTTAAATTTTAAATTTAATTTGGTAATATCTCGTGAACCATGTCAGACATTTTGATGAAATTTGGTTCACAGACATTGACTATCAATGACTTACAATTAGCGAAAATTACTGATGCCAGATTCGGATTTAACATTGCTAAATACATTCAAAGTGATTGCTTTTATTTTTGTTTGTTGCATTTTTTTAAAAAATTTTTTTTAGGAAAACATAAAATTTTAAATATTGTTTAAAAAATTATATAATTCTGACCCAGCTCCAAAAGGTTTCTTATTTTAAATAAAAAACAACAAAACTTAAAAAAAAAATCATCAAACCGCAGGTGTTCTTGAGGAATTCACTACTTGTACCGTGTTTGATTCTTCAAACACGATTAAATTCAACACATTAAAGTTCTATTAAGAAAAATCGAGTAATTGTCATTTATCATTTATGTAGTTATGAAATGTATATTTCCCACTCGTTTTAATGAAATGTCATAACACAATAATTTTTTCAAAATTTAATGTTTTAATTAATTTTCAATGTGTTAGCATTTCAAAATCAGTACATGTTGAAATTTGTTTTTGAGTTTATCTTACGCATAAATTGTTACTTCCGCGTTGTTGTCAAAATGTTGGTTAAATAAAGGGATGCCTCAATATACTCCACTTTCGTGTTCCACCCACTGCAGTTCCATTGCTTCACTTTTCTTCTCCGTTCTTCTCAAGACTTAAGTTTTAAATTATTATTTATTTGCGTTTCGCAGCATTGTCGTCGTATAATGCAAGCGTTGCTGTAAACTTTGAGAAGCAACCAAGGAATCCACCAGTAGAACTCAGGACGCTGAAGGGAGCTAAAGTTTTTAATTACCCTCATCAGCAAAATTTGAGTTGTTCGTATGCTGCGTTTTGCTTTGCTTCATTTTTTTTTTCTTCTCATCAGAATCTCCAGAGTTGGTTGCACTGTCGATACTGTTGGCTGTTGGCAGCAGTGTGCCTTCATTTTCATATATAGAAATTTTTGATTTCATTTATTTTATGATAATTTAATTAGCTCACTACCACACACATACACATTCCGTAGAGTGGTGAAGGGGGAAATAATAATAATAATCAAATTAGGAGACTTTATATGTACGCATATTGTTGGAACTTTATTTGCTCCTGCTAAAGTTCTTACCAATTGTCTTATCGAAAATTCAGAAATTTAATGGCATACGAGTAGTAAGTACTCGTATTTTAGTAACAATTTTCACATCACTTCCATTAAATTTTCACGTTGAAATCAATTAAGTTTAATGTGACAGTTGGTATATGCCTATGTTTGTTATATTCGATATACGTAAATATTTGATATAGGTTACTGTGAAACATAGTCCAGAATCGAAAAGTATTATTAGATTTCATACGGGGGTTGCCTTTTATATTTCGGGATTGGGCAACACTAATATCAATAGCTAAAATCTGGCAACACCATAATAAAGTTTGACATTTTTTAGCATAAACGTACTCACAACGTTTTGATGTACAAGTGCTATTTGTTTTGTTTACAGTGAGTTAAGAAAATCAATTTTTCCATTGTTAATTTAAAATATGGCTAAATTATGGGGTTTTCAACGAGAACAAACCTTTTTTACGGCCAGGTGTTCATGCAATATTGAATGAATGTTATGCCTAAGGTTGTCTCAATCTTACGATAGGTCACATGACGAACAACAACTGATTTTGGAGGACCTTCACGAAATTCGTCTTGGAATAAACTACGACCTCGGTTGAATTCACCATACCATCGATAAACACTGGTCCTTGATGGAGCTTCATCACCAAAAATTGAATTAAGTTCATCGATGCACTGTTGTTGACTTAATCCACGTCGAAAGTTGTGAAAAATTATCGCACGAAAATGTTCACGAGTTAATACCATTTTTTTGCTAAATTGATTTTTTCAAGTCACTGTAAATAACACAAATGATTGTCGTACGTTAAAACGTTGTGTTAAAAAATGTCAAAATTTATTATGGTGTTGCCAGATTTTAGCTATTGACATTAGTGTTGCCCAATCCCGAAATATAAAAGGCAACCTACGTATATGTATGTAGGTACATTAGGCTGCATCAAGTTGTTCGGATGGAGAAAATATTACCAAGCGTTTAACCTATCTACGGATAATTCTAAGAAAATTTGTTTAAGAAAGCATGGGGCTAAAATCAATATCGACCCACCCATATATGAGACGTTCTTTTACAAATTGTACGAATATAGTGAAATTAGAATTTTTGACTTCTTTGAATGACTCAATTTTTTTGTCTTTACATCTTTTCGTTTATTAATGAGATATCAAGTTGGGACACTTTTTTTTTTAAAAAATTGCTTCCAAAATACAGTGAACTCGCGATAATATTAACATTCAAATGCATGAACTACCCAAAATATGAACACTTTTTCGCTACCATTGACTACTCCAAAATATGAAATATCTGCAAAAGCTCAAAAATACAAGAACATAATTTTTCTTACAATCAAAATTTTCTTACAGAACAACTTTTTATATAAATAAACCAATGTTGGCAATGGGGTATTTTGTGAATTTTTGGAACTTTTTTTAGGTTTAGAATATTTCGAAAAAAAGATAAAGATATCGATATAAATCAAAGTGAATTTTGAAGAAAAAAAAATAGTTCTTTCAAAAATCCTATCGAGTTTTATGACAAACAATTATCTGGTTTTGTTATATAACCTCAAAAGTGGTGAAAAAGCGTACATGTCAAAATTTCAGGTTAGAATATCTCAAAATCCAGAAGTGATAGAGCAATTTTAATGGGTTTTTTGACCCTGGTTTGAAAAGTGGCATTCACTTTGAAAAAAGGGCTATATGTGTTTCATCTTAGAGTCATTCCACACATTTTCCCGAAAAAACATTTTGGGTGCAAGCACTTTTTATTTAAAACACGTGGGGACAGCATATAGTAAAATTATTTTTTGTCAATGGATACCGATAGTTAAAACCACCACCAAAAAACCGTTTCCTAATCATTTTTAAATTTAGTCCCATCTTTCCGAGTTATAAGCCTTTAAAGAAAGGATATCTCAAAACCAATTTCCGGATTCTAAATTAACAGAACAAATATTTCGTTTGTTCATACACTGAATTCAGAATCTGCTTTCATTCAAAAGATCATATTGGCTAGTCGTATCTTGAAGAGCAGAACTGCGTTGGAAAGGTAGTTTTATGCGCTATGAAAAAATTTTAAAATTAACATTTTTTTTTTCGAAGAAGATGTGATTTCTATTATACATTGTATGAAGTTCTCAACTGACTTCAATCAAAAGTGTCAGCTTAGGAACGACCAGCCGTATCTTGATGAGTAGACTCTCTTTAGAAATGTATTTTTATGCACTATAAAAATTTAAATGTTGAAATTTTTTTTTTTCGAAGAAGATGTGATTTCTAATACATTAAGTATAAATTTTTCATGTATATACATTCAAAACGTCATAACTTTTGAACCAGGTGACATTTTTCAAAAAATAAGCCATAAGTTGATAACACACACCATCATTGTACTACAACAAATCGTTCGGAAAATCTAAATTTTCAAAGACAACCTCGCAATAGGAAACGATTTCAACGATTTTAAGGCGCCTCGAAATTCATGGTCCCGAGGAGTTTTTAACTTAAAATTTGACGCTCTAATATACATATTCCCAAAAATCGTATTTTTTTATTTTTAGGTTAGAATATCTCAGAAACCATTCGTGATAGAGTATTTCTGAGACCAAAACAATTTTTTTTTTGTTTTTGTTTGATGTTGTTTTTGCAAAAATACCGTTTTTCGACTTTTCTTCAAAAATTAATCGATAAACTTATCTTATAAAAAATGATTTTTTTACCCACTTAGTACTCACGAGTAATTTGACACATTTTTTTTGAGTTCACGATAACTTGATTTTAATTTTTTCATTTGTGGTGTGAGAGACTCATTCATATCGGACCCATATCTTTTGACACAACAAATTATAAGGATTTAGAGGTTGAATCATTGCGGATGTAACGATGTTTTTTTTTTTCGATTGCATAAAGTTGGGAAGCCAGCATAAAAAAAAAATTCAAACAATTCATTTGTGATTTTTTTTTGTGCAAACCAGGCTGACAAACTGCCCCGCACTTGATGCTTTTGTCCCGCAAATTTTTATCGTCCCGGAATCACGTAATTATGTCCCGATTTTCCCGCATTTGCTTATGGTTAGGTTAGATTAGAGTGGCGACTTAGCTAACGATGCTAGAGAACTGAGTAGCACTGTGCTGTTTTAATACCTCATAAGTGATCGGGCTTTTTGGTAGAGGGGTTGTTAGGGTATGATTTAATTATCTTTTAAAGAAACTGTAAAGGATATTCATATCTAATTTGTTCTATTGAGGTAACTAAGTATATAGCCAACACCAATAACGGTGAATTCGCTTAGATGATACGAAAAGGGGTTTCCTAGAGCACTTTGCCTGGCTCTAGATAGAGCAAGACAGTTTTAGAGAAAGTTTTCGAGTTGATAATTGATGGCCAGATTTGGAAATTGTGCAAGTTTCTAAGGTTTTCCATCAGGCATTTTATATAAAAATTATTTGATTGTAATGCTTAGTTGTTCTTAAAATATTTATATTTTAATCGCAATTATTCGCTTTTACAAAAATTCAATTCAATGAAAATTATGTAGTATATTACGGAGCTTCCGCTCCAGTTCCAAAATGTTGGAACTTCCGATAGAAAGAATGGAGAAAAGCAATGCAAGTTCCCATAATACATATTTTTTACCTCCGATTCCTACTTTGGTTCAGGTTTCGACTCCGAAAAAATCATTTTAAAATATTTGGTTCTGAATCCAGTTCGAACAGTAGAAAAAAATTTGTTTTTGGCACTTTACTTTTAATAAACGAAAACCCCCATCCATAATGTTTCTTTTTATAAGAAAGGAAAATGATCGCAAAAGCCATTTTCAGTTTTTGTCGCGAAGTATAAAGTGTCCTTTTAGCATACCCAAAACGAAATCTTTGGGTGATGAAGGTAAACCTATGTAGTACGCCAAAAATTATTACTTCGAGTGCCAAATAAGTACGAAGTGCTATGTGAGAACACAGAAGTTTTTTTCGTGTGTCATATTGTAATTAAAACTAAACATTAAAAATTAATGCTGATTCGTATTAGTGAATATTTGTACTAAATGTCTCAGAAACTATTTACGGAGCATGGATGAGTTTTGGTACATATGTAAAAAGCATCAAGAAAATATTTAACGCAAATGAATGAGATAAGTTTGTACAGAGCGCCGGAACAAAATAATGTTCACTGGGAAAATGGGCAAGGTCACGCCCCTATAAAAAATCATCATTAATACGATATATGCATGTGCTAATATTTTCAGCAAGTATATCAATAAAATTAATATTTGTATTAGAAGTTAAAATATACAATAAATTTATGTTTAATTTGCGTTAAATAATTTTTAAAAACAATTTCATCTTAAAGTTTTACAATGGATATTTAAGCAAATTAAGTCATGTCTTTTACATCAATCACTAAAATTAATAAAAGAAAACCAGAAAAGATTTTAAATTTATAAACAAAAGTTTTATTCAAAAGCCTTGCCCAATTCGCAGAGTTTTGCAATTTTATAATTTAAGTCAAAACTCACTTCTGTTCTTTGTAGTGTAAAGTCATTGCATAGTTTTGTTTATACCTTTAAATCCTTTGGATCGATTGTTGTAATTTTTACTGAATATAATGCTACTTAATTACAACGCAAATATACAAAAACCTTTTTAAAAATTTTAATTTTTCATTTCGTTTTTTAATGCATTGTCGTACGAATGGTGAGTTACGTCACTATGGAAATACCATATTTAAATATATGCTATTTGAAAATATTGATGGTATGAAAAACTCAATTTTTTCTTATGCGAGTAATGCAAGATGCTACGCCCACTTTTAAAACCTTTGGTATAAGAGCTGGGAATTAAAGAAACATAACTTCTAGAAACGATGAAAACGTTCTGAGATCGAATAAAGATCATTCCAAGTTACTTCAAAAGTTCTTTCGGAATGACGCGATAAAAAGAACTTAAGATATGCACGTCGTACTGCAGTTTAGTTACTTTAGAGTTAACTTTAGTCTATAGAGTAAAAAGTATTAACTCGTTAAAGCAAAAAGTAAGGAAAATTAAAAAGCTAATGCAATAATTTAAACATAAAAATAAGTCTTTCAACTCCTTTGCTGACAATACGTTAAAGGGTACATACTTTATACCGTAAAATTGCATCTAATTAACAAATTACAACTCCAAAAAAAAAAACGAAACCTTGAAAATAAATAATAAAAACACACTTTCAAACATTGTTGTAGTTTACTTTTAGGCGCAGCGGCGGGTGCAACAGCAACATTACTGAAAAAGTGCAACGCTACACTTGACGTTGTTGTTGCAACCACAACAAAACGAACGACAGAATTTGTCATCATCGTCATCGTTTAAATGACGCTAAAAATTGCGTCTACGCTGCAAAATTAGTCAGCGATGCAAAATTAACGCAAAAAAACCAGCAAAAGAAACAAAGCCTGGAAACAAAAACACAAATAAATTAAAAGAAAAAACATTCAAAAAATAAAGTGAAAAATAAAAGCAAAAACCCTAAGCACAATTTGTGAAATGCTTGAAATGTCGTTGTTGTTGTTGTTGTTGTCGTGGTGACAGGTGGGAAATGCGCTCATTGGAAATGTGAATGCACCTTAAGAGATGCACTTGAATTCAGATTTGTTTGCATTTGGCCAACAACAAGCTTGAATTTACATTAAAAAAGAAAAAGCCAAAAAATCAAAAATGTGATTAAAAAAGATGTTAAAAAAGAATTTTCATTTAAAAACAAAAAATGTAACCCACAACCGAACGAAACCCATTTACATGCCTGTCAGCGTGCTACCTACTCTCTTATATGGGGGACAATACCATAAAAAACCCAGCAAAATTTTCATTTTATTACTACCTCAAAAATTTCGACCACCTAAGAAAAAATTTCATATTAAAATGGTAATAACTTTTTAAAGAAAAATTATTCAAGACCAATTCAAAGAAAACGAAGAATAGAACTAAACGATGCATTTAGTGGTACAGAGCAAAACAATTCTGTGCGCCCTCTACAGGGTGCGTAGAAATTAGTAGAACACCGAAAAAATTTAAGATTCCTGAGAATTTTCTGAACAACTTTTCCTTCGCAATTTTTCCAAATTTGCAAAACTAACGTAGTTATGTATTTGATTTTAAACTTAACCAATAGCGGTATATCGTATAGACCCATGGCCCCCTCCTCAGCATTTTTCGCAGAAACGTTTTTTTGTTTCTCGAAAAATAGCAAAAGAAAAGTTCATCAGAATAATCCCAGGAATATTACATTTTTCGGTATTCAACTGATTTCTACCCATCATGTATATGAGCAAATCCGAAAATAATCTCCTCTTATATGACCCAGCTTTTAGGAAAAATTATTTTTTCATGATCAATAACCAAATGTGCTGGAATATATTCCTAGACGTATAAAATTAAATTCCCAATAGAGGAACAAAACAGTTTCGACCCGAGAGGGTGTCAGGAGGTCGTTTTATCTAAAAATTTTGGAAAATCGAGATTTCCGATAATATACGGGAGAGCAGATGTTTCAGAAATAGTAGATATGTTAGGGAACAGCTTTTCAAATATTCTGGAATAAAATTCAGAAAAATCGTATGTGGGTCGTGGCTACAGAATGGGCTAAAAAGTCTAGATCACTCATTGCGGCCACATAAAAGGTCCTTAAATTCTGAAAAAATTCAAGCAAGTTCCTTGATAAAACATAAATTGATTTTACCTGTGATATTTTTTTAATTTAATAGCCCCTTACCGAGTAAAAAATAAAAAAACGCTAAATTTTTGGTAAAAATTCGATTATTGGCTATATGCGATCGAGCACACCATAGCGACACACAGGGAAAGATAGCGGGATACAAGACAAATATTTCGGAGTTAAATTCAGAAAAATCGTATGTGGGTTGTGGCGACAGAATGGGTTAAAAAGTCAAAATCGCTCTTTACGCCCACATAACAGGTCCTAAAATTCTGAAAAAAGATCAAGCAAATTTCTTGAAAAAAGAAAAAAATAAATCGACTTTGTGTATGATGTTTCTTTAATTTAAGGCCCCCATGTCGAGCAAAAATCGAAAAACGCTAAATTTCGCATTACGTTTTTGCCAAATTCTAAAAAGTCGATAATTCACCGCGAAGGCCAAAAACTCGCCAATAACAATAAAGACCTCATTCTTAAGTTTGGAGCATTTCTTGACTTTGGTGACCACTTATGAATTTTCCGTAGAATATTTTATTCCAGAGTAAAATTCAAAAAAAATCGTATGTGGGTCGTGGCGACAGAATGGGTTAAAAAGTCAAAATCGCTCTTTACGCCCACATAACAGGTCCTAAAATTCTGAAAAAAGATCAAGCAAATTTCTTGAAAAAAGAAAAAAATAAATCGACTTTGTGTATGATGTTTTTTTAATTTAAGGCCCCCATGTCGAGCAAAAATCGAAAAACGCTAAATTTCGCATTACGTTTTTTACCCAAAACTTTACGTTTTTCGTTTTTTAATCGGCATGGGGGGCTTAGATCAAGAAAACATTTATTTTTCGTCAAGTAATTTCCTTAAATTTTTTCAGAATTTTAAAACCTGTAATGTGGACGTAAAGAATGATTTCGGCATTTTAACCCATTCTGTCGCCACGACCCACATACGTTTTTTTTTTGAATTTTACTCTGGAATAAAATATTCTACGGAAAATTCATAAGTGGTCACCAAAGTCAAGAAATGCTCCAAACTTAAGAATGAGGTCTTTATTGTTATTGGCGAGTTTTTGGCCTTCGCGGTGAATTATCGACTTTTTAGAATTTGGCAGCTATTAGTGAAATTTTATAGCAAATATCTCATTGTTACATATTGATCCATTATTCCCCCGTTTAAGAGGTAATTTTGTGCTTTTTTGAGAAATGGTTAAAAATGACCCATTTGTGGAGGAGGTAGAGGGTTTAAGTTTTCTACAAAAATAATCTCCTTAACATCCTCCAGAAGTTTTCAGAACACGTTATATAACTCAAATGTAAGGATAATCTAGAAAACTACAAGGTACGCTTAAAAAAAACTTCGACGTTATGCAGGAAATCAGGAAGATACGTAAAACTTATTTTTAGCCATATTTTCAGAATAAGTATATGTATTAGATTTTTTATTTGTACAAAGTCGTGTCGGATGGTGTAATAGATTAATAACGTTAATTTCTTACATAAAATCAATTAAAAAAGTATAAATATTTAGAACTTTAGATTTTAAAATTTGTAAAAGATTATTATGTTTTGAGAAAATATTATGATTACCGCGAAACATAACAAAAGTGATATGAATCTTTAATTGGCTTGGGAGGTATTGAAAAGTATATACTATATATTTTATATCATTGTCACCTCCTTAGTCAATATAGCAATGTCCGGCCGGTTTGTCCGTGGAAATATTTTTTACGGGAAAATTGAGCAAGATAATTTGATTGAATTTTGTACACTGCATTATTTACGATAACTCAACCAAAATATACACAAGTGTTAGGGATCTCACAGTGCAGCAAAATCCGAATTTTCTGGACATAAGTCGAAAAAAAACGCTAGAATTTTCAAACTAGGCGGACATAATTTCTAAAAATTCCTTAATAATATATGTGAGCTTGAGCGAAATTGACCGACGGACATGCCGACCTCCATGAAATAATTTTTATCATAATTCTTTAATTTTTGATCAGAAATTGTTAAGATTTGGTGTGCTCAATAATTATGTACGCTCACCTCCCATACAATCTAAAATGAATTTTGATACAACTACACATTACATTTTTCATTGGTAATACTTTAAATTTAGTAAAACAAGAGTAAAAACAACTAACCCATTTTTATCAAAAAAATAATTTATGTTCAAACGACAAAAAATTTTTCTTTCTTATAGAAGTAGCAATGTATTATTAGATATAACTATCGTTATGGGTAAAAATGGTGACCGCAAGTTGAGAGGAAGGTAAACAGCACTTCTAGCTATTAAATCATGCCAAAAATTCACTGAGGCAAAGTGGGACTTTTTGTTGGCGCTCTAAGGGTTGAAGGCGATGTGCATTTGGCGGAACTTAAATCACAATTTTCCATATCAAACATTTTTCCATATTCTGACGTTTGAGTGCTCTCAAGTTTACTTCGAAAACTTATTATTTGCTCAGTTAAAATTGTCAAGAACAATTGTTTATCAAAATATATTACCAAAATTTGCCGGAACAAAGTTTTTTTTTTTAACTTTTGGCCAGAAAATTTGGATTTTGTCGCACTGTGAAGCTCTGCAAAAAAACTAGTTGAACTCGGACAAGTGGGCGCAGTACCTCCCATAAGAGAAAATGTTTCAAAATGCTATACTGAAACTGTTTATTGAGATAGTCCAATCAAATTTAACTCAGACAAAGATTGAATTTGTAAATTAAATGTAGATCAAATATGGAATGTCTTTCGACAACATTTCCTCACATGCAACTACGACTTTACCACTACCATACGATACGATGCATGTGCTAGGGTTGTCAACGTGTAGGTAGCCTCAAGGGAGTCCTATTTTTTCTTATGGTTTGTTGTTTTTCTTTTACTTCTTCTACTGTTAAAAAGGCGACAATATTTGAGAAGAAGCCTCTGCAGCGAATTCTTTTGGATTCTTGCTGAATATACAACGAGCGGTGTATGCGAAGAATTTAATTTTGATGGGGTCCCTAGCACCGTTGAAGAAAGAGCTATTCCTCGGTTGCTCGTTCATTTACATCAGTGCAAAATTTTATTTTACTTTTTTTGGTTTTATGGTTTTTACTTTTATTTTTTCGTGCAAAAAAAAAAAGAAGATAAATAAAAGTGCAAAAATATGAAGAAGAGCACTTTAGTGGATGCAGCGGGAAAAACGTTGTACAGGTTCCGCTTTGTGAAAACACCTTACATGATGAACGCACTGATGCGGGATATATGAATCGTTTTTTTTTTTTTTGTTTAATTTTTCTTTTATTACGGTCTTTTTTTTAACGAAATGATGTGAAGACAGTGGATTGAAAACAATTCAGCAATTCCATGACTAGCATAACAAGATTTGACTTGGTTCTCGGATTTCGATGTAATTTTTTTCGTGATTTCGTTTAGAGGCCAAAACCCATAAAAACGGCCAGAAAAATTTTTTTAGATTTTTTGTCGGAGGAGAGAGTGGCAAAAAAAACCCGAAATTGTCCAAAACTTACACATTAGTAGTACTATTACTTATTATTCTGAAGTTTTAAGCATGTCTCATTATTGGTGACCCCTAAGGAAATTTTTCCTAGAATATTTTTTCGGATTACTTTAACCCATTAAAGCACCTTTCTTTTAAATGGGGGTCTAAAATATTGGGTTAATATGACTCAGAAAACTGTTCCTTGCATGATTTCATGATGACCTAGCATCAACAAGTTTTAACTAATATGAAGACTTAAATTTTTGCGGTGGGGTAAAATTTCAAAAATAACCTTTTTTTCCGGCTTTTTTAAAAATACACTATGTGGTTGATCTATGGCTCTTATTTTTATTTAATTTAAACAAAATGGATTTAATTATACATATGGGTATTTCCACAAAAAGGTAAGCTCTGAGCCAAAAATCAAATCATAATGTCTAGTAATGAGCAAAATTAGTCTTGGTCTTGATTCTTGGTCTTGGTCTTTGCAATTCTGCGAGACCAAGATCAAGACGCTGATATCATTGCAAGACCAAGACCAAGACGATCACGATGATGTCACTCCCCTTTCAAGAATAAAATCATATCTCAATTCGAAATTTATCATCTTAAAACCCAACTGCTTTGTAAAAATAGGGGTTGAAAATTTTGAATACTCAACAATCTTTAGAAATATTTTCAAGACCAAGACCAAGACCAAGACCAAGACCAAGACCAAGACCAAGACCAAGACCAAGACCAAGACCAAGACCAAGACCAAGACCAAGACCAAGACCAAGACCAAGACCAAGACCAAGACCAAGACCAAGACCAAGACCAAGACCAAGACCAAGACCAAGACCAAGACCAAGACCAAGACCAAGACCAAGACCAAGACCAAGATCAAGACCAAGACCAAGACCAAGACCAAGACCAAGACCAAGACCAAGACCAAGACCAAGACCAAGACCAAGACCAAGACCAAGACCAAGACCAAGACCAAGACCAAGACCAAGACCAAGACCAAGACCAAGACCAAGACCAAGACCAAGACCAAGACCAAGACCAAGACCAAGACCAAGACCAAGACCAAGACCAAGACCAAGACCAAGACCAAGACCAAGACCAAGACCAAGACCAAGACCAAGACCAAGACCAAGACCAAGACCAAGACCAAGACCAAGACCAAGACCAAGACCAAGACCAAGAGCAAGACCAAGACCAAGACCAAGACCAAGACCAAGACCAAGACCAAGACCAAGACCAAGACCAAGACCAAGACCAAGACCAAGACCAAGACCAAGACCAAGACCAAGACCAAGACCAAGACCAAGACCAAGACCAAGACCAAGACCAAGACCAAGACCAAGACCAAGACCAAGACCAAGACCAAGACCAAGACCAAGACCAAGACCAAGACCAAGACCAAGACCAAGACCAAGACCAAGACCAAGACCAAGACCAAGACCAAGACCAAGACCAAGACCAAGACCAAGACCAAGACCAAGACCAAGACCAAGACCAAGACCAAGACCAAGACCAAGACCAAGACCAAGACCAAGACCAAGACCAAGACCAAGACCAAGACCAAGACCAAGACCAAGACCAAGACCAAGACCAAGACCAAGACCAAGACCAAGACCA